>OZ010649.1:32041483-32449296 GCA_963932195.1 Empis livida
TCCCTATTTCTCGAGCAATTTTAAATATTTTTCGAAAAGGTCTTCGGAAATGCGGTGGAAATTAAATTCCCTACACGGAGATATCAAATATGTGGGGATTGCTTTCAGTTTTCAGGGTTTTCATTTTTTTGCTACAAATTCTGATGTTTTGTATTAAATCTCATTAAATTCTCATCAAATTCTGATGTTTTGTATTAAATCTCATTAAAATCTCAATTTTAAATATTTTTCGAAAAGGGCTTCGGAAATGCGGTGGAAATTAAATTCCCTACACGGAGATACCAAATATGTGGGGATTGCTTTCAGTTTTCAGGGTTTTCATTTTTTTGCTATAAATTCTGATGTTTTGTATTGAATCTTATTAATATTCCATATTTTCCCGCTATCTCGGGCAACTACACGGAGATACCAAATATGTGGGGATTGCTTTCAGTTTTAAGGGTTTTCATTTTTTTGCTACAAATTCTGATGTTTTGTATTGAATCTCATTAAATTTCCATATTTTCTCGATTTTCTCGGGCAATTTTGAATATTTTTCGAAAAGGTCTTCGGAAATTCGCTAGAAATTAAATTCCCTACACGGAGGTACCAAATATGTGGGGATTGCTTTCATTTTTAAGGATTTTCATTTTTTTGCTACAAATTCTGATGTTTTGTATTGAACCTCATTAAATTTCCATATTTTCCCGATTTCTCGAGCAATTTTGAATATTTTTCGAAAAGGTCTTCGGAAACGCGCTAGAAATTAAATTCCCTACACGGAAATACCAAATAAGTGGGGATTGCTTTCAGTTAAAAGGGTTTTCATTTTTTTGCTACAAATTGTGATGTTTTGTATTGAATCGTATTAAATTTCCATATTTTCCCGATTTCTCGAGCAATTTTGAATATTTTTCGAAAAGGTCGTCGGAAATGCGCTAGAAATTAAATTCCCTACACGGAGATACCAAATATGTGGGGATTGCTTTCAGTTTTAAGGGTTTTCATTTTTTTGCTACAAATTCTGATGTTTTGTATTGAATCTCATTAAATTTCCATATTTTCCTGATTTCTCGGGCAAGTTTGAATTTTTTCCGAAAAGGTCTTCGGAAATGCGCTGGAAATTAAATTCCCTACACGGAAATACCAAATATGTGTAAATTGCTTTCAGTTTTAAGGGTTTTCATTTTTTTGCTACAAATTCTGATGTTTTGTATTGAATCTCATTAAATTTCCATATTTTCCCGATTTCTCGGGTGATTTTGAATATTTTTCCAAAAGGTCTTCGGAAATGCGCTATAAATTAAATTCCCTACACGGAAATACCAAATATGTGGGGAATGCTTTCAGTTTTAAGGGTTTTCATTTTTTTGCTACAAATTCTGATGTTTTGTATTGAATCGTATTAAATTTCCATATTTTCCCGATTTCTCGAGCAATTTTGAATATTTTTCGAAAAGGTCGTCGGAAATGCGCTAGAAATTAAATTCCCTACACGGAGATACCAACTATGTAGGGATTTCTTTCAGTTTTAAGGGTTTTCATTTTTTTGCTACAAATTCTGATGTTTTGTATTGAATCTCATTAAATTTCCATATTTTCCTGATTTCTCGGGCAAGTTTGAATTTTTTCCGAAAAGGTCTTCGGAAATGCGCTGGAAATTAAATTCCCTACACGGAAATACCAAATATGTGTAAATTGCTTTCAGTTTTAAGGGTTTTCATTTTTTTGCTACAAATTCTGATGTTTTGTATTGAATCTCATTAAATTTCCATATTTTCCCGATTTCTCGGGTGATTTTGAATATTTTTCCAAAAGGTCTTCGGAAATGCGCTATAAATTAAATTCCCTACACGGAAATACCAAATATGTGGGGAATGCTTTCAGTTTTAAGGGTTTTCATTTTTTTGCTACAAATTCTGATGTTTTGTATTGAATCTCATTAAATTTCCATATTTTCCCGATTTCTCGGAAAATTTTGAATATTTTTCGAAAAGGTCTTCGGAAATGCGCTAGAAATTAAATTCCCTACTCGGAAATACCAAATATGTGTACATTGCTTTCAGTTTTAAGGGTTTTCATTTATTTGCTACAAATTCTTATGTTTTGTATTGAATCTCATTAAATTTCCATATTTTCCCGATTTCTCGGTCAATTTTGAATATTTTTCGAAAAGGTTTTCGGAAATGCGCTACAAATTAAATTCCCTACACGGAAATACCAAATATGTGGGGATTGCTTTCAGTTTTAAGGGTTTTCATTTTTTTGTTACAAATTCTGATGTTTTGTATTGAATCGCATTAAATTTCCATATTTTCCCGATTTCTCGAGCAACTTTGAACATTTTTCGAAAAGGTCTTCGGAAATGCGGTGGAAATTAAATTCCCTACACGGAGATACCAAATATGTGCTTTCAGTTGTAAGGGTTTTCATTTTTTTGCTACAAATTCTGATCTTTTGTATTGAATCTCATTAAATTTCCATATTTTCCCGATTTCTCGGGCAATTTTGAATATTTTTCGAAAAGGTCTTCGGACATGAGCCAGAAATTAAATTCCCTACACGGAGGTACCAAATATGTGGGGATTGCTTTCAGTTTTAAGGGTTTTCATTTTTTTGCTACAAATTCTGACGTTTTGTATTGAATCTCATTAAATTTCTATATTTTCCCGATTTCTCGAGCAATTTTGAATATTTTTCGAAAAGGTCTTCGGAAATGCGCTAGAAATTAAATTCCCTACACGGAAATACCAAATATGTGGGGATTGCTTTCAGTTTTAAGGATTTTCATTTTTTTGCTACAAATTCTGATGTTTTGTATTGAATCGCATTAAATTTCCATATTTTCCCGATTTCTCGGGCAATTTTGAATATCTTTCGAAAAGGTCTTCGGAAATGCGCTAGAAATTAAATTCCCTACACGGAGATAGCAAATATGTGGGGATTTCTTTCAGTTTTAAGGGTTTTCATTTTTTTGCTACAATTTCTGATGTTTTGTATTGAATCTCATTAAATTTCCATATTTTTCCGATTTCTCGAGGAATTTTAAATATTTTTCGAAAAGGTCTTCGGAAATGCGGTGGAAATTAAATTCCCTACACGGAGATACCTAATATGTGGGGATTGCTTTCAGTTTTAAGGGTTTTCATTTTTTTGCTACAAATTCTGATGTTTTGTATTGAATCTCATTAAATTTCCATATTTTCCCGATTTCTCGGGCAATTTTGAATATTTTTCGAAAAGGTCTTCGGAAATGCGCTAAAAATTAAATTCCCTACACGGAGATGCCAAATATGTGTAAATTGCTTTCAGTTTTAATGGTTTTCATTTTTTTGCTACTAATTCTGATGCTTTGTATTGAATCTCTTTAAATTTCCATATTTTCCTCCGCTAGAAATTAAATTCTCTACACGTACATACCGTTATGTGTAAATTGCTTTCATTTTTAAGGGTTTTCATTTTTTTGCTATAAATTCTGATGTTTTGTATTGAATCTCATTAAATTTCCATATTTTCCAGATATCTCGGGCAACTACACGGAGATATTAAATATGTGAGGATTGCTTTCAGTTTTAAGGGTTTTCATTTTTTTGCTTCAAATTCTGATGTTTTGCATTGAATCTCATTAAATTTCCATATTTTCGCGATTCTCGGGCAATTTTGAATATTTTTCGAAAAGGTCTTCGGAAATGCGCTAGAAATTAAATTCCCTACACGGAAATACCAAATATGTGGGGATTGCTTTCAGTTTTAAGGGTTTTCATTTTTTTGCTTCAAATTCTGATGTTTTGCATTGAATCTCATTAAATTTCCATATTTTCCCGATTTCTTGAGCAATTTTGAATATTTTTCGAAAAGGTCTTCGGAAATGCGCTAGAAATTAAATTCCCTACACGGAGATACCTAATATGTGGGGATTGCTTTCAGTTTTAAGGGTTTTCATTTTTTTGCTACAAATTCTGATGTTTTGTATTGAATCTCATTAAATTTCCATATTTTCCCGATTTCTCGGGCAATTTTAAATATTTTTCGAAAAGGTCTTCGGAAATGCGCTAGAAATTAAATTCCCTACACGGAAATACCAAATATGTGGGGATTGCTTTCAGTTTTAAGGATTTTCATTTTTTTGCTACAAATTCTGATGTTTTGTATTGAATCGCATTAAATTTCCATATTTTCCCGATTTCTCGGGCAATTTTGAATATCTTTCGAAAAGGTCTTCGGAAATGCGGTGGAAATTAAATTCCCTACACGGAGATACCAAATATGTGGGGATTGCTTTCAGTTGTAAGGGTTTTCATTTTTTTGCTACAAATTCTGATCTTTTGTATTGAATCTCATTAAATTTCCATATTTTTCCGATTTCTCGGGTGATTTTGAATATTTTTCCAAAAGGTCTTCGGAAATGCGCTATAAATTAAATTCCCTACACGGAAATACCAAATATGTGGGGAATGCTTTCAGTTTTAAGGGTTTTCATTTTTTTGCTACAAATTCTGATGTTTTGTATTGAATCTCATTAAATTTCCATATTTTCCCGATTTCTCGGAAAATTTTGAATATTTTTCGAAAAGGTCTTCGGAAATGCGCTAGAAATTAAATTCCCTACTCGGAAATACCAAATATGTGTACATTGCTTTCAGTTTTAAGGGTTTTCATTTATTTGCTACAAATTCTTATGTTTTGTATTGAATCTCATTAAATTTCCATATTTTCCCGATTTCTCGGGCAATTTTGAATATTTTTCGAAAAGGTTTTCGGAAATGCGCTACAAATTAAATTCCCTACACGGAAATACCAAATATGTGGGGATTGCTTTCAGTTTTAAGGGTTTTCATTTTTTTGTTACAAATTCTGATGTTTTGTATTGAATCGCATTAAATTTCCATATTTTCCCGATTTCTCGAGCAACTTTGAATATTTTTCGAAAAGGTCTTCGGAAATGCGGTGGAAATTAAATTCCCTACACGGAGATACCTAATATGTGGGGATTGCTTTCAGTTTTAAGGGTTTTCATTTTTTTGCTACAAATTCTGACGTTTTGTATTGAATCTCATTAAATTTCCATATTTTCCCGATTTCTCAGGCAATTTTGAATATTTTCCCAAAAGGTGTTCGGAAATGCGCTAGAAATTAAATTCCCTACACGGAAATACCAAATATGTGTAAATTGCTTTCAGTTTTAAGGGTTTTCATTTATTTGCTACAAATTCTGATGTTTTGTATTGAATCTCATTAAATTTCCATATTTTCCAGATATCTCGGGCACTACACGGAGATATTAAATATGTGGGCATTGCTTTCAGTTTTAAGGGTTTTCATTTTTTTTACTACAAATTTTGATGTTTTGTATTGAATATCATTAAATTTCCATATTTTCCCGATTTCTCGGGCAATTTTGAATATTTTCCGAAAAGGTGTTCGGAAATTCGCTAGAAATTAAATTCCCTACACGGAGTTACCAAATATGTGGGGATTGCTTTCATTTTTAAGGGTTTTCATTTTTTTGCTACAAATTCTGATGTTTTGTATTGAACCTCATTAAATTTCCATATTTTCCCGATTTCTCGAGCAATTTTGAATATTTTTCGAAAAGGTCTTCGGAAATGCGGTGGAAATTAAATTCCCTACACGGAGATACCAAATATGTGGGGATTGCTTTCAGTTTTCAGGGTTTTCATTTTTTTGCTATAAATTCTGATGTTTTGTATTGAATCTCATTAAATTTCCATATTTTCTCGATTTCTCGGGCAATTTTGAATATTTTTCGAAAAGGTCTTCGGAAATGCGGTGGAAATTAAATTCCCTACACGGAGATACCAAATATGTGGGGATTGCTTTCAGTTTTCAGGGTTTTCATTTTTTTGCTATAAATTCTGACGTTTTGTATTGAATCTCATTAAATTTCCATATTTTCTCGATTTCGCGGACAATTTTGAAAATATTTCGAAAAGGTCTTCGGAAATGCGGCGGAAATTAAATTCCCTACACGGAGATACCAAATATGTGGGGATTGCTTTCAGTTTTCAGGGTTTTCATTTTTTTTGTTATAAATTCTGATGTTTTGTATTGAATCTCATTAAATTTCCATATTTTCTCGATTTCTCGGGCAATTTTGAATATTTTTCGAAAAGGTCTTCGGAAATGCGGTGGAAATTAAATTCCCTACACGGAGATACCAAATATGTGGGGATTGCTTTCAGTTTTCAGGGTTTTCATTTTTTTGTTATAAATTCTGATGTTTTGTATTGAATCTCATTAAATTTCCATATTTTCTCGATTTCTCGGGCAATTTTGAATATTTTTCGAAAAGGTCTTCGGAAATGCGGTGGAAATTAAATTCCCTACACGGAGATACCAAATATGTGGGGATTGCTTTCAGTTTTCAGGGTTTTCATTTTTTTGCTATAAATTCTGATGTTTTGTATTGAATCTCATTAAATTTTCATATTTTCCCGCTATCTCGGGCAACTACACGGAGATACCAAATATGTGGGGATTGCTTTCAGTTTTAAGGGTTTTCATTTTTTTGCTACAAATTCTGATGTTTTGTATTGAATCTCATTAAATTTCCATATTTTCTCGATTTCTCGGGCAATTTTGAATATTTTTCGAAAAGGTCTTCGGAAATTCGCTAGAAATTAAATTCCCTACACGGAGGTACCAAATATGTGGGGATTGCTTTCATTTTTAAGGGTTTTCATTTTTTTGCTACAAATTGTGATGTTTTGTATTGAACCTCATTAAATTTCCATATTTTCCCGATTTCTCGAGCAATTTTGAATATTTTTCGAAAAGGTCTTCGGAAACGCGCTAGAAATTAAATTCCCTACACGGAAATACCAAATAAGTGGGGATTGCTTTCAGTTTAAAGGGTTTTCATTTTTTTGCTACAAATTGTGATGTTTTGTATTGAATCGTATTAAATTTCCATATTTTCCCGATTTCTCGAGCAATTTTGAATATTTTTCGAAAAGGTCGTCGGAAATGCGCTAGAAATTAAATTCCCTACACGGAGATACCAAATATGTGGGGATTGCTTTCAGTTTTAAGGGTTTTCATTTTTTTGCTACAAATTCTGATGTTTTGTATTGAATCTCATTAAATTTCCATATTTTCCTGATTTCTCGGGCAAGTTTGAATTTTTTCCGAAAAGGTGTTCGGAAATGCGCTGGAAATTAAATTCCCTACACGGAAATACCAAATATGTGTAAATTGCTTTCAGTTTTAAGGGTTTTCATTTATTTGCTACAAATTCTGATGTTTTGTATTGAATCTCATTAAATTTCCATATTTTCCCGATTTCTCGGGTGATTTTGAATATTTTTCCAAAAGATCTTCGGAAATGCGCTATAAATTAAATTCCCTACACGGAAATACCAAATATGTGGGGATTGCTTTCAGTTTTAAGGGTTTTCATTTTTTTGCTACAAATTCTGATGTTTTGTATTGAATCTCATTAAATTTCCATATTTTCCCGATTTGTCGGGAAATTTTGAATATTTTTCGAAAAGGTCTTCGGAAATGCGCTAGAAATTAAATTCCCTACTCGGATATACCAAATATGTGTAAATTGCTTTCAGTTTTAAGGGTTTTCATTTATTTGCTACAAATTCTTATGTTTTGTATTGAATCTCATTAAATTTCCATATTTTCCCGATTTCTCGGGCAATTTTGAATATTTTTCGAAAAGGTCTGCGGAAATGCGCTAGAAATTAAATTCCCTACACGGAAATACCAAATAAGTGGGGATTGCTTTCAGTTTTAAGGGTTTTCATTTTTTTGCTACAAATTCTGATGTTTTGTATGGAATCTCATTAAATTTCCATATTTTCCCGATTTCTCGGGCAATTTTGAATATTTTTCGAAAAGGTCTGCGGAAATGCGCTAGAAATTAAATTCCCTACACGGAAATACCAAATATGTGGGGATTGCTTTCAGTTTTAAGGGTTTTCATTTTTTTGTTACAAATTCTGATGTTTTGTATTGAATCGCATTAAATTTCCATATTTTCCCGATTTCTCGAGCAACTTTGAATATTTTTCGAAAAGGTCTTCGGAAATGCGGTGGAAATTAAATTCCCTACACGGAGATACCAAATATGTGGGGATTGCTTTCAGTTGTAAGGGTTTTCATTTTTTTGCTACAAATTCTGATCTTTTGTATTGAATCTCATTAAATTTCCATATTTTCCCGATTTCTCGGGCAATTTTGAATATTTTCCGAAAAGGTGTTCGGAAATTCGCTAGAAATTAAATTCCCTACACGGAGGTACCAAATATGTGGGGATTGCTTTCATTTTTAAGGGTTTTCATTTTTTTGCTACAAATTCTGATGTTTTGTATTGAACCTCATTAAATTTCCATATTTTCCCGATTTCTCGAGCAATTTTGAATATTTTTCGAAAAGGTCTTCGGAAATGCGGCGGAAATTAAATTGCCTACACGGAGATACCAAATATGTGGGGATTGCTTTCAGTTTTCAGGGTTTTCATTTTTTTGCTATAAATTCTGATGTTTTGTATTGAATCTCATTAAATTTCCATATTTTCTCGATTTCTCGGGCAATTTTGAATATTTTTCGAAAAGGTCTTCGGAAATGCGGTGGAAATTAAATTCCCTACACGGAGATACCAAATATGTGGGGATTGCTTTCAGTTTTAAGGGTTTTTATTTTTTTACTACAAATTTTGATGTTTTGTATTGAATATCATTAAATTTCCATATTTTCCCGATTTCTCGGGCAATTTTGAATATTTTTCGAAAATGTCTTCGGAAATGCGGTGGAAATTAAATTCCCTACACGGAGATACCAAATATGTGGGGATTGCTTTCAGTTTTCAGGGTTTTCATTTTTTTGCTATAAATTCTGATGTTTTGTATTGAATCTCATTAAATTTTCATATTTTCCCGCTATCTCGGGCAACTACACGGAGATACCAAATATGTGGGGATTGCTTTCAGTTTTAAGGGTTTTCATTTTTTTGCTACAAATTCTGATTTTTTGTATTGAATCTCATTAAATTTCCATATTTTCTCGATTTCTCGGGCAATTTTGAATATTTTTCGAAAAGGTCTTCGGAAATTCGCTAGAAATTAAATTCCCTACACGGAGGTACCAAATATGTGGGGATTGCTTTCATTTTTAAGGGTTTTCATTTTTTTGCTACAAATTGTGATGTTTTGTATTGAACCTCATTAAATTTCCATATTTTCCCGATTTCTCGAGCAATTTTGAATATTTTTCGAAAAGGTCTTCGGAAACGCGCTAGAAATTAAATTCCCTACACGGAAATACCAAATAAGTGGGGATTGCTTTCAGTTTAAAGGGTTTTCATTTTTTTGCCACAAATTGTGATGTTTTGTATTGAATCGTATTAAATTTCCATATTTTCCCGATTTCTCGAGCAATTTTGAATATTTTTCGAAAAGGTCGTCGGAAATGCGCTAGAAATTAAATTCCCTACACGGAGATACCAAATATGTGGGGATTGCTTTCAGTTTTAAGGGTTTTCATTTTTTTGCTACAAATTCTGATGTTTTGTATTGAATCTCATTAAATTTCCATATTTTCCTGATTTCTCGGGCAAGTTTGAATTTTTTCCGAAAAGGTGTTCGGAAATGCGCTGGAAATTAAATTCCCTACACGGAAATACCAAATATGTGCAAATTGCTTTCAGTTTTAAGGGTTTTCATTTATTTGCTACAAATTCTGATGTTTTGTATTGAATCTCATTAAATTTCCATATTTTCCCGATTTCTCGGGTGATTTTGAATATTTTTCCAAAAGGTCTTCGGAAATGCGCTATAAATTAAATTCCCTACACGGAAATACCAAATATGTGGGGATTGCTTTCAGTTTTAAGGGTTTTCATTTATTTGCTACAAATTCTGATGTTTTGTATTGAACCTCATTAAATTTCCATATTTTCCCGATTTCTCGGGAAATTTTGAATATTTTTCGAAAAGGTCTTCGGAAATGCGCTAGAAATTAAATTCCCTACTCGGAAATACCAAATATGTGTAAATTGCTTTCAGTTTTAAGGGTTTTCATTTATTTGCTACAAATTCTTATGTTTTGTATTGAATCTCATTAAATTTCCATATTTTCCCGATTTCTCGGGCAATTTTGAATATTTTTCGAAAAGGTTTTCGGAAATGCGCTACAAATTAAATTCCCTACACGGAAATACCAAATATGTGGCGATTGCTTTCAGTTTTAAGGGTTTTCATTTTTTTGTTACAAATTCTGATGTTTTGTATTGAATCGCATTAAATTTCCATATTTTCCCGATTTCTCGAGCAACTTTGAATATTTTTCGAAAAGGTCTTCGGAAATGCGGTGGAAATTAAATTCCCTACACGGAGATACCAAATATGTGGGGATTGCTTTCAGTTGTAAGGGTTTTCATTTTTTTGCTACATATTCTGATCTTTTGTATTGAATCTCATTAAATTTCCATATTTTCCCGATTTCTCGGGCAATTTTGAATATTTTTCGAAAAGGTCTTCGGATATGCGCCAGAAATTAAATTCCCTACACGGAGGTACCAAATGTGTGGGGATTGCTTTCAGTTTTAAGGGTTTTCATTTTTTTGCTACAAATTCTGACGTTTTGTATTGAATCTCATTAAATTTCTATATTTTCCCGATTTCTCGAGCAATTTTAAATATTTTTCGAAAAGGTCTTCGGAAATGCGCTAGAAATTAAATTCCCTACACGGAAATACCAAATATGTGGGGATTGCTTTCAGTTTTAAGGATTTTCATTTTTTTGCTACAAATTCTGATGTTTTGTATTGAATCTCATTAAATTTCCATATTTTCCCGATTTCTCGGGTAATTTTGAATATCTTTCGAAAAGGTGTTCGGAAATGCGCTAGAAATTAAATTCCCTACACGGAGATACCAAATATGTGGGGATTTCTTTCAGTTTTAAGGGTTTTCATTTTTTTGCTACAAATTCTGATGTTTTGTATTGAATCTCATTAAATTTCCATATTTTCCCGATTTCTCGGGCAATTTTGAATATTTTTCGAAAAGGTCTTCGGAAATGCGCTAAAAATTAAATTCCCTACACGGAGATGCCAAATATGTGTAAATTGCTTTCAGTTTTAATGGTTTTCATTTTTTTGCTACTAATTCTGATGCTTTGTATTGAATCTTTTCATATTTTCCAGATATCTCGGTCAACTACACGGAGATATAAAATATGTGGGGATTGCTTTCAGTTTTAAGGGTTTTCATTTTTTTGCTACAAATTCTGATGTTTTGTATTGAATCTCATTAAATTTCCATATTTTCCCGATTTCTCGGGCAATTTTGAATATTTTCCGAAAAGGTGTTCGGAAATGCGCTAGAAATTAAATTCCCTACACGGAAATACCAAATATGTGTAAATTGCTTTCAGTTTTAAGGGTTTTCATTTATTTGCTACAAATTCTGATGTTTTGTATTGAATCTCATTAAATTTCCATATTTTCCAGATATCTCGGGCACTACACGGAGATATTAAATATGTGGGCATTGCTTTCAGTTTTAAGGGTTTTCATTTTTTTACTACAAATTTTGATGTTTTGTATTGAATATCATTAAATTTCCATATTTTCCCGATTTCTCGGGCAATTTTGAATATTTTCCGAAAAGGTGTTCGGAAATGCGCTAGAAATTAAATTCCCTACACGGAAATACCAAATATGTGTAAATTGCTTTCAGTTTTAAGGGTTTTCATTTATTTGCTACAAATTCTGATGTTTTGTATTGAACTTCCATATTTTCCCGATTTCTCGGGTAATTTTGAATATTTTTCCAAAAGGTCTTCGGAAATGCGCTAGAAATTAAATTCCCTACACGGAAATACCAAATATGTGGGGATTGCTTTCAGTTTTAAGGGTTTTCATTTTTTTGCTACAAATTCTGATGTTTTGTATTGAATCTCATTAAATTTCCATATTTTCCCGATTTCTCGGGAAATTTTGAATATTTTTCGAAAAGGTCTTCGGAAATGCGCTAGAAATTAAATTCCCTACTCGGAAATACCAAATATGTGTAAATTGCTTTCAGTTTTAAGGGTTTTCATTTATTTGCTACAAATTCTTATGTTTTGTATTGAATCTCATTAAATTTCCATATTTTCCCGATTTCTCGGGCAATTTTGAATATTTTTCGAAAAGGTTTTCGGAAATGCGCTAGAAATTAAATTCCCTACACGGAAATATGTGGGGATTGCTTTCAGTTTTAAGGGTTTTCATTTTTTTGTTACAAATTGTGATGTTTTGTATTGAATCTCATTAAATTTCCATATTTTCCCGATTTCTCGAGCAATTTTGAATATTTTTCGAAAAGGTCTTCGGAAATGCGGTGGAAATTAAATTCCCTACACGGAGATACCAAATATGTGGGGATTGCTTTCAGTTTTCAGGGTTTTCATTTTTTTACTACAAATTCTGATGTTTTGTATTGAATCGCATTAAATTTCCATATTTTCCCTATTTCTCGAGCAATTTTAAATATTTTTCGAAAAGGTCTTCGGAAATGCGGTGGAAATTAAATTCCCTACACGGAGATATCAAATATGTGGGGATTGCTTTCAGTTTTCAGGGTTTTCATTTTTTTGCTACAAATTCTGATGTTTTGTATTGAATCTCATTAAATTTCCATATTTTCCCGATTTCTCGAGCAATTTTAAATATTTTTCGAAAAGGGCTTCGGAAATGCGGTGGAAATTAAATTCCCTACACGGAGATACCAAATATGTGGGGATTGCTTTCAGTTTTCAGGGTTTTCATTTTTTTGCTATAAATTCTGATGTTTTCTATTGAATCTCATTAAATTTCCATATTTTCCCGCTATCTCCGGCAACTACACGGAGATACCAAATATGTGGGGATTGCTTTCAGTTTTAAGGGTTTTCATTTTTTTGCTACAAATTCTGATGTTTTGTATTGAACCTCATTAAATTTCCATATTTTCCCGATTTCTCGAGCAATTTTGAATATTTTTCAAAAAGGTCTTCGGAAACGCGCTAGAAATTAAATTCCCTACACGGAAATACCAAATAAGTGGGGATTGCTTTCAGTTTTAAGGGTTTTCATTTTTTTGCTACAAATTCTGATGTTTTGTATTGAACCTCATTAAATTTCCATATTTTCCCGATTTCTCGAGCAATTTTGAATATTTTTCAAAAAGGTCTTCGGAAACGCGCTAGAAATTAAATTCCCTACACGGAAATACCAAATAAGTGGGGATTGCTTTCAGTTTAAAGGGTTTTCATTTTTTTTGCTACAAATTGTGATGTTTTGTATTGAATCGTATTAAATTTCCATATTTTCCCGATTTCTCGAGCAATTTTGAATATTTTTCGAAAAGGTATTCGGAAATGCGGTGGAAATTAAATTCCCTACACGGAGATATCAAATATGTGGGGATTGCTTTCAGTTTTCAGGGTTTTCATTTTTTTGCTACAAATTCTGATGTTTTGTATTGAATCTCATTAAATTTCCATATTTTCCCGATTTCTCGAGCAATTTTAAATATTTTTCGAAAAGGGCTTCGGAAATGCGCTAGAAATTAATTCCCTACACGGAGGTACCAAATATGTGGGGATTGCTTTCATTTTTAAGGGTTTTCATTTTTTTGCTACAAATTCTGATGTTTTGTATTGAACCTCATTAAATTTCCATATTTTCCCGATTTCTCGAGCAATTTTAAATATTTTTCAAAAAGGTCTTCGGAAACGCGCCAGAAATTAAATTCCCTACACGGAAATACCAAATAAGTGGGGATTGCTTTCAGTTTAAAGGGTTTTCATTTTTTTTGCTACAAATTGTGATGTTTTGTATTGAATCGTATTAAATTTCCATATTTTCCCGATTTCTCGAGCAATTTTGAATATTTTTCGAAAAGGTCGTCGGAAATGCGCTAGAAATTAAATTCCCTACACGGAGATACCAAATATGTGGGGATTGCTTTCAGTTTTAAGGATTTTCATTTTTTTGCTACAAATTCTGATGTTTTGTATTGAATCTCATTAAATTTCCATATTTTCCTGATTTCTCGGGCAAGTTTGAATTTTTTCCGAAAAGGTGTTCGGAAATGCGCTGGAAATTAAATTCCCTACACGGAAATACCAAATATGTGTAAATTGCTTTCAGTTTTAAGGGTTTTCATTTATTTGCTACAAATTCTGATGTTTTGTATTGAATCTCATTAAATTTCCATATTTTCCCGATTTCTCGGGTGATTTTGAATATTTTTCCAAAAGGTCTTCGGAAATGCGCTATAAATTAAATTCCCTACACGGAAATACCAAATATGTGGGGATTGCTTTCAGTTTTAAGGGTTTTCATTTTTTTGTTACAAATTCTGATGTTTTGTATTGAATCTCATTAAATTTCCATATTTTCCCGATTTCTCGAGAAATGCGCTAGAAATTAAATTCCCTACTCGGAAATACCAAATATGTGTAAATTGCTTTCAGTTTTAAGGGTTTTCATTTTTTTGCTACAAATTCTGACGTTTTGTATTGAATCTCATTAAATTTCTATATTTTCCCGATTTCTCGAGCAATTTTGAATATTTTTCGAAAAAGTCTTCGGAAATGCGATAGAAATTAAATTCCCTATACGGAAATACCAAATATGTGGGGATTGCTTTCAGTTTTAAGGATTTTCATTTTTTTGCTACAAATTCTGATGTTTTGTATTGAATCTCATTAAATTTCCATATTTTCCCGATTTCTCGGGCAATTTTGAATATCTTTCGAAAAGGTCTTCGGAAATGCGCTAGAAATTAAATTCCCTACACGGAGATACCAAATATGTGGGATTTCTTTCGTTTTAAGGGTTTTCATTTTTTTGCTACAATATCTGATGTTTTGTATTGAATCTCATTAAATTTCCATATTTTTCCGATTTCTCGAGGAATTTTGAATATTTTTCGAAAAGGTCTTCGGAAATGCGCTAAAAATTAAATTCCCTACACGGAGATGCCAAATATGTGTAAATTGCTTTCAGTTTTAATGGTTTTCATTTTTTTGCTATAAATTCTGATGTTTTGTATTGAATCTCATTAAATTTCCATATTTTCCAGATATCTCGGGCAACTACACGGAGATATTAAATATGTGGGGATTGCTTTCAGTTTTAAGGGTTTTCATTTTTTTGCTACAAATTCTGATGTTTTGTATTGAATCTCATTAAATTTCTATATTTTCCCGATTTCTCGGGCAATTTTGAATATTTTTCGAAAGGTCTTCGGAAACGCGCTAGAAATTAAATTCCCTACACGGAAATACCAAAGAAGTGGGGATTGCTTTCAGTTTAAAGGGTTTTCATTTTTTTGCTACAAATTCTGATGTTTTGTATTGAATAATATTAAATTTCCATATTTTCCCGATTTCTCGGGCAATTTTGAATATTTTTCGAAAAGGTCGTCGGAAATGCGCTAGAAATTAAATTCCCTACATGAAAATACCAAATATTTGGGGATAGCTTTCAGTTTTAAGGGTTTTAATTTTTTTGCTACAAATTCTTATGTTTTGTATTGTCTCTCATTAAATTTCCATATTTTCCCGATTTCTCGGGCAATTTTGAATATTTTTCGGAAAAGTCTTCGGAAATGCGCTAGAAATTAAATTCCCTACTCGGAAATACCAAATATGTGGGGATTGCTTTCAGTTTTAAGGGTTTTAATTTTTTTGCTACAAATTCTGATGTTTTGTATTGAATCTCATTAAATTTCCATATTTTTTCCGATTTCTCGGACAATTTTGAATATTTTTTTCGAAAAGGTCTTTGGAAATGCGCTAGATATTAAATTCCCTACACGGAAATACCAAATATGTGTAAATTGCTTTCAGTTTTAAGAGTTTTCATTTATTTGCTACAAATTCTGATGTTTTGTATTGAATCTCATTAAATTTCCATATTTTCCCGATTTCTCGGGTAATTTTGAATATTTTTCGAAAAGGTCTTCGGAAATGCGCTAGAAATTAAATTCCCTACACGGAAATACCAAATACGTGTGGATTGCTTTCAGTTTTAAGGGTTTTCATTTTTTTGCTACAAATTCTGATCTTTTGTATTGAATCTCATTAAATTTCCATATTTTCCCGATTTCTCGGGCAAGTTTGAATTTTTTCCGAAAAGGTCTTCGGAAATGCGCTAGAAATTAAATTCCCTACACGCAAATACCAAATATTTGGGGATAGCTTTCAGTTTTAAGGGTTTTCATTTTTTTGCTACAAATTCTGATGTTTTGTATTGTCTTTCATTAAATTTCCATATTTTCCCGATTTATCGGGCAATTTTGAATATTTTTCGGAAAAGTCTTCGGAAATGCGCTAGAAATTAAATTACCTACACGGAAATACCAAATATGTGGGGATTGCTTTCAGTTTTAAGGGTTTTCATTTTTTTGCTACAAATTCTGATGTTTTGTATTGAATCTCATTAAATTTCCATATTTTCCCGATTTCTCGGACAATTTTGAATATTTTCCGAAAAGGTCTTCGGAAATGCGCTAGAAATTAAATTCCCTACACGGAAATACCAAATATGTGTAAATTGCTTTCAGTTTTAAGAGTTTTCATTTATGTGCTACAAATTCTGATGTTTTGTATTGAATCTCATTAAATTTCCATATTTTCCCGATTTCTCGGGTAATTTTGAATATTTTTCGAAAAGGTCTTCGGAAATGCGCTAGAAATTAAATTCCCTACACGGAAATACCAAATATGTGGAGATTGCTTTCAGTTTTAAGGGTTTTCATTTTTTTGCTACAAATTCTGATGTTTTGTATTGAATCTCATTAAATTTCCATATTTTCCCGATTTCTCGGGAAATTTTGAATATTTTTCGAAAAGGTCTTCGGAAATGCACTAGAAATTAAATTCCCTACCCGGAAATACCAAATATGTGTAAATTGCTTTCAGTTTTAAAGGTTTTCATTTATTTGCTACAAATTCTTATGTTTTGTATTGAATCTCATTAAATTTCCATATTTTCCCGATTTCTCGGGCAATTTTGAATATTTTCGAAAAGGTTTTCGGAATTGCGCTACAAATTAAATTCCCAACACGGAAATACCAAATATGTGGGGATTGCTTTCAGTTTTAAGGGTTTTCATTTTTTTGTTACAAATTCTGATGTTTTGTATTGAATCGCATTAAATTTCCATATTTTCCCGATTTCTCGAGCAATTTTGAATATTTTTCGAAAAGGTCTTCAGAAATGCGGTGGAAATTAAATTCTCTACACGGAGATACCAAATATGTGGGGATTTCTTTCAGTTTTAAGGGTTTTAATTTTTTTGCTACAAATTCTGATGTTTTGTATTGAATCTCATTAAATTTCCATATTTTCCCGATTTCTCAAAAAAAAATGAAAACTTTTAAAACTGAAAACAATTTACACATATTTGTAAATTGTTTTCAGTTTTAAGAGTTTTGATTTTTTTGCTACAAATTCTGATGTTTTGTATTGAATCTCTTTAAATTTCCATATTTTCCATCGCTAGAAATTAAATTCCCTACTCGGAAATACCAAATATGTGTAAATTGCTTCAGTTTTAAGGGTTTTCATTTTTTTGCTACAAATTCTTATGTTTTGTATTGAATCTCATTAAATTTCCATATTTTCCCGATTTCTCGGGCAATTTTGAATATTTTTCGAAAAAGTCTTCGGAAATGCGCTAGAAATTAAATTCCCTACACGGAGATGCCAAATATGTGTAAATTGTTTTCAGTTTTAAGGGTTTTCATTTTTTTGCTACAAATTCTGATGTTTTGTATTGAATCTCTTTAAATTTCCATATTTTCCATCGCTAGAAATTAAATTCCCTACTCGGAAATACCAAATATGTGTAAATTGCTTCAGTTTTAAGGGTTTTCATTTTTTTGCTACAAATTCTTATGTTTTGTATTGAATCTCATTAAATTTCCATATTTTCCCGATTTCTCGGGCAATTTTGTATATTTTTCGAAAAGGTCTTCGGAAATGCGCTAGAAATTAAATTCCCTACACGGAAATACCAAATATGTGGGGATTGCTTTCAGTTTTAAGGGTTTTCATTTTTTTGCTACAAATTCTGATGTTTTGTATTGAATCTCATTAAATTTCTATATTTTCCCGATTTCTCGGGCAATTTTGAATATTTTTCGAAAAAGTCTTCGGAAATGCGCTAGAAATTAAATTCCCTACACGGAGATGCCAAATATGTGTAAATTGTTTTCAGTTTTAAGGGTTTTCATTTTTTTGCTACAAATTCTGATGTTTTGTATTGAATCTCTTTAAATTTCCATATTTTCCATCGCTAGAAATTAAATTCCCTACACGGAGATACCGTTATGTGTAAATTGCTTTCATTTTTAAGGGTTTTCATTTTTTTGCTACAAATTCTGATGTTTTGTATTGAATCTCATTAAATTTCCATATTTTCCCGATTTCTCGGGCAATTTTGAATATTTTTCGAAAAGGCCTTCGGAAATGCGCTAGAAATTAAATTCCCTACACGGAAATACCAAATATGTGGGGATTGCTTTCAGTTTTAAGGGTTTTGATTTTTTTGCTACAAATTCTGATGTTTTGTATTGAATCTCATTAAATTTCCATATTTTCCCGATTTCTCGGGCAATTTTGAATATTTTTCGAAAAGTTCTTCGGAAATGCGCTAGAAATTAAATTCATTACACGTATATACCAAATATGTGTAAATTGCTTTCAGTTTTAAGGGTTTTCATTTTTTTGCTACAAATTCTGATGTTTTGTATTGAATATCATTAAATTTCCATATTTTCCCGATTTCTCGGGCAATTTTGAATATTTTTCGAAAAGGTCTTCGGAAATGCGCTAAAAATTAAATTCCCTACACGGAGATGCCAAATATGTGTAAATTGCTTTCAGTTTTAATGGTTTTCATTTTTTTTGCCACTAATTCTGATGCTTTGTATTGAATCTCTTTAAATTTCCATATTTTCCTCCGCTAGAAATTAAATTCTCTACACGGAGATACCGTTATGTGTAAATTGCTTTCATTTTTAAGGGTTTTCATTTTTTTGCTATAAATTCTGATGTTTTGTATTGAATCTCATTAAATTTCCATATTTTCCCGATATCTCGGGCAATTTTGAATATTTTTCGAAAAGGCCTTCGGAAATGCGCTAGAAATTAAATTCCCTACACGGAGATATTAAATATGTGGAGATTTCTTTCAGTTTTAAGGGTTTTCATTTTTTTGCTACAAATTCTGATGTTTTGTATTGAATCTCATTAAATTTCCATATTTTCCCGATTTCTCGGGCAATTTTGAATATTTTTCGAAAAGGTCTTCGGAAATGCGCTAGAAATTACATTCCCTACACTACACGAAGGTACCAAATATGTGGGGATTGCTTTCAGTTTTAAGGGTTTTCATTTTTTTGCTACAAATTCTGATGTTTTGTATTGAATCTCATTAAATTTCCATATTTTCCCGATTTCTCGGGCAATTTTGAATATTTTTCGAAAAGGTCTTCGGAAACGCGCTAGAAATTAAATTCCCTACACGGAAATACCAAATAAGTGGGGATTGCTTTCAGTTTAAAGGGTTTTCATTTTTTTGCTACAAATTCTGATGTTTTGTATTGAATAGTATTAAATTTCCATATTTTCCCGATTTCTCGGGCAATTTTGAATATTTTTCGAAAAGGTCGTCGGAAATGCGATAGAAATTAAATTCCCTACACGGAGATACCAAATATGTGGGGATTGCTTTCAGTTTTAAGGGTTTTCATTTTTTTGCTACAAATTCTGATGTTTTGTATTGAATCTCATTAAATTTCCATATTTTCTCGATTTTTCGGGCAATTTTGAATATTTTTCGAAAAGGTTTTCGGAATTGCGCTACAAATTAAATTCCCAACACGGAAATACCAAATATGTGGGGATTGCTTTCAGTTTTAAAGGTTTTCATTTTTTTGTTACAAATTCTGATGTTTTGTATTGAATCACATTAAATTTCCATATTTTCCCGATTTCTCGAGCAATTTTGAATATTTTTCGAAAAGGTCTTCGGAAATGGGGTGGAAATTAAATTCCCTACACGGAGATACCAAATATGTGGGGATTGCTTTCAGTTTTAAGGGTTTTCATTTTTTTGCTACAAATTCTGATGTTTTGTATTGAATCTCATTAAATTTCCATATTTTCCCGATTTCCCGCGCAATTTTGAATATTTTTCGAAAAGGTCTTCGGAAATGCGCTAGAAATTAAATTCCCTACACGGAGATGCCAAATATGTATAAATTGTTTTCAGTTTTAAGGGTTTTCATTTTTTTGCTACAAATTCTGATGTTTTGTATTGAATCTCTTTAAATTTCCATATTTTCCATCGCTAGAAATTAAATTCCCTACTCGAAAATACCAAATATGTGTAAATTGCTTCAGTTTTAAGGGTTTTCATTTATTTGCTACAAATTCTTATGTTTTGTATTGAATCTCATTAAATTTCCATATTTTCCCGATTTCTCGAGCAATTTTGAATATTTTTCGAAAAGGTCTTCGGAAATGCGGTGGAAATTAAATTCCCTACACGGAGATGCCAAATATGTGGAGATTGCTTTCAGTTTTAAGGGTTTTCATTTTTTTGCTACAAATTCTGATGTTTTGTATTGAATCTCATTAAATTTCCATATTTTCCCGATTTCTCGGGCAATTTTGAATATTTTTCGAAAAGGTCTTCGGAAATGCGCTAGAAATTAAATTCCCTACACGGAGATACCGTTATGTGTAAATTGCTTTCATTTTTAAGGGTTTTCATTTTTTTGCTACAAATTCTGATGTTTTGTATTGAATCTCATTAAATTTCCATATTTTCCCGATTTCTCGGGCAATTTTGAATATGATATTCCTCATGTGCATTATCTTAAAACTATACTACCGTATTAAAAAAATTCAAAATTGCCCGAGATTAAAAAAATTTCAAAATTGCCGCAGATATTTCCCCAAAAACATACGCTTTGTCGAAATCCATACCAACCATCATGATTTTTCCCAAAAAAATTAAAAAAGTTTAAAACAAAGGCAATCCCTACATATTTGGAATCTAAGTGTTGCAACTTTAATTTCCAGTTCACTACTGAAGACCTTTTTAAAAAATATTCAACATTGTCCAAGAAATTTCCCAAAAACAGCAGCTTTGTCAAAATCCATACCAACCATCATGATTTTTCCCAAAAAAATTAAAAAAGATTAACTCAAAAGCAAACATATTTCAAATTTAATTTCCAGTTGATTACCGAAGACCTTTATAAAAAAATTTCAAAATTTCCCGGGATATATCACCAAAAACATACGCTTTTTCGAAATCCATAGCAACCATCATGATTTTTCAAAAAAAAAAATTAAAAAAGTTTAAAACAAAAGCAATCCCCACATATTTCGTATCTACGTGTTGGAACTTTAATTTCTAGTTCATTACTGAAAACATTTTTCAAAAATATTTACAATTGCCCAACAAATTTCACAAAAACTAAGCTTTGATTTGGTATCTACGTGTTGGAAATTTAATGGCCAGTTCATTACCGAAGACCTCTTTCAAAAATATTTAAAATTATCCGAGAAATTTCCCAAAAACAATCTTTGTCAAAATCCATACCAACCATCATGATGTAGTCCCACAAAAATGTATAAAGTTTAAAGGAAAATTCCCTACACGGAGGTACCAAATATGTGGGGATTGCTTTCAATTTTAAGGGTTTTCATTTTTTTGCTACAAATTCTGATGTTTTGTATTGAATCTCATTAAATTTCCATATTTTCCCGATTTCTCGGGCAATTTTGAATATTTTTCGAAAAGGTCTTCGGAAATGCGCTAGAAATTAAATTCATTACACGTAGATACCAAATATGTGTAAATTGCTTTCAGTTTTAAGGGTTTTCATTTTTTTGCTACAAATTCTGATGTTTTGTATTGAATCTCATTAAATTTCCATATTTTCCCGTGCTAGAAATTAAATTCCCTACACGGAGATACCAAATATGTGGGGATTGCTTTCAGTTTTAACCTCTTAAATGGTATGAGTTTAAGCGCAAAGTGTAATTGGGAAAGGTGGGAAAATTTTTGTGCTTGCGGATATATTCGTCATATGCATTATCTTAAAAATATACTACCGTATTAAAAAAATTCAAAATTGCCCGAGATTAAAAAAATTTCAAAATTGCCGGAGATATTTCCCCAAAAACATACGCTTTGTCGAAATCCATACCAACCGTCATGATTTTTCCCAAAAAATAAAAAAAGTTTAAAACAAAAGCAATCCCTACATATTTGGAATCTAAGTGTTGGAACTTTAATTTCCAGTTCATTACTGAAGACCTTTTTAAAAAACATTCAACATTGTCCAAGAAATTTCCCACAAACATAAGCTTTGCCAAAATCCATACCAACCATCATGATTTTTCCCAAAAAAAATTAAAAAAGATTAACTCAAAAGCAAACATATTTCAAATTTAATTTCCAGTTGATTACCGAAGACCTTTATAAAAAAATTTCAAAATTTCCCGGGATATATCACCAAAAACATACGCTTTTTCGAAATCCATACCAACCATCATGATTTTTCAAAAAAAAAATTAAAAAAGTTTAAAACAAAAGCAATCCCCACATATTTCGTACCTACGTGTTCGAACTTTAATTTCCAGTTCATTACTGAAAACATTTTTCAAAAATATTTAAAATTGCCCAACAAATTTCACAAAAACTAAGCTTTGTCAAATTCCTTACCAACCATCATGATTTTTCCCAAAACAATTAAAAAAGATTAAAAGAAAACCAATCCCCACATATTTGGAATCTAGGTGTTGGAACTTGAATTTCTTGTTCATTACTGAAGATCTTTTTCAAAAATATTTAAATTTGTCCGAGAAATTTCCCAAAAACATGAGGTTGGTCAAAATCCATACCAACCATCATCATTTTTCCATACCAACCATCATGATTTTTCCCAAAAAAATTAAAAAAGTTTTAAAAAAAAGCAATCCCCAAATCCATACCAACCATCATGATTTTTCCCAAGAAAATTAAAAAAGTTTAAAACAAAAGCAATCCCCAAATATTTGGTATCTACGTGCTGCAAATTTAATTTCCAATTCATTACCGAAGACCTTTTTTAAAAATATTTAAAATTATCCGAGAAATTTCCCAAAAACAAGCTTTGTCAAAATCCATACCAACCATCATGATGTGGTCCCACAAAAATTTATAAAGTTTAAAGCAAACGCAATCCTAACATATTTGTTGTCTACGTGTTGCAAATTTAATTTCCAGATGATTACCGAAGACCTTTTTCAATAATATTCAAAATGGCCCGAGATATTTCCCAAAAGCATATGCTTTGTGAAAATCTATACCAACCATCATGATTTTTCCCAAAAAATTAAAAAAGTTTAAAACAAAAGCCATGCCCACATATTTGGTATCTACGTGTTGGAACATTAATTTCTAGTTCATTACTGAAGACATTTTTCAAAAATATTTAAAATTGCCCAACAAATTTCCCAAAAACATAAGCTTTGTCAAATTCCTTACCAACCATCATGATTTTTCCCAAAACAATTAAAAAAGATTAAAAGAAAAGCAATCCCCACATATTTGGTATCTACGTGATGGGACTTTAATTTCTAGTTCATTACTGAAGACCTTTTTCAAAAATATTTAAAATTGTCCGAGAAATTTCCCAAAAATATGAGGTTGATCAAAATCCATACCAACCATCATGATTTTTCCCAAAAAAATTAAAAAAGTTTAAAACAAAAGCCATGCCCACATATTTGGTATCTACGTGTTGGAACTTTAATTTCTAGTTCATTACTGAAGACATTTTTCAAAAATATTTAAAATTGCCCAAAAAATTTCACAAAAACTAAGCTTTGTCAAATTCCTTACCAACCATCATGATTTTTCCCAAAACAATTAAAAAAGATTAAAAGAAAAGCAATCCCCACATATTTGGTATCTACGTGTTGGGACTTTAATTTCTAGTTCATTACCGAAGACCTTTTTCAAAAATATTTAAAATTATCCGAGGAATTTCCCAAAAACAAGCTTTGTCAAAATCCATACCAACCATCATGATGTGGTCCCACAAAAATTTATAAAGTTTAAAGCAAACGCCTAAGATTTTTTACAAAAATATTTAAAATTGCCCGTGAAATTTCCCAAAAACATCAGGTTGATCAAAATCCATACCAACTATCATGAGTTTTCCCAAAAAAAATAAAAAAGTTTAAAACAAAAGCAATCCCTACATATTTGGTATCTACGTGTTGGAAATTTAATGGCCAGTTCATTACCGAAGACCTCTTTCAAAAATATTTAAAATGCCCGAGAAATTGCCAAAAAACATGAGGGTCGTCAAGATCCATACCAACCATCATGATTTTTCCCAAAAAAATTAAAAAAGTTTAAAACAAAAGCAATCCCCAAATATTTGGTATCTACGTGTTGGAAATTTAATTTCCAGTTCATTACCGAAGACCTTTTTCAAAAATATTTAAAATTATCCGAGAAATTTCCCAAAAATAATCTTTGTCAAAATCCATACCAACCATCATGATGTAGTCCCACAAAAATTTATAAACTTTAAAGGAAACGCAATCCTAACATATTTGGTATCTACGTGTTGGAACTTTAATTCATAGTTCATTACTGAAGACCTTTTTCAAAAATATTTAAAATTGCCCAACAAATTTCCCAAAAACATAAGCTTTGTCAAATTCCTTACCAACCATCATGATTTTTCCCAAAACAATTAAAAAAGATTAAAAGAAAAGCAATCCCCACATATTTGGTATCTACGTGTTGGAACTTTAATTTCTAGTTCATTACTGAAGACCTTTTCAAAAATATTTAAAATTGTCCGAGAAATTTCCCAATAACATGAGCTTGATCAAAATCCATACCAACTATCATGAGTTTTCCCAAAAAAAATAAAAAAGTTTAAAACAAAAGCAATCCCCACATATTTGGTATCTACGTGTTGGAAATTTAATTTCCAGTTCATTACCGAAGACCTTTTTCAAAAATATTTAAAATTATCCGAGAAATTTCCCAAAAACAATCTTTGTCAAAATCCATACCAACCATCATGATGTAGTCCCACAAAAATTTATAAACTTTAAAGGAAACGCAATCCTAACATATTTGGTATCTACGTGTTGGAACTTTAATTCATAGTTCATTACTGAAGACCTTTTTCAAAAATATTTAAAATTGCCCAACAAATTTTCCAAAAACCTAAGCTTTGTCAAATTCCTTACCAACCATCATGATTTTTCCCAAAACAATTAAAAAATATTAAAAGAAAAGCAATCCCCACATATTTAGTATCTACGTGTTGGAACTTTTATTTCTAGTTCATTACCGACGACCTTTTGCAAAAATATTTAAAATTGTCCGAGAAATTTCATCCATACCACCATCATGATTTTTCAAAAAAAAAAAATTAAAAAAGTTTAAAACAAAAGCAATCCCCACATATTTGGTATGTACGTGTTGGAACTTTAATTTATAGTTCATTACTGAAGACCTTTTTCAAAAATATTTAAAATAGCCCAACAAATTTCCCAAACACATAAGCTTTGTCGAAATCCGTACCAACCATCATGATTTTTCGCAAAAAAATTAAAAAAGTTTAAAACAACAGCAATCCCGACATATTTGGTATCTACGTGTTGGAAATTTAATGTCCAGTTCATTACCGAAGACCTCTTTCAAAAATATTTAAAATGCCCAAAAAAAAATTTCCCAAAAAATGAGGTTGGAGAAAATTCATACCAACCATCATGATCTTTCCCAAAAAAAACAAAAAAAAGTTTAAAACAAAAGCAATCCCCACATATTTGGTATCTACGTGTTGGATATTTAATTTCCAGTTCATTACCTAAGACCTTTTACAAAAATATTTAAAATTGCCCGTGAAATTTCCCAAAAACATGAGGTTGATCAAAATCCATACCAACTATCATGAGTTTTCCCAAAAAAATTAAAAAAGTTTAAAACAAAAGCAATCCCCACATATTTGGTATCTACGTGTTGGAAATTTAATGTCCAGTTCATTACCGAAGACCTCTTTCAAAAATATTTAAAATGCCCGAGAAATTTCCCAAAAAATGAGGTTGGACAAAATTCATACCAACCATCATGATCTTTCCCAAAAAAAACAAAAAAAAGTTTAAAACAAAAGCAATCCTCACATATTTGGTATCTACGTGTTGGATATTTAATTTCCAGTTCATTACCTAAGACCTTTTACAAAAATATTTAAAATTGCCCGTGAAATTTCCCAAAAACATGAGGTTGATCAAAATCCATACCAACTATCATGAGTTTTCCCAAAAAAATTAAAAAAGTTTAAAACAAAAGCAATCCCCACATATTTGGTATCTACGTGTTGGAAATTTAATGTCCAGTTCATTACCGAAGACCTCTTTCAAAAATATTTAAAATGCCCGAGAAATTTCCCAAAAAATGAGGTTGGACAAAATTCATACCAACCATCATGATCTTTCCCAAAAAAAACAAAAAAAAGTTTAAAACAAAAGCAATCCCTACATATTTGGAATCTAAGTGTTGGAACTTTAATTTCCAGTTCATTACTGAAGACCTTTTTAAAAAACATTCAACATTGTCCAAGAAATTTCCCAAAAACATAAGCTTTGCCAAAATCCATACCAACCATCATGATTTTTCCCAAAAAAAATTAAAAAAGATTAACTCAAAAGCAAACATATTTCAAATTTAATTTCCAGTTGATTACCGAAGACCTTTATAAAAAAATTTCAAAATTTCCCGGGATATATCACCAAAAACATACGCTTTTTCGAAATCCATACCAACCATCATGATTTTTCAAAAAAAAAATTAAAAAAGTTTAAAACAAAAGCAATCCCCACATATTTCGTACCTACGTGTTCGAACTTTAATTTCCAGTTCATTACTGAAAACATTTTTCAAAAATATTTAAAATTGCCCAACAAATTTCACAAAAACTAAGCTTTGTCAAATTCCTTACCAACCATCATGATTTTTCCCAAAACAATTAAAAAAGATTAAAAGAAAACCAATCCCCACATATTTGGAATCTAGGTGTTGGAACTTGAATTTCTTGTTCATTACTGAAGATCTTTTTCAAAAATATTTAAATTTGTCCGAGAAATTTCCCAAAAACATGAGGTTGGTCAAAATCCATACCAACCATCATCATTTTTCCATACCAACCATCATGATTTTTCCCAAAAAAATTAAAAAAGTTTTAAAAAAAAGCAATCCCCAAATCCATACCAACCATCATGATTTTTCCCAAGAAAATTAAAAAAGTTTAAAACAAAAGCAATCCCCAAATATTTGGTATCTACGTGCTGCAAATTTAATTTCCAATTCATTACCGAAGACCTTTTTTAAAAATATTTAAAATTATCCGAGAAATTTCCCAAAAACAAGCTTTGTCAAAATCCATACCAACCATCATGATGTGGTCCCACAAAAATTTATAAAGTTTAAAGCAAACGCAATCCTAACATATTTGTTGTCTACGTGTTGCAAATTTAATTTCCAGATGATTACCGAAGACCTTTTTCAATAATATTCAAAATGGCCCGAGATATTTCCCAAAAGCATATGCTTTGTGAAAATCTATACCAACCATCATGATTTTTCCCAAAAAATTAAAAAAGTTTAAAACAAAAGCCATGCCCACATATTTGGTATCTACGTGATGGAACATTAATTTCTAGTTCATTACTGAAGACATTTTTCAAAAATATTTAAAATTGCCCAACAAATTTCCCAAAAACATAAGCTTTGTCAAATTCCTTACCAACCATCATGATTTTTCCCAAAACAATTAAAAAAGATTAAAAGAAAAGCAATCCCCACATATTTGGTATCTACGTGATGGGACTTTAATTTCTATTTCATTACTGAAGACCTTTTTCAAAAATATTTAAAATTGTCCGAGAAATTTCCCAAAAATATGAGGTTGATCAAAATCCATACCAACCATCATGATTTTTCCCAAAAAAATTAAAAAAGTTTAAAACAAAAGCCATGCCCACATATTTGGTATCTACGTGTTGGAACTTTAATTTCTAGTTCATTACTGAAGACATTTTTCAAAAATATTTAAAATTGCCCAAAAAATTTCACAAAAACTAAGCTTTGTCAAATTCCTTACCAACCATCATGATTTTTCCCAAAACAATTAAAAAAGATTAAAAGAAAAGCAATCCCCACATATTTGGTATCTACGTGTTGGGACTTTAATTTCTAGTTCATTACCGAAGACCTTTTTCAAAAATATTTAAAATTATCCGAGGAATTTCCCAAAAACAAGCTTTGTCAAAATCCATACCAACCATCATGATGTGGTCCCACAAAAATTTATAAAGTTTAAAGCAAACGCCTAAGATTTTTTACAAAAATATTTAAAATTGCCCGTGAAATTTCCCAAAAACATCAGGTTGATCAAAATCCATACCAACTATCATGAGTTTTCCCAAAAAAAATAAAAAAGTTTAAAACAAAAGCAATCCCTACATATTTGGTATCTACGTGTTGGAAATTTAATGGCCAGTTCATTACCGAAGACCTCTTTCAAAAATATTTAAAATGCCCGAGAAATTGCCAAAAAACATGAGGGTCGTCAAGATCCATACCAACCATCATGATTTTTCCCAAGAAAATTAAAAAAGTTTAAAACAAAAGCAATCCCCAAATATTTGGTATCTACGTGTTGGAAATTTAATTTCCAGTTCATTACCGAAGACCTTTTTCAAAAATATTTAAAATTATCCGACAAATTTCCCAAAAATAATCTTTGTCAAAATCCATACCAACCATCATGATGTAGTCCCACAAAAATTTATAAACTTTAAAGGAAACGCAATCCTAACATATTTGGTATCTACGTGTTGGAACTTTAATTCATAGTTCATTACTGAAGACCTTTTTCAAAAATATTTAAAATTGCCCAACAAATTTCCCAAAAACATAAGCTTTGTCAAATTCCTTACCAACCATCATGATTTTTCCCAAAACAATTAAAAAAGATTAAAAGAAAAGCAATCCCCACATATTTGGTATATACGTGTTGGAACTTTAATTTCTAGTTCATTACTGAAGACCTTTTCAAAAATATTTAAAATTGTCCGAGAAATTTCCCAATAACATGAGCTTGATCAAAATCCATACCAACTATCATGAGTTTTCCCAAAAAAAATAAAAAAGTTTAAAACAAAAGCAATCCCCACATATTTGGTATCTACGTGTTGGAAATTTAATTTCCAGTTCATTACCGAAGACCTTTTTCAAAAATATTTAAAATTATCCGAGAAATTTCCCAAAAACAATCTTTGTCAAAATCCATACCAACCATCATGATGTAGTCCCACAAAAATTTATAAACTTTCAAGGAAACGCAATCCTAACATATTTGGTATCTACGTGTTGGAACTTTAATTCATAGTTCATTACTGAAGACCTTTTTCAAAAATATTTAAAATTGCCCAACAAATTTTCCAAAAACCTAAGCTTTGTCAAATTCCTTACCAACCATCATGATTTTTCCCAAAACAATTAAAAAAGATTAAAAGAAAAGCAATCCCCACATATTTAGTATCTACGTGTTGGAACTTTTATTTCTAGTTCATTACCGACGACCTTTTGCAAAAATATTTAAAATTGTCCGAGAAATTTCATCCATACCACCATCATGATTTTTCAAAAAAAAAAAATTAAAAAAGTTTAAAACAAAAGCAATCCCCACATATTTGGTATGTACGTGTTGGAACTTTAATTTATAGTTCATTACTGAAGACCTTTTTCAAAAATATTTAAAATAGCCCAACAAATTTCCCAAACACATAAGCTTTGTCGAAATCCGTACCAACCATCATGATTTTTCGCAAAAAAATTAAAAAAGTTTAAAACAACAGCAATCCCGACATATTTGGTATCTACGTGTTGGAAATTTAATGTCCAGTTCATTACCGAAGACCTCTTTCAAAAATATTTAAAATGCCCAAAAAAAAATTTCCCAAAAAATGAGGTTGGAGAAAATTCATACCAACCATCATGATCTTTCCCAAAAAAAACAAAAAAAAGTTTAAAACAAAAGCAATCCCCACATATTTGGTATCTACGTGTTGGATATTTAATTTCCAGTTCATTACCTAAGACCTTTTACAAAAATATTTAAAATTGCCCGTGAAATTTCCCAAAAACATGAGGTTGATCAAAATCCATACCAACTATCATGAGTTTTCCCAAAAAAATTAAAAAAGTTTAAAACAAAAGCAATCCCCACATATTTGGTATCTACGTGTTGGAAATTTAATGTCCAGTTCATTACCGAAGACCTCTTTCAAAAATATTTAAAATGCCCGAGAAATTTCCCAAAAAATGAGGTTGGACAAAATTCATACCAACCATCATGATCTTTCCCAAAAAAAACAAAAAAAAGTTTAAAACAAAAGCAATCCTCACATATTTGGTATCTACGTGTTGGATATTTAATTTCCAGTTCATTACCTAAGACCTTTTACAAAAATATTTAAAATTGCCCGTGAAATTTCCCAAAAACATGAGGTTGATCAAAATCCATACCAACTATCATGAGTTTTCCCAAAAAAATTAAAAAAGTTTAAAACAAAAGCAGTCCCCAAATATTTGGTATCTACGTGCTGCAAATTTAACTTCCAGTTCATTACCGAAGACCTTTTTCAAAAATATTTAAAATGATCCGAGAAATTTCCCACAAACAAGCTTTGTCAAAATCCATACCAACCATCATGATGTTGTTCCACAAAAATTTATAAAGTTTAAAGCAAACGCAATTTTAACATATTTGTTGTCTACGTGTTGGAAATTTAATTTCGAGATCATTACCGAAGACCTTTTTCAATAATATTCAAAATTGCCCGTAATATTTCCCAAAAGCATACGCCTTGTCAAAATCCAAACCAACCATCATGATTTTTCCCAAAAAATAAAAAAGTTTTAAACAAAAGCCATGCCCACATATTTGGTATCTACGTGTTGGAACTTTAATTTCTAGTTCATTACTGAAGACATTTTTCAAAAATATTTAAAATTGTCCGAGAAATTTTCCACAAACAATAAGTTGGTCAAAATCCATACCAACCATCATGATTTTTCAAAAAAAAAAATTAAAAAACTTTAAAGCAAAAGCAATCCCCACATATTTGGTATCTACGTGTTGGAACTTTAATTTATAGTTCATTACTGAGCTATAAATTAAAACTTAATTTATAGTTCATTTAATTTATAGTTCATTTTTCAAAAATATTTAAAATTGCCCAACAAATTTCCCAAAGACATAAGCTTTGTCAAATTCCATACCAACCATCATGATTTTTCCCAAAACAATTTAAAAAGATTAAAAGAAAAGCAATCCCCACATATTTGGTATCTACGTGTTGGATATTTAATTTCCAGTTCATTACCTAAGACCTTTTACAAAAATATTTAAAATTGCCCGTGAAATTTCCCAAAAACATGAGGTTGATCAAAATCCATACCAACTATCATGAGTTTTCCCAAAAAAATTAAAAAAGTTTAAAACAAAAGCAATCCCCAAATATTTGGTATCTACGTGCTGCAAATTTAACTTCCAGTTCATTACCGAAGACCTTTTTCAAAAATATTTAAAATGATCCGAGAAATTTCCCACAAACAAGCTTTGTCAAAATCCATACCAACCATCATGATGTTGTTCCACAAAAATTTATAAAGTTTAAAGCAAACGCAATTTTAACATATTTGTTGTCTACGTGTTGGAAATTTAATTTCGAGATCATTACCGAAGACCTTTTTCAATAATATTCAAAATTGCCCGTAATATTTCCCAAAAGCATACGCCTTGTCAAAATCCAAACCAACCATCATGATTTTTCCCAAAAAGTAAAAAAGTTTTAAACAAAAGCCATGCCCACATATTTGGTATCTACGTGTTGGAACTTTAATTTCTACTTCATTACTGAAAACTTTTTCAAAAATATTTAAAATTGTCCGAGAAATTTCCCAAAAATATGAGGTTGGTCAAAATCCATACCAACCATCATGATTTTTCCATACCAACCATCATGATTTTTCCTAAAAAAATTAAAAAAGTTTAAAACAAAAGCAATCCCCAAATCCATACCAACCATCATAATTTTTCCCAAAAAAATTAAAAAAGTTTAAAACAAAAGCAATTCCTACATATTTGGTATCTAAGTGTTGAAAATTTAATTTCCAGTTCATTACCGATCACCTTTTTCAAAAATATTCAAAATTGCCCAACAAATTTCCCAAACACATAAGCTTTGTCAAATTCCATAACAACCAACATGATTTTTCAAAAAAAATTAAAAAAGATTTTTAAAAAAGCAATCCCCACATAATTGGTTACTATGTATTGGAAATTTAATTTCCAGTTCATTACCGAAGACCTTTTTAAAAAATATTCGAAATAGCCCGAGATATTTCCCAAAAACATAAGCTTTGTCGAAATCCGTACCAACCATCATGAATTTTCCCAAAAAAATAAAAAAAGTTTAAAAGAAAAGCAATCCCCAAATATTTGGTATCTACGTGTTGGAAATTTAATGTCCAGTTCATTTCCGAAGACCTTTTTGAAAAAAAAATTAAAATTGCCCGAGAAATTTCACAAAAACATAAGCTTTGTCAAAATCCATACCAACCATCATGATTTTTCCGAAAAAAATTAAAAAAGTTTAAAACAAAAGCAATCCCCACATATTTGGTATCTACGTGTTCGAAATTTAATTTCCAGTTCATTACCGAAGACCTTTTTCAAAAATATTTAAAATTATCCGAGAAATTTCCCACAAACAAGCTTTGTCAAAATCCATACCAACCATCATGTCAGAGGTCGGTTCAGACAACACGAATACGACAAACGAGGTACGATTACCAGCATTTTGGCCTACAAACTCTGCAACCTGGTTCATACAGGCCGAGGCGCAATTTCAGGCGTACCGTATTACAAATTCAGATACGAAATATTGTCTCACAATCTCTGCGTTACCTCCAGAGTCATGCGACTCTATCATAGACATTTTGTCGAATCCGCCCGACACAAACCGCTACGACAACGTAAAACAAGCTTTAATAAAAAGACATTCCATTTCTGAAACCAAACGCTTAGAAGCATTAATTATAAAAGCTGACATCGGTGACAGAACCCCATCCGAATTACTCAGATCAATGAGGCAAATGGCTGGTCAGACTTTCAGCGATGACATCATAAAAAGTCTTTGGCTACGAAAGCTACCACAAGTCATCCATGTAGCTTTAGTTGCGTTCGGCGACAAACCACTTACTGAATTAGCAGAAGTGGCTGACAAAATTAATGAAGCGCAACAAAATGCTAGTATTTTCGTAACCGCCGCAAACAGCACGGATACAAATAATGCGTCAACGCATAATACCGAACAGTCCGATTTTAATAATCGATTAGCACGTATCGAAGCCATGATCGCAAGGCTTGATATATCAAAAAACAACAACGACAGACCGAATCGTAACAGAAATTCATTTAGACACCGCAGCACGAGTCGACATTTAAGAAGATTTCGATCTCCTTCAGCTTCATCGACCGCAGGCTGGTACCACAGACGATTCGGCGATAAAGCGACGAAATGTCAGTGCCCTTTAAAATCTGAAGTAAATTACCCAAACTAATCGATGCACCGAATATAGCGGCTAACGGTGCAGTCAAATTTAATAGCCGCCTTTTCGTCCGCGACGACGCAAATAATATTGTGTTCTTGATCGACACGGGCGCTGATTTATCGGTTTTGCCTTGCAAATCGAAATCAGTAAACAATACATCCGACATATCACTTTCCGCTGCCAATGGTACAGCGATAAAAACTTTCGGCACAAAAATGTTAAAGTTAAATCTGGGACTGCGTAGAAGTTTTATACACGAATTTCTATTAGCCGATATTGATCGCGCCATTATCGGCGCTGATTTTTTGAACAAATATTGTTTAATTGTCGACCTTAAAAATAGAAAAATTATAGATCCACTTACAAATCTTTCTATTCATACATTGACAATCGTATCAGACACACCGACACCTAAAATAAATATCGTTAAAAATGAATTTTCAAATCTTCTATCAGAATTTCCCGAATTGACGCAACCTCCCAACTACTTTAAAGAGGTAAAACACTCTATAGTTCATCGCATAGAAACTAAAAACCAATTACCATTTGCCAAACCGCGCCGACTCGATTCCACTCGACACGACGCTGCCAAAAAGGAATTCGATCTTATGGTTGAACTAGGCATTTGCCAACCTTCGTCGTCTTCTGCCTCTTCTCCTCTTCACATGGTTCGCAAGAAAAATAATGACTGGCGTCCATGCGGAGATTACAGACAGTTGAACTCAACTACAATTCCCGACAAGTATCCGATTCCACACATTCAGGATTTTGCCATGCGATTGAACGGTTCGAAAATATTCTCAAAAATCGATTTGGTGCGAGCTTACCATCTTATACCGGTAGCAGATAGCGACGTTCACAAAACCGCTATCACTACACCATTCGGGCTGTATGAATTTCGAAGAATGCCTTTTGGGTTGCACAACGCCGCCCAAACATTCCAGAGATTCATGAATGAGATTTGCCGTGGCCTGCAGTTCGTGTTCGTCTACATAGACGACATCCTCATTTCATCTCCGGATGCAAAAACACATAGACAACATCTAAAGCAGTTATTCCAGCGGTTGTCGGAGTACGGAATAACTATTAATCCAACTAAATGTGTTTTCGGTGTAACTAATTTAACTTTCCTCAGTCACACCATCACTTCAGAGGGTATTTCTCCTTCTGAATATAAAGTTGATAGTATAAAAAAGTTTCCCACTCCTACGTCTATCCGACAAATACAGCGATTTATAGGGATGGTAAATTACTACCATCGTTTCATTCCTAAACTCGCCGAATTTCTTGCTCCGATTTATGCGTACCTAACACAGATCAGCAAGAACAAAGGCAAAAATAAAACATTAACATGGCCAGATGAGCTCAACCCGCCGTTTGAGCAAGTAAAACCAGCGTTGGCTCACGCCACGATGCTTGCACATCCACAAACGGACGGAAAGCTAATCATCATTACTGATGCATCTGACACAGCATTAGGGGCCGTCTTGCAGCAACAAACAGAGCAAGGTTGGCAACCCCTTGTATTCTTGTCACGCAAATTATCGCCAGCTGAAAAGAAATATTCTGCGTTTGATCTAGAATTGCTCGCGATCTACGTAGCAATCAAGCATTTTAGATATTCGGTAGAAGGCAAAGAATTTATAGTATTCACGGATCACAAACCGTTGGTAAACGCAATCTGCTCTAAAACGGAACGAAACCCGCGACAGACTCGACACCTGGACTACATTTCTCAATTTACTACTGACATACGACATATTTCTGGGAAAGACAATGTCGTAGCAGATAGTCTCTCGCGTATCTCAGAAATTTCGACCGGGAACACGGATAGTTTCGACCTCAAGATGTCGCACAACAACAAAAAGGCGACGCAGAATTACAAAAATTATTAGCGATTTCAAATTCCTCTTACGAACTGAAGCAGATACAACTACCAGGGCTGGAATTATACTGCGAAGTTTCGATAGACAAAACGAGACCTTACGTACCAGCATCGCTACGACGAACAATTTTTAACACTTTGCATAATTTGGCGCACCCTGGGATTCGGGTAACAAGAAAATTGCTCGTTTCCAGATATTTTTGGCCATACATTAACCGTGACTCGAATCTTTGGTCCAAGGACTGCATCTCGTGCCAAAAGACCAAAATTCATCGTCACACAAAAGCACCACATCAGACTTTTGACATGCCGAACACACGGTTCGAGCACATACATATGGACTTGGTAGGTCCCCTTCCAATTTCTGATGGGAAATCATACATTCTGACCATTGTCGATAGGTACACGCGTTGGCCTGAAGCATACGCTATATCAGATATGACCGCTATAACCGTTGCAAAAAGTTTTGTAACGCAATACATTTCTCGTTTTGGTATTCCGGCAACGATCACAACCGATCAAGGTACTCAGTTCGAGTCTAAGCTTTTTACAATGCTGAGAAAATTTTTAGGCGTTTTTAGAACCAGGACCACTGCTTATCATCCGCAGTCAAACGGGCTAGTTGAGCGTTTCCACCGCCAACTTAAAGACACAATAAAAGCACGCGGTAACAGCCAGAATTGGAGCATAGAATTACCGTTAGTCCTACTCGGAATTCGCGCCGCGGTTAAGGAAGACCTGAAATGTTCTCCAGCAGAAATGGTGTATGGACAACCACTGAAGTTACCAGGTGAATTCTTCATCGACTCTAAACCTGACATACTGCACTCCGACGGACTTATTAACAAACTACGACAAACAATGCGGAATTTGGTTCCAACGCCTACGAGACAGACAGCACAAAATAAAATTTTTGTTCCCAAGGATCTAAACTCATGCGAATTCGTGTTTGTCAGAAGTGACACAGTCAGACCGACTTTAGCACCGACGTACGACGGACCTTACCGCATAACGCGACGACTTAGAAACGTATTCATCTTGTTAATTAATGACAAAGACCGTTCAATATCCGTCGACAGACTCAAACCGGCCTATGGAATATCCACCATTAAGTCGGAAGTCTCAAGTCGTAGAGTATCATTCAAAAAAAATAAAATTTTAATCAAATTAAAAAAAAAAATTTAATCGAATAGCAACTTTAATAAAATAGTAAATTTTTAAGTTTTCAAAATTTAAACGCATCACTACCAACTTCACTACTACGTTTCACTTGGAGGAGGGTGATGTAGTGACCCTGTATTAAATTTCCCTGTATTTTCTCCAATTAAATTCTCAAATTTAAGACTCATTATTTTATAATCACCTGATACTAATTTCAATAAAAATATAAATCAAAGTATCAAAGCGATTGGTCAATCTAATATATTAAATTTAATAATTCTCAAATTTAATCACCCGATACTTCAATTCAATTAATTCTAAATTTGATTGGTTAATGCACAATCTCATTTTAATCAAGCATCTATATAATGCGATAACAGAGATCAGTCGTTATCAGTTGTCTTGGATCTATCAATTTAATTAGTCGTTTTTTTTTATCAGTCGAGAATAAGTCGAGAAAAATACAAATTAAAAAGTACAGTCTGCAATAGTTAAATACGTAAAATTAAAGTGCGTTACAAACAATTAAATAATTTAATTAATGAATAAATATATAAAATTAGTTGGAGTGAATTATGAAACTGTTAATAAATTAATAAATTAAGACTACACATTGAAATAATAAATTAGTTTAAAACATAGATAATAAGTTTACATAAACATTATATAAATATAATTGAATAAATAATTATTAAATAAATTAATTATATAACTTAAAATCTATGGTGTATTCATTTAATATAATATATTAAATGAATACACTTGTTATATTGTTGCAATATAACAAGTTAATGTGGGTTTGACTAAAAGATAGGAGAACCTACAACGTGTTGGAAATTTAATTTCCAGATCATTACCGAAGACCTTTTTCAATAATATTCAAAATTGCCCGAGATATTTCCCAAAAGCATACGCTTTGTCAAAATCCATACCAACCATCATGATTTTTCCCAAAAAATTAAAAAAGTTAAACAAAAGCCATGCCCACATATTTGGTATCTACGTGTTGGAACTTTAATTTCTAGTTCATAACTGAAGACATTTTTCAAAAATATTTAAAATTGTCCGAGAAATTTCCCACAAACATTAGGTTGGTCAAAATCCATACCAACCATCATGATGTGGTCCCACAAAAAGTTATAAAGTTTAAAGCAAACGCAATCCTAACATATTTGTTGTCTACGTGTTGGAAATTTAATTTCCAGATCATTACCGAAGACCTCTTTCGAAAATATTTAAAATTGTCCGAGAAATTTCCCAAAAACATGAGGTTGGTCAAAATCCATACCAACCATCATGATTTTTCCATACCAACCATCATGATTTTTCCCAAAAAAATTAAAAAAGTTTAAAACAAAAGCAATCCCCAAATCCATACCAACCATCATGATTTTTCCCAAAAAAATTAAAAAAGTTTAAATCAAAAGCAATTCCCACATATTTGGTATCAAAGTGTTGAAAATTTAATTTCCAGTTCATTACCGAAGACCTTTTTCAAAAATATTCAAAATTTCCCAACAAATTTCCCAAACACATAAGCTTTGTCAAATTCCATACCAACCATCATGATTTTTCCCAAAAAAATTAAAAAAGATTTTAAAAAAAGCATTCCCACATAATTGGTTACTATGTATTGGAAATTTAATTTCCAGTTCATTACCGAAGACCTTTTTAAAAAATATTCAAAATAGCCCGAAATATTTCCCAAACACATAATTATGCTTTGTCGAAATCCGTACCAACCATCATGATTTTTCCCAAAAAAATTAAAAAAGTTTGAAACAAAAGCAATCCCCACATATTTGGTATCTACGTGTTGGAAATTTAATGTCCAGTTCATTACCGAAGACCTCTTTCAAAAATATTTAAAATGCCCGAGAAATTTCCCAAAAACATGAGGTTGGTCAAAATTCATACCAACCATCGTGATCTTTCCCAAAAAAAAACAAAAAAAAGTTTAAAACAAAAGCAATCCCCAAATCCATACCAACCATCATGATTTTTCCCAAAAAAATTAAAAAAGTTTAAATCAAAAGCAATTCCCACATATTTGGTATCAAAGTGTTGAAAATTTAATTTCCAGTTCATTACCGAAGACCTTTTTCAAAAATATTTAAAATTGCCCAACAAGTTTCCCAAAAACATAAGCTTTGTCAAATTCCTTACCAACCATCATGATTTTTCCCAAAAAAATTAAAAAAGATTAAAAGAAAAGCAATCCCCACATATTTGGTATCTACGTATTGGAACTTTAATTTCTAGTTCATTACTGAAGACCTTTTTCAAAAATATTTAAAATTGTCTGAGAATTTTCCCAAAAACATGAGCTTGGTCAAAATCCATACCAACCATCATGATTTTTCCATACCAACCATCATGATTTTTCCCAAAAAAATTAAAAAAGTTTAAAACAAAAGCAATCCCCACATATTTGGTATCTACGTGTTGGAAATTTAATGTCCAGTTCATTACCGAAGACCTCTTTCAAAAATATTTAAAATGCCCGAGAAATTTCCGAAAAACATGAGGTTGGTCAAAATTCATACCAACCATCGTGATCTTTCCCAAAAAAAAACAAAAAAAAGTTTAAAACAAAAGCAATCCCCACATATTTGGTATCTACGTGTTGGAACTTTAATTTATAGTTCATTACTGAAGACCTTTTTCAAAAATATTTAAAATTGCCCAACAAGTTTCCCAAAAACATAAGCTTTGTCAAATTCCTTACCAACCATCATGATTTTTCCCAAAAAAATTAAAAAAGTTTAAAATAAAAGCAATTCCCACATATTTGGTATCTAAGGCCCGAATTAATAAATCACACTTAAGTGAATACTTAAGTAAATACTTGAATAAGTTTGCGATTATTTTTCGTATTAATAAAGCACACTTATATTGTAGAATTTTTGTTCAGTTTTGTTGGTAGTATTGACATAATTTTAAATTGAAATGTTGGTAATATTATTTTTCTATTTATGTTGATAACACTAATCTAAAAAATAATCCGTCATAACCGAAACAAATCGACAGCAGAAGTGATTAAATTATTTCAGATAAAAAATATATTTTTTTAAAAATTTAATTTAGACAAATATTTTTATTTTTATTTTATTTGACAATTATTTATAATTATTTGATAATTATTTAATTTGACAATTTACAGGTGTCAAATTTTATTATTTAAAGCTGACAATACTGCCAATGAAATTTAAGAGGCTCTTAAGTGTGCTATGATCATTACTTAAGTGGCTCTTAAAAATTGTTTATAAATACGAAATCATACACTTAAGTCCAACTAAATTCAAGTGTGATTTATTAATTCGGGCCTAAGTGTTGAAAATTTAATTTCCAGTTCATTACCGATGACCTTTTTCAAAAATATTCAAAATTGCCCAACAAATTTCCCAAACACAAAAGCTTTGTCAAATTCCATACCAACCATCATGATTTTTCCCAAAAATTTAGAAAAGTTTAAAACAAAAGCCATGTCCACATATTTGGTATCTACGTGTTGGAACTTTAATTTCTAGTTCATTACTGAAGACATTTTTCAAAAATATTTAAAATTGTCCGAGAAATTTCCCACAAACATTAGGTTGGTCAAAATCCATACCAACCATCATGATTTTTCCCAAAAAATTAAAAAAGTTTAAAACAAAAGCAATCCACACATATTTGGTATGTACGTGTTGGAACTTTAATTTATAGTTCATTACTGAAGACCTTTTTCAAAAATATTTAAAATTGCCCAACAAATTTCCCAAAAATATAAGCTTTGTCAAATTCCTTACCAACCATCATGATTTTTCCCAAAACAATTAAAAAAGATTAAAAGAAAAGCAATCCCCACATATTTGGTATCTACGTGTTGGAAATTTAATGTCCAGTTCATTACCGAAGACCTCTTTCAAAAATATTTAAAATGCCCGAGAAATTGCCAAAAAACATAAGGGTCCTCAAAATCCATACCAACCATTATGATTTTTCACAAGAAAATTAAAAAAGTTTACAACAAAAGCAATCCCCAAATATTTGGTATCTACGTGCTGCAAATTTAACTTCCAGTTCATTACCGAAGACCTTTTTCAAAAATATTTAAAATTATCCAAGAAATTTCCCAGAAACAAGCTTTGTCAAAATCCATACCATCCATCATGATTTTTCCCAAAAAATTAAAAAAGTTTAAACAAAAGCCATGCCCACATATTTGATATCTACGTGTTGGAACTTTAATTTCTAGTTCAGAAGACATTTTTCAAAAATATTTAAAATTGTCCGAGAAATTTCCCACAAACATTAGGTTGGTCAAAATCCATACAACCATCATGATTTTCCAAAAAAAAAAAATTAAAAAAGTTTAAAACAAAAGCAATCCCCACATATTTGGTATCTACGCGTTGGAACTTTAATTTCTAGTTCATTACTGAAGACCTTTTTCAAAAATATTTAAAATTGTCTGAGAATTTTCCCAAAAACATGAGGTTGGTCAAAACCCATACCAACCATCATGATTTTCCCATACCAACCATCATGATTTTTCCCAAAAAAAATACAAAAGTTTAAAACAAAAGCAATCCCAAATCCATACCAACCATCATGATTTTTCCCAAAAAAATTAAAAAAGTTTAAAACAAAAGCAATTCCCACATATTTGGTATCTAAGTGTTGAAAATTTAATTTCCAGTTCATTACCGATGACCTTTTTCAAAAATATTCAAAATTGCCCAACAAATTTTAAAAACACATAAGCTTTGACAAATTCCATCCCAACCATCATGATTTTTCCCAAAAAAATTAAAAAAGATTAAAAAAAAAAGCAATCCACACATAATTGGTTACTATGTATTGGTAATTTAATTTCCAGTTCATTAACGAAGACCTTATTAAAAAATATTCAAAATAGATCGAAATATTTCCCAAAAGCATACGCTTTGTCAAAATCCATACCAACCATCATGATTTTTCCCAAAAATTTAAAAAAGTTTAAAACAAAAGCCATGCCCACATATTTTATATCTACGTGTTGGAACTTTAATTTCTAGTTCAGAAGACATTTTTCAAAAATATGTAAAATTGTCCGAGAAATTTCCCACAAACATTAGGTTGGTCAAAATCCATACCAACCATCATGATTTTTCAAAAAAAAAAATTAAAAAAGTTTAAAACAAAAGCAATCCCCACATATTTGGTATCTACGCGTTCGAACTTTAATTTATAGTTCAATACTGAAGACCTTTTTCAAAAATATTTAAAATTGCCCAACAAATTTCCCAAATACATAAGCTTTGTCAAATTCCATACCAACCATCACAAATTTCCCAAAAACATAAGCTTTGTCAAATTCCATACCAACCATCATGATTTTTCCCAAAACAATTAAAAAAGATTAAAAGAAAAGCACTCCCCACATATTTGGTATCTACGTGTTGGAACTTTAATTTATAGTTCATTACTGAAGACCTTTTTCAAAAATATTTAAAATTGCCCAACAAATTTCCCAAAAACATAAGCTTTGTCAAATTCCATACCAACCATCACAAATTTCCCAAAAACTTAAGCTTTGTCAAATTCCAACCATCATGATTTTTTCCAAAACAATTAAAAAAGATTAAAACAAAAGCAATCCCCACATATATGGTATCTACGCGTTGGAAATTTAATGTCCAGTTCATTACCGAAGACATCTTTCAAAAATATTTAAAATGTCCGGGACATTGCAAAAAAACATGAGGGGCGTCAAAATCCATACCAACCATCATGATTTTTCCCAAAAAAATTAAAAAAGTTTAAAACAAAAGCAATCCCCAAATATTTGGTATCTACGTGCTGCAAATTTAATTTCCAGTTCATTACCGATGACCTTTTTCAAAAATATTAAAAATTGCCCAACAAATTTCCCAAACACATAAGCTTTGTCAAATTCCATACCAACCATCATGATTTTTCCTAAAAAAATTAAAAAAGATTTTAAAAAAAGCAATCCCCTCATAATTGGTTACTATGTATTGGAAATTTGATTTCCAGTTCATTACCGAAGACCTTTTTAAAAAATATTCAAAATAGCCCGAGATATTTCCCAAAAACATAAGCTTTGTCGAAATCCGTACCAACCATCATGATTTTTCCCAAAAAAATTAAAGAAGTTTAAAACAAAAGCAATCCCCAAATATTTGGTATCTACGTGTTGGAAATTTAATGTCCAGTTCATTACCGAAGACCTCTTTCAAAATATTTAACATGCCCGAGAAATTTCCCAAAAACATTAGGTTGGTCAAAATTCATACCAACCATCATGATCTTTCCCAAAAAAAACAAAAAAAAGTTTAAAACAAAACCAATCCCCACATATTTGGTATCTACGTGTTGGATATTTAATTTCCAGTTCATTACCTAAGATCTTTTACAAAATTATTTAAAATTGCCCGTGAAATTTCCCAAAAACATGAGGTTGATCAAAATCCATACCAACTATCATGAGTTTTCCCAAAAAAATTAAAAAAGTTTAAAACAAAAGCAATCCCCACATATTTGGTATCTACGTGTTGGAAATTTAATGTCCAGTTCATTACCGAAGACCTCTTTCAAAAATATTTAAAATGTCCGAGAAATTGCCAAAAAACATGAGGGTCGTCAAAATCCATACCAACCATCATGATTTTTCCCAAGAAAATTAAAAAAGTTTAAAACAAAAGCAATCCCCAAATATTTGGTATCTACGTGCTGCAAATTAAATTTCCAGTTCATTATCGAAGACCTTTTTCAAAAATATTTAAAATTATCCGAGAAATTTCCCAAAAACAAGCTTTGTCAAAATCCATACCAACCATCATGATGTGGTCCCACAAAAATTTATAAAGTTTAAAGCAAACGCAATCCTAACATATTTGGTATCTACGTGTTGGAACTTTAATTTCGAGATCATTACCGAAGACCTTTTTCAATAATATTTAAAATTGCCCAACAAATTTCCCAAATACATAAGCTTCGTCAAATTCCATACCAACCATCACAAATTTCCCAAAAACATAAGCTTTGTCAAATTACATACAAACCATTATGATTTTTCCCAAAACAATTAAAAAGATTAAAAGAAAAGCACTCCCCACATATTTGGTATCTACGTGTTGGAACTTTAATTTATAGTTCATTACTGAAGACCTTTTTCAAAAATATTTAAAATTGCCCAACAAATTTCCCAAAAACATAAGCTTTGTCAAATTCCATACCAACCATCACATATTTCCCAAAAACAAAAGCTTTGTAAAATTCCATACCAACCATCATGATTTTTCCCAAAACAATTAAAAAAGATTAAAAGAAAAGCACTCCCCACATATTTGGTATCTACGTGTTGGAACTTTAATTTATAGTTCATTACTGAAGACCTTTTTCAAAAATATTTAAAATTGCCCAACAAATTTCCCAAAAACATAAGCTTTGTCAAATTCCATACCAACCATCACAAATTTCCCAAAAACAAAAGCTTTGTCAAATTCCATACCAACCATCATGATTTTTCCCAAAACAATTAAAAAAGATTAAAAGAAAAGCACTCAAATTGCCCAACAAATTTCTCAAAAACATAAGCTTTGTCAAAGTCCATACCAACCATCACAAATTTCCAAAAACAAAAGGTTTGTCAAATTCCATACCAACCATCATGATTTTTTCCAAAACAATTAAAAAAGATTAAAACAAAAGCAATCCCCACATATTTGTTATCTACGTGTTGGAAATTTAATGTCCAGTTCATTACCGAAGACCTCTTTCAAAAATATTTAAAATGTCCGAGAAATTGCCAAAAAACATGAGGGTCGTTAAATTCCATACCAACCATCATGATATTTTCCAAGAAAATTAAAAAAGTTTAAAACAAAAGCCATGCCCACATATTTGGTATCTACGTGTTGGAACTTTAATTTATAGTTCATTACTGAAGACCTTTTTCAAAAATATTTAAAATTGCCCAACAAATTTCCTAAAAACATAAGCTTTGTCAAATTCCATACCAACCATCACAAGTTTCCCAAAAACAAAAGCTTTGTCAAATTCCATACCAACCATCATGATTTTTTCCAATACAATTAAAAAAGATTAAAACAAAAGCAATCCCCACATATTTGGTATCTACGTGTTGGACATTTAATGTCCAGTTCATTACCGAAGACCTCTTTCAAAAATATTTAAAATGTCCGAGAAATTGCCAAAAAACATGAGGGTCGTTAAATTCCATACCAACCATCATGATATTTTCCAAGAAAATTAAAAAAGTTTAAAACAAAAGCAATCCCCAAATATTTGGTATCTACGTGCTGCAAATTAAATTTCCAGTTCATTACCGATGACCTTTTTCAAAAATATTCAAAATAGCCCGAGATATTTCCCAAAAACATAAGCTTTGTCGAAATCCGTACCAACCATCATGATTTTTTCCAAAAAAATTAAAAAAGGTTAAAATAAAAGCAATCCCCAAATATTTGGTATCTACGTGTTGGAAATTTAATTTCCAGTTCATTACCTAAGACCTTTTATAAAAATATTTAAAATTGCCCGTGAAATTTCCCAAAAACATGAGGTTGGTCAAAATTCATACCAACCATCATGAATTTTCCCAAAAAAAACAAAAAAAAGTTTAAAACAAAAGCAATCCCCACATATTTGGTATTTACGTGTTGGATATTTAATTTCCAGTTCATTACCTAAGATCTTTTACAAAAATATTTAAAATTGTCCATGAAATTTCCCAAAAACATGAGGTTGATCAAAATCCATACCAACTATCATGAGTTTTCCCAAAAAAATTAAAAAAGATTAAAACAAAAGCAATCCCCACATATTTGGTATCTACCAAATATGTGGGGATTGCTTTGGTATCTACGTGTTGGAACTTTAATTTATAGTTCATTACTGAAGACCTTTTTCAAAAATATTTAAAATTGCCCGTGAAATTTCCCAAAAACATGAGGTTGGTCAAAATTCATACCAACCATCATGAATTTTCCCAAAAAAAACAAAAAAAAGTTTAAAACAAAAGCAATCCCCACATATTTGGTATTTACGTGTTAGAAATTTAATGGCCAGTTCATTACCGAAGACCTCTTTCAAAAATATTTAAAATGTCCGAGAAATTGCCAAAAAACATGAGGGTCGTCAAAATCCATAGCAAGCATCATGATTTTTCCCAACAAAATTAAAAAAGTTTAAAACAAAAGCAATCCCCACATATTTGGTATCTACATGCTGCAAATTTAATTTCCAGTTCATTACCGAAGACCTTTTTCAAAAATATTTAAAATTATCCGAGAAATTTCCCAAAAACAAGCTTTGTCAAAATCCATACCAACCATCATGATGTGGTCCCACAAAAATTTATAAAGTTTAAAGCAAACGCAATCCTAACATATTTGTTGTCTACGTGTTGGAAATTTAATTTCGAAATCATTACCGAAGACCTTTTTCAATAATATTCAAAATTGCCCGAGATATTTCCCAAAAGCATACGCTTTGTCAAAATCCATAGCAACCATCATGATTTTTCCCAAAAAATTAAAAAAGTTTAAAACAAAAGCCATGCCCACATATTTGGTATCTACGTGTTGGAACTTTAATTTATAGTTCATTACTGAAGACCTTTTTCAAAAATATTTAAAATTGCCCAACAAATTTCGCAAAAACATAAGCTTTGTCAAATTCCATACCAACCATCACAAATTTCCCAAAAACAAAAGCTTTGTCAAATTCCATACCAACCATCATGATTTTTTCCAAAACAATTAAAAAAGATTAAAACAAAAGCAATCCCCACATATTTGGTATCTACGTGTTGGAAATTTAATGTCCAGTTCATTACCGAAGACCTCTTTCAAAAATATTTAAAATGTCCGAGAAATTGCCAAAAAACATGAGGGTCGTTAAATTCCATACCAACCATCATGATATTTTGCAAGAAAATTAAAAAAGTTTAAAACAAAAGCAATACCCAAATATTTGGTATCTACGTGCTGCAAATTTAATTTCGAGTTCATTACCGATGACCTTTTTCAAAAATATTCAAAATAGCCCGAGATATTTCCCAAAAACATAAGCTTTGTCGAAATCCGTACCAACCATCATGATTTTTCCCAAAAAAATTAAAAAAGGTTAAAATAAAAGCAATCCCCAAATATTTGGTATCTACGTGTTGGAAATTTAATTTTCAGTTCATTACGTAAGACCTTTTACAAAAATATTTAAAATTGCCCGTGAAATTTCATAAAAACATGAGGTTGGTCAAAATCCATACCAACCATCATGATCTTTCCCAAAAAAAACAAAAAAAAATTAAAACAAAAGCAATCCCCACATATTTGGTATCTACGTGTTGGAACTTTAATTTCTAGTTCATTACTGAACACATTTTTCAAAAATATTTAAAATTGTCCGAGAAATTTCCCACAAACATTAAGTTGGTGAAAATCCATACCAATCGTCATGATTTTTCAAAAAAATAAATTAAAAAAGTTAAAAACAAAAGCAATCCCCACATATTTTGTATCTACGTGTTGGAACTTTTATTTATAGTTCATTACTGAAGACCTTTTTCAAAAATATTTAAAATTGCCCAACAAATTTCCCAAAAACATAAGCTTTGTCAAATTCCATACCAACCATCATGATTTTTGATTTTTCCCAAAACAATTAAAAAAGATTAAAAGAAAAGCAATCCCCACATATTTGGTATCCACATGTTGGAACTTTAATTTATAGTTCATTACTGAAGATATTTTTCAAAAATATTTAACATTGTCCGAGAAATTTCCCAAAAATATGAGGTTGGTCAAAATACCAACCTCATATTCATCATTTTTCCATACCAACCATCATGATTTTTCCCAAAAAAATTAAAAAAGTTTAAAACAAACTCAATCCCCAAATCCATACCAACCAACATGATTTTTCCCAAAAAAATTAAAAAAGTTTAAAACAAAAGCAATTCCCACATATTTGGTATCTAAGTGTTGAAAATTTAATTTCAAGTTCATTACCGATTACCTTTTTCAAAAATATTCAAAATTACCCAACAAATTTCCCAAACACATAAGCTTTGTCAAATTCCATACCAACCATCATGATTTTTCCCAAAAAAATTTAAAATGTTTAAAACAAAAGCAATCCCCTCATATTTGGTATCTACGTTTTGGAAATTTAATGTCCAGTTCATTACCGAAGACCTCTTTCAAAAATATTTAAAATTGCCCGCGAAATTTCCCAAAAACATGAAGTTGGTCAAAATCCAAACCAACCGTCATGATTTTTCAAAAAAAAAAATTAAAAAACTTTAAAACAAAAGCAATCCCGACATATTTGGTATCTACGTGTTGGATATTTAATTTCCAGTTCATTACCTAAGACCTTTTACAAAAATATTTAAAATTGCCCGCGAAATTTCCCAAAAACATGAAGTTGGTCAAAATCCAAACCAACCGTCATGATTTTTCAAAAAAAAAAAATTAAAAAACTTTAAAACAAAAGCAATCCCCACATATTTGGTATCTACGTGTTGGAACTTTAATTTATAGTTCATTACTGAAGACCTTTTTCAAAAATATTTAAAATTGCCCAACAAATTTCCCAAAAACATAAGCTTTGTCAAATTCCAGACCAACCATCATGATTTTTCCCAAAACAATTAAAAAAGATTAAAAGAAAAGCAAACCCAACATATTTGGTATCTACGTATTGGAACTTTAATTTCTAGTTCAATACTGAAGACCTTTTTCAAAAATACTTAAAATTGTCCGAGAAAGTTCCCAAAAACATGAGGTTGGTCAAAATCCATACCCACCATCATGATTTTTCCATACCAACCATCATGATTTTTCTCAAAAAAATTAAAAAAGTTTAAAACAAAAGCAATCCCCAAATCCATACCAACCATCATGATTTTTCCCAAAAAAATTAAAAAAGTTTAAAACAAAAGCAATTCCCACATATTTGCTATCTAATTGTTGAAAATTTAATTTCCAGTTCATTACCGATGACCTTTTTCAAAAATATTCAAAATTGCCCAACAAATTTCCCAAACACATAAGCTTTGTCAAATTCCATACCAACCATCATTATTTTTCCCAAAAAAATTAAAAAAGATTTTAAAAAAAGCAATCCCCACATAATTGGTTACTATGTATTGGAAATTTAATTTCCAGTTCATTACCGAAGACCTTTTCAAAAAATATTCAAAATAGCCCGAGATATTTCCCAAAAACATAAGCTTTGTCGAAATCCGTACCAACCATCATGATTTTTCCCAAAAAAATTTAAAAAGTTTAAAACAAAAGCAATCCCCACATATTTGGTATCTACGTGTTGGAAATTTAATGTCCAGTTCATTACCGAAGACCTCTTTCAAAAATATTTAAAATGCCCGAGAAATTGCCAAAAAACATGAGGGTCGTTAAATTCCATACCAACCATCATGATATTTTCCAAGAAAATTAAAAAAGTTTAAAACAAAAGCAATCCCCAAATATTTGGTATCTACGTGCTGCAAATTTAATTTCCAGTTCATTACCGATGACCTTTAAAATGTCCGAGAAATTGCCAAAAAACATGAGGGTCGTTAAATTCCATACCAACCATCATGATATTTTCCAAGAAAATTAAAAAATTTCCAGTTCATTACCTAAGACCTTTTACAAAAATATTAAAAATTGCCCGCGAAATTTCCCAAAAACATGAAGTTGGTCAAAATCCAAACCAACCGTCATGATTTTTCAAAAAAAAAAAATTAAAAAACTTTAAAACAAAAGCAATCCCCACATATTTGGTATCTACGTGTTGGAACTTTAATTTATAGTTCATTACTGAAGACCTTTTTCAAAAATATTTAAAATTGCCCAACAAATTTCCCAAAAACATAAGCTTTGTCAAATTCCAGACCAACCATCATGATTTTTCCCAAAACAATTAAAAAAGATTAAAAGAAAAGCAATCCCCACATATTTGGTATCTACGTATTGGAACTTTAATTTCTAGTTCAATACTGAAGACCTTTTTCAAAAATACTTAAAATTGTCCGAGAAAGTTCCCAAAAACATGAGGTTGGTCAAAATCCATACCCACCATCATGATTTTTCCATACCAACCATCATGATTTTTCTCAAAAAATTTAAAAAGTTTAAAACAAAAGCAATCCCCAAATCCATACCAACCATCATGATTTTTCCCAAAAAAATTAAAAAAGTTTAAAACAAAAGCAATTCCCACATATTTGCTATCTAATTGTTGAAAATTTAATTTCCAGTTCATTACCGATGACCTTTTTCAAAAATATTCAAAATTGCCCAACAAATTTCCCAAACACATAAGCTTTGTCAAATTCCATACCAACCATCATTATTTTTCCCAAAAAAATTAAAAAAGATTTTAAAAAAAGCAATCCCCACATAATTGGTTACTATGTATTGGAAATTTAATTTCCAGTTCATTACCGAAGACCTTTTCAAAAAATATTCAAAATAGCCCGAGATATTTCCCAAAAACATAAGCTTTGTCGAAATCCGTACCAACCATCATGATTTTTCCCAAAAAAATTTAAAAAGTTTAAAACAAAAGCAATCCCCACATATTTGGTATCTACGTGTTGGAAATTTAATGTCCAGTTCATTACCGAAGACCTCTTTCAAAAATATTTAAAATGCCCGAGAAATTTCCCAAAAACATGAGGTCGGTCAAAATTCATACCAACCATCATGATTTTTCCCAAAAAAAACAAAAAAAAGTTTAAAACAAAAGCAATCCCCACATATTTGGTAACCACGTTTTGGAAATTTAATTTCCAGTTCATTAAAGACGACCTTTTTAAAAAATATTCAAAATTGCCCGAGAAATTTCCCAAGTACATGAGGTTGGTCAATATCCATACCAACCATCATGAGTTTTCCCAAAAAAATTACAAAAGCTTAAAACAAAAGCAATCCCTACATAATTGGTATCTACGTGTTGGAAATTTAATTTCCAGTTCATTATAGACGGCCTTTTTAAAAAATATTCAAAATTGCCCGAGAAATTTGCCAAAAATAAGAAGTTGGTCAAAATCCATACCAACCATCATCAGTTTTACAAAAAAATTACAAAAGTTTAAAACAAAAGCAATCCCCACATATTTGTTATCTACTTGTTGGAAATTTAATTTCCAGTTCATTACAGAAGAACTTTTTAAAAAATATTCAAAATTGCCCGAGAAATTTCCCAAGAACATGAGGTGGGTAAAATCGATACCAACCATCGTGATTTTTCCCTAAAAAACAAAAAAAAGTTTAAAACAGAAGCAATCCCCACATATTTGGTATCCACGCGTTGGAAATTTAATTTCCTGTTCATTACAGACGACCTTTTTGAAAAATATTCAAAATTGCCCGAGAAATTTCCCAAGAACATGAGGTTGGTCAATATCCATACCAACCATCATGATTTTTCCCAAAAAAAAGAAAAAAAAAGTTTAAAACAAAAGCAATCCCCACATATTTGGTATCTACGTGTTGGAAATTAAATTTCCAGTTTATTACTGACGACCTTTTTAAAAAATATTCCAAATTGCCCGAGAATTTGCCAAAAATATGAGGTTGGTCAAAATCTATACCAACCATCATGAATTTTACTAAAAAAATTAAAAAACTTTAAAACAAAAGCAATCCCCACATATTTGGTATCTACGTGTTGGAACTTTAATTTATAGTTCATTACTGAAGACCTTTTTCAAAAATATTTAAAATTGCCCAACAAATTTCCCACAAACATAAGCTTTGTCAAATTCCAGACCAACCATCATGCTTTTCCCAAAACAATTAAAAAAGATTAAAAGAAAAGCAATCCCCACATATTTGGTATCTACGTATTGGAACTTTAATTTTTAGTTCAATACTGAAGACCTTTTTCAAAAATACTTAAAATTGTCCGAGAAATTTCCCAAAAACATGAGGTTGGTCAAAATCCATACCCACCATCATGATTTTTCCATACCAACCATCATGATTTTTCTCAAAAAATTTAAAAAGTTTAAAACAAAAGCAATCCCCAAATCCATACCAACCATCATGATTTTTCCCAAAAAAATTAAAAAAGTTTAAAACAAAAGCAATTCCCACATATTTGTTATCTACTTGTTGGAAATTTAATTTCCAGTTCATTACAGAAGAACTTTTTAAAAAATATTCAAAATTGCCCGAGAAATTTCCCAAGAACATGAGGTGGGTAAAATCGATACCAACCATCTTGATTTTTCCCTAAAAAACAAAAAAAAGTTTAAAACAGAAGCAATCCCCACATATTTGGTATCCACGCGTTGGAAATTTAATTTCCAGTTTATTACTGATAACCTTTTTAAAAAATATTCAAAACTACCCAACAAATTTCCCAAACACATAAGCTTTGTCAAATTCCATACCAACCATCATGATTTTTCCCAAAAAAATTAAAAAAGTTTAAAACAAAAGCAATTCCCACATATTTGTTATCTACTTGTTGGAAATTTAATTTTTAGTTCATTACAGACGACCTTTTTGAAAAATATTCAAAATTGCCCGAGAAATTTCCCAAGAACATGAGGTTGGTCAATATCCATACCAACCATCATGATTTTTCCCAAAAAAAAGAAAAAAAAAGTTTAAAACAAAAGCAATCCCCACATATTTGGTATCTACGTGTTGGAAATTTAATTTCCAGTTTATTACTGACGACCTTTTTAAAAAATATTCAAAATTGCCCGAGAATTTGCCAAAAATATGAGGTTGGTCAAAATCCATACCAACCATCATGAATTTTACTAAAAAAATTAAAAAAGTTTAAAACAAATGCAATACCCACATATTAGGTATCTACGTGTTGGATATTTAATTTCCAGTTCATTACCTAAGACCTCTTTCAAAAATATTTAAAATGCCCGAGAAATTTCCCAAAAACATTAGGTCGGTCAAAATTCATACCAACCATCATGATTTTTCCCAAAAAAAACAAAAAAAAGTTTAAAACAAAAGCAATCCCCACATATTTGGTATCCACGTGTTGGAAATTTAATTTCCAGTTCATTAAAGACGACCTTTTTAAAAAATATTCAAAATTGCCCGAGAAATTTCCCAAGTACATGAGGTTGGTCAATATCCATACCAACCATCATGAGTTTTCCCAAAAAAAAAACAAAAGCTTAAAACAAAAGCAATCCCCACATATTTGGTATCTACGTGTTGGAAATTTAATTTCCAGTTTATTACTGATGACCTTTTTAAAAAATATTCAAAATTACCCAACAAATTTCCCAAACACATAAGCTTTGTCAAAATCCATACCAACCATCATGATTTTTCCCAAACAAATTTAAAATGTTTAAAACAAAAGCAATCCCCTCATATTTGGTATCTACGTTTTGGAAATTTAATGTCCAGTTCATTACCGAAGACCTCTTTCAAAAATATTTAAAATTGCCCGCGAAATTTCCCAAAAACATGAAGTTGGTCAAAATCCAAACCAACCGTCATGATTTTTCAAAAAAAAAAAATTAAAAAACTTTAAAACAAAAGCAATCCCGACATATTTGGTATCTACGTGTTGGATATTTAATTTCCAGTTTATTACTGACGACCTTTTTAAAAAATATTCAAAATTGCCCGAGAATTTGCCAAAAATATGAGGTTGGTCAAAATCCATACCAACCATCATGAATTTTACTAAAAAAATTAAAAAAGTTTAAAACAAATGCAATACCCACATATTAGGTATCTACGTGTTGGATATTTAATTTCCAGTTCATTACCTAAGACCTCTTTCAAAAATATTTAAAATGCCCGAGAAATTTCCCAAAAACATGAGGTCGGTCAAAATTCATACCAACCATCATGATTTTTCCCAAAACAAACAAAAAAAAGTTTAAAACAAAAGCAATCCCCACATATTTGGTATCCACGTGTTGGAAATTTAATTTCCAGTTCATTAAAGACGACCTTTTTAAAAAATATTCAAAATTGCCCGAGAAATTTCCCAAGTACATGAGGTTGGTCAATATCCATACCAACCATCATGAGTTTTCCCAAAAAAAAAACAAAAGCTTAAAACAAAAGCAATCCCCACATATTTGGTATCTACGTGTTGGAAATTTAATTTCCAGTTTATTACTGATGACCTTTTTAAAAAATATTCAAAATTGCCCGAGAATTTGCCAAAAATATGAGGTTGGTCAAAATCCATACCAACCATCATGAATTTTACTAAAAAAATTAAAAAAGTTTAAAACAAATGCAATACCCACATATTAGGTATCTACGTGTTGGATATTTAATTTCCAGTTCATTACCTAAGACCTTTTACAAAAATATTTAAAATTGCCCGTGAAATTTCCCAAAAACATGAGGTTGATCAAAATCCATACCAACTATCATGAGTTTTCCCAAAAAAATTACAAAAGCTTAAAACAAAAGCAATCCCCACATATTTGGTATCTACGTGTTGGAAATTTAATTTCCAGTTCATTACAGACGACCTTTTTAAAAAATATTCAAAATTGCCCGAGAAATTTCCCAAGAACATGAGGTTGGTCCAAATCCATACCAACCATCATGATTTTTCCCAAAAAAACAAAAAAAAATTTAAAGCAAAAGATATCCCCACATATTTGGTATCCACGTGTTGGAAATTTAATTTCCAGTTCATTACAGACGACCTTTTTAAAAAATATTCAAAATTGCCCGAGAAATTTCCCAAGAACATGAGGTTGGTCAATATCCATACCAACCATAATGATTTTTCAAAAAAAAAAGAAAAAAAAGTTTAAAACAAAAGCAATCCCCACATATTTGGTATCTACGTGTTGGAAATTTAATTTGCTGTTCATTACAGACGACCTTTTTAAAAAATATTCAAAATTGCCCGAGAAATTTGGCAAAAATATGAAGTTGGTCAAAATCCATAGCAACCATCATCAGTTTTCCCAAAAAAATTACAAAAGCTTAAAACAAAAGCAATCCCCACATATTTGGTATCTACGTGTTGGAAATTTAATTTCCAGTTCATTACAGACGACCTTTTTAAAAAATATTCAAAATTGCCCGACAAATTTGCCAAAAATATGAAGTTGGTCAAAATCCATACCAACCATCATCAGTTTTCCAAAAAAATTACAAAAGTTTAAAACAAAAGCAATCCTCACATATTTGTTATCTACGTGTTGGAAATTTAATTTTCAGTTCATTACAGACGAACTTTTTAAAAAATATTCAAAATTGCCCGAGAAATTTCCCAAGAACATGAGGTGGGTAAAATCGATACCAACCATCGTGATTTTTCCCTAAAAAACAAAAAAAAGTTTAAAACAGAAGCAATCCCCACATATTTGGTATCCACGCGTTGGAAATTTAATTTCCTGTTCATTACAGACGGCCTTTTTGAAAAATATTCAAAATTGCCCGAGAAATTTGCCAAGAACATGAGGTTGGTCAATATCCATTCCACCCATTATGAGTTTTCCCAAAAAAAAAACAAAAGCTTAAAACAAAAGCAATCCCCACATATTTGGTATCTACGTGTTGGAAATTTAATTTCCAGTTTATTACTGACGACCTTTTTAAAAAATATTCAAAATTGCCCGAGAATTTGCCAAAAATATGAGGTTGGTCAAAATCCATACCAACCATCATGCTTTTTACTAAAAAAATTAAAAAAGTTTAAAACAAATGCAATACCCACATATTAGGTATCTACGTGTTGGATATTTAATTTCCAGTTCATTACCTAAGACCTTTTACAAAAATATTTAAAATTGCCCGTGAAATTCCCCAAAAACATGAGGTTGATCAAAATCCATACCAACTATCATGAGTTTTCCCAAAAAAATTACAAAAGCTTAAAACAAAAGCAATCCCCACATATTTGGTATCTACGTGTTGGAAATTTAATTTCCAGTTCATTACAGACGACCTTTTTAAAAAATATTCAAAATTGCCCGAGAAATTTCCCAAGAACATGAGTGTGGTCAAAATCCATACCAACCATCATGATTTTTCCCAAAAAAAAAAAAAAAAAAAAAAAGGTTTAAAACAAAAGCAATCCCCACATATTTGGTATCTACGTGTTGGAAATGTAATGTCCAGTTCATTACCGAAGACCTCTTTCAAAAATATTTAAAATGCCGGAGAAATTTCCCAAAAAAATGCCCGAGAAATTTCCCATGAGATTTCCCAAAAATATGAGATTGGTCAAAATTCATAATGATCTCTCCCAAAAAAAACTAAAAAAAGTTTAAAACAAAAGCAATCCCCACATATTTGGTATCTACGTGTTGGATATTTAATTTCCAGTACATTACCTAAGACCTTTTACAAAAATATTTGTAATTGCCCGTGAAATTTCCCAAAAACATGAGGTTGATCAAAATCCATACCAACTATTATGAATTTTTCCAAAAAAATTAAAAAAATTTAAAACAAAAGCAATCCCCACATATTTGGTATCCACGTGTTGGAAATTTAATTTCCAGTTCATTACAGACGACCTTTTTAAAAAATATTCAAAATTTCCCGAGAAATTTCCCAAGAACATGAGGTTGGTCAAAATCCATACCAACCATTTTTCCCAAAAAAACAAAAAAAAAATTAGAGCAAAAGCAATCCCCACATATTTGGTATCCACGTGTTGGAAATTTAATTTCCAGTTCATTACAGACGACCTTTTTAAAAAATATTCAAAATTGCCCGAGAAATTTCCCAAGAACATGAGGTTGGTCAATATCCATACCAACCATCATGATTTTTCCCAAAAAAAAGAAAAAAAAAGTTTAAAACAAAAGCAATCCCCACATATTTGGTATCCACGTGTTGGAAATTTAATTTCCTGTTCATTACAGACGACCTTTTTAAAAAATATTCAAAATTGCCCGAGAAATTTGGCAAAAATATGAAGTTGGTCAAAATCCATAGCAACCATCATCAGTTTTCCCAAAAAAATTACAAAAGCTTAAAACAAAAGCAATCCCCACATATTTGGTATCTACGTGTTGGAAATTTAATTTCCAGTTCATTACAGACGACCTTTTTAAAAAATATTCAAAATTGCCCGACAAATTTGCCAAAAATATGAAGTTGGTCAAAATCCATACCAACCATCATCAGTTTTCCAAAAAAATTACAAAAGTTTAAAACAAAAGCAATCCTCACATATTTGTTATCTACGTGTTGGAAATTTAATTTCCAGTTCATTACAGACGAACTTTTTAAAAAATATTCAAAATTGCCCGAGAAATTTCCCAAGAACATGAGGTGGGTAAAATCGATACCAACCATCGTGATTTTTCCCTAAAAAACAAAAAAAAGTTTAAAACAGAAGCAATCCCCACATATTTGGTATCCACGCGTTAGAAATTTAACTTCCTGTTCATTACAGACGACCTTTTTGAAAAATATTCAAAATTGCCCGAGAAATTTCCCAAGAACATGAGGTTGGTCAATATCCATTCCACCCATTATGAGTTTTCCCAAAAAAAAAACAAAAGCTTAAAACAAAAGCAATCCCCACATATTTGGTATCTACGTGTTGGAAATTTAATTTCCAGTTTATTACTGACGACCTTTTTAAAAAATATTCAAAATTGCCCGAGAATTTGCCAAAAATATGAGGTTGGTCAAAATCCATACCAACCATCATGATTTTTACTAAAAAAATTAAAAAAGTTTAAAACAAATGCAATACCCACATATTAGGTATCTACGTGTTGGATATTTAATTTCCAGTTCATTACCTAAGACCTTTTACAAAAATATTTAAAATTGCCCGTGAAATTTCCCAAAAACATGAGGTTGATCAAAATCCATACCAACTATCATGAGTTTTCCCAAAAAAATTACAAAAGCTTAAAACAAAAGCAATCCCCACATATTTGGTATCTACGTGTTGGAAATTTAATTTCCAGTTCATTACAGACGACCTTTTTAAAAAATATTCAAAATTTCCCGAGAAATTTCCCAAGAACATGAGGTTGGTCAATATTAATACCAACCATCATGATTTTTCCCAAAAAAAACTAAAAAAAGTTTAAAACAAAAGCAATCCCCACATATTTGGTATCTACGTGTTGGATATTTAATTTCCAGTTCATTACCTAAGACCTTTTACAAAAATATTTGAAATTGCCTGTGAAATTTCCCAAAAACATGAGGTTGATCAAAATCCATACCAACTATTATGAGTTTTCCCAAAAAAATTAAAAAAATTTAAAACAAAAGCAATCCCCACATATTTGGTATCCACGTGTTGGAAATTTAATTTCCAGTTCATTAAAGACGACCTTTTTAAAAAATATTCAAAATTTCCCGAGAAATTTCCCAAGAACATGAGGTTGGTCAATATTAATACCAACCATCATGATTTTTCCCAAAAAAAAGAAAAAAAAAGTTTAAAACAAAAGCAATCCCCACATATTTGGTATCCACGTGTTGGAAATTTAATTTCCTGTTCATTACAGACGACCTTTTTAAAAAATATTCAAAATTGCCCGAGAAATTTGGCAAAAATATGAAGTTGGTCAAAATCCATAGCAACCATCATCAGTTTTCCCAAAAAAATTACAAAAGCTTAAAACAAAAGCAATCCCCACATATTTGGTATCTACGTGTTGCAAATTTAATTTCCAGTTCATTACAGACGACCTTTTTAAAAAATATTCAAAATTGCCCGACAAATTTGCCAAAAATATGAAGTTGGTCAAAATCCATACCAACCATCATCAGTTTTCCAAAAAAATTACAAAGTTTAAAACAAAAGCAATCCTCACATATTTGTTATCTACGTGTTGGAAATTTAATTTCCAGTTCATTACAGACGACCTTTTTAAAAAATATTCAAAATTGCCCGAGATATTTCCCAAGAACATGAGTGTGGTCAAAATCCATACCAACCATCATGATTTTTCCCAAAAAAAACAAAAAAAAGTTTAAAACAAAAGTAATCCCCACATATTTGGTATCTACGTGTTGGAAAATTAATTTCCAGTTCATTACAAAAGACCTTTTTAAAAAATATTCAAAATTGCCCGAGAAATTTGCCACAAATATGAGGTTGGTCAAAATCTATACCAACCATCATGATTTTTACTAAAAAAATTAAAAAAGTTTAAAACAAATGCAATACCCACATATTGGGTATCTACGTGTTGGATATTTAATTTCCAGTTCATTACCTAAGACCTTTTACAAAAATATTTAAAATTGCCCGTGAAATTTCCCAAAAACATGAGTTTGATCAAAATCCATACCAACTATCATGAGTTTTCCCAAAAAAATTAAAAAAATTTAAAACAAAAGCAATCCCCACATATTTGGTATCTACGTGTTGCAAATTTAATTTCCAGTTCATTACAGACGACCTTTTTAAAAAATATTCAAAATTGCCCGACAAATTTGCCAAAAATATGAAGTTGGTCAAAATCCATACCAACCATCATCAGTTTTCCAAAAAAATTACAAAGTTTAAAACAAAAGCAATCCTCACATATTTGTTATCTACGTGTTGGAAATTTAATTTCCAGTTCATTACAGACGACCTTTTTAAAAAATATTCAAAATTGCCCGAGATATTTCCCAAGAACATGAGTGTGGTCAAAATCCATACCAACCATCATGATTTTTCCCAAAAAAAACAAAAAAAAGTTTAAAACAAAAGTAATCCCCACATATTTGGTATCCACGTGTTGGAAATTTAATTTCCAGTTCATTAAAGACGACCTTTTTAAAAAATATTCAAAATTTCCCGAGAAATTTCCCAAGAACATGAGGTTGGTCAATATTAATACCAACCATCATGATTTTTCCCAAAAAAAAGAAAAAAAAAGTTTAAAACAAAAGCAATCCCCACATATTTGGTATCCACGTGTTGGAAATTTAATTTCCTGTTCATTACAGACGACCTTTTTAAAAAATATTCAAAATTGCCCGAGAAATTTGGCAAAAATATGAAGTTGGTCAAAATCCATAGCAACCATCATCAGTTTTCCCAAAAAAATTACAAAAGCTTAAAACAAAAGCAATCCCCACATATTTGGTATCTACGTGTTGCAAATTTAATTTCCAGTTCATTACAGACGACCTTTTTAAAAAATATTCAAAATTGCCCGACAAATTTGCCAAAAATATGAAGTTGGTCAAAATCCATACCAACCATCATCAGTTTTCCAAAAAAATTACAAAGTTTAAAACAAAAGCAATCCTCACATATTTGTTATCTACGTGTTGGAAATTTAATTTCCAGTTCATTACAGACGACCTTTTTAAAAAATATTCAAAATTGCCCGAGATATTTCCCAAGAACATGAGTGTGGTCAAAATCCATACCAACCATCATGATTTTTCCCAAAAAAAACAAAAAAAAGTTTAAAACAAAAGTAATCCCCACATATTTGGTATCTACGTGTTGGAAAATTAATTTCCAGTTCATTACAAAAGACCTTTTTAAAAAATATTCAAAATTGCCCGAGAAATTTGCCACAAATATGAGGTTGGTCAAAATCTATACCAACCATCATGATTTTTACTAAAAAAATTAAAAAAGTTTAAAACAAATGCAATACCCACATATTGGGTATCTACGTGTTGGATATTTAATTTCCAGTTCATTACCTAAGACCTTTTACAAAAATATTTAAAATTGCCCGTGAAATTTCCCAAAAACATGAGTTTGATCAAAATCCATACCAACTATCATGAGTTTTCCCAAAAAAATTAAAAAAATTTAAAACAAAAGCAATCCCCACATATTTGGTATCCACGTGTTAGAAATTTAATTTCCAGTTCATTACAGACGACCTTTTTAAAAAATATTCAAAATTGCCCGAGAAATTTCCCAAGAACATGAGGTTGGTCAATATCCATACCAACCATCATGATTTTTCCCAAAAAAAAAAAAAAAAATTTAAAACAAAAGCAATCCCCACATATTTGGTATCCACGTGTTGGCAATTTAATTTCCAGTTCATTACAGAAGACGACCTTTTTAAAAAATATTCAAAATTGCCCGAGAAATTTGGCAAAAATATGAAGTTGGTCAAAATCCGTACCAACCATCATCAGTTTTCCCAAAAAAATTACAAAAGCTTAAAACAAAAGCAATCCCCACATATTTGGTATCTACGTGTTGGAAATTTAATTTCCAGTTCATTACAGACGACCTTTTTAAAAAATATTCAAAATTGCCCGACAAATTTGCCAAAAATATGAAGTTGGTCAAAATCCATACCAACCATCATCAGTTTTCCAAAAAAATTACAAAAGTTTAAAACAAACGCAATCCCCACATATTTGTTATCTACGTGTTGAAAATTTAATTTCCAGTTCATTACAGACGACCTTTTTAAAAAATATTCAAAATTGGCCGAGAAATTTCCCAAGAACATGAGGTTGGTCAAAATCCATACCAACCATCATGATTTTTCCCAAAAAAATTAAAAAATAGCATCAAGGTGGATAAACTATTAAACCTCAGCAAAAAGGACATTCGTACCTTAATAGGTCGCATGACTGGGCACAGCCCAGTACTCTACCACCTCAAGAAAATGGGACTGGCTGAAGAGGACAGTTGTCGCCTCTGTCATAATGACAGGGAAACAACGGAACACCTTCTATGCTACTGCGAAGCAGCTGCAAGAAGAAGACTCAATTATCTAGGAAAGGGAATTCTCACCACAGATGAACTCGCCAATATCCATATTAAGGTTCTATCGCTCTCTTAACATGGGTTAGGGAGAAAGGGGCAGTAATCGTACAATAGATCTCAAGGTCGCAGTGCTCTCTTGCGTTTCCGAAAAAAAAAGTTCTAGTTCTTATGCGAAGACCTAGATAAAAAATATTTAAAATTGCCCGAGAAATTTCCAAAAAAACTTAAATGTTGTTAAAATCAATGCCAACCATCATGGTTTTTGGGCAAAAAATATATAAAAGCTTAAAACAAAGGCATTCCCCACGTATTTGGTATCTACGTTTAGGGAATTTAATTTCAGCTCATCTGCGAAAATCTTTTCCAAAAATATTTAAAATTAGCCGAGAAATTGTGAAAAAACATAAGTGTTGTCAAAATCTAAAAAATTATCAGGGTTGTTGGCAAAAAAATTTAAAAAGCTTAAAACAAAAGCAATCGGCATATATTTGGTATCTACGTCTACGAAATTTAATTTCCAGCTCATCCGCGAAGGCCTCTTTCAAAAATATTTAAAATTAACCGAGAAATTGGCATAAAACATAAGGGTTGTCAAAATTAATACCAGCTACCAGGATTTTTCGCAAAGAACCTATGCATAGTTAGGTAAAAGAACCTAAATGTGCATCTGGCAATTGCATCTACCATCATCTGCCATAATTGCCATCATTGGCAATTATGGCAGATGATGGTAGATGTACATCTGGCCATGATTTAAATAAGAAAATCGACATTTTTTTCTTTTAAAATATTTTGGTTGTTTAAATACTGATACATTTAATAAAGAAATAATATAAATTTAATAAAAAAATATTTATTTAGTTCATTGATACCAACACAAAAAAAAAATTGATTGGCAGTTCCGTAACTAAAACTTTTTTTTCAACATTGCTCAACTTTTTTTAGCTAGTGTTTTCAGTCAACGCCAGCACTAGAGATTGAAATACTGTTTTCCATATGTTCAACTCGTTTCTAGTTATTATCAATACGTATTCTGTGTATATACATATTATTTCCATATTAATGATTGTACCGCCCTTATAAAATTCTTTAGCTACAGCTTGCAGAAATAAATTAAATATCAGCGGTCTGATATTTAATTTAATTGTTCTTGTTCCAGGGAGTAGTGTTATACACAGTTTTCTAAGAATTCCTAATTTAAGCATGTTTCAAAAAAACCTGTTTGGAATCCACAAAGCACTTACTAACCAAAAAAAAAATGTTTTAAACTAAAATAAAAGGTTTCTCAAAGCAAATTAAATATTTTGAAGTTTTTCAATTCAGCTTTACAAACGGTTTCAAATGAAACGTTTTCATTGTTGAAACCTCTTCAAATTAAACTTCTTCAAATTAGTTACATTTTCCAAAACAAATTTATCGTTCTCAAGGTAAGTGCAATGTTTTTCAAAATGTATAGAACTTAAATACTATGTTTTTAAGTTCTATACATTCTATACAAAGCAAATGTGATCTTTCCAAATTAAATCCAATGTTTTTAAAACCAAATTAAATCTTTTCAAGCTAAATACATTGTTTTCAAACCAGATTGAATTTTCCAATTTAATTTCAACATTTTTGAAACGAAATCAAACGGTTTAAAGTTAAATACCAGATTTTAAAAATTTTTCAATTTAATTTGAACATTTTTTAATTAAAAAAAAACGTAAATTTTAAATAAACGATTTAAATGATTTTTAATTAAACAAACGTTTTGGCAATCGTATTAATTAAAGTACATCAAATCGAATGTTTTTAGAATGTAAATTTTAAATAAACGTTTTAAATGATTTTTAGTTAAACAAACGTTTTGCAGACGTATTAAATTAGGTACATCAATGCGCATGTTTTTAGGTACACCAAATTGATGTTGAATGTTTTTACATTAGGTACAACAAATTGAATGTGTTTATGTGGAATACAACCTTTTTTAAACCAATTTCAACGCTTTAGTTAAACTTTTTAAAATTAACCAAATTAAACGTTATCAAGTTAAATTCATCGTTTTTCAAACGAAATTAATGGTTTTATAGATAAAAAAAAGATGTGTTGACATTCACATCTTTTTTATAGAAAGCCGAGATACTTACCGCTCAATGAAGATAACGTTCGATTAAAATCGATCTATCAGGGAAATCCAACGTACACGTTAACTGTATTGCCATCGGAGCTCTAATAAAGTGCTATCTTCACAAATAAATAAATCAGTTGCTATATGCTATTTTGAAATATTTTTCAAAAATTTTGAATAATAATAATAATAATTTTTGACATTATTGTTTTTTTTTTAATTTCATATTGTTTTGATTTTTTAGGCATTGGTTGGTTTTCATTTTCGCTATCATATAATTAGATGTGTAACCATTATAATGTGTTTTCCATTCCCTTTCAACATTTCCCTCATTGCATATTCTATGAATTGGGTCCACCAATTTTTTACCATTAGAACAACCTTCAACAATGTTAAATCCAGATGTTAACTCCAGAATCCAGAAGGCCGATGTTAAATCTAGAAATTCAATGGTAGACTTTCGTTTTTGGTATAATACTTCTTTCAAGAAATGTTTTAAAATCTAATTTGTTACAAATATTTATTATGAAATATTTACAGGCACATATCTTAAATTGTTATTAGTATTTATAAATAAATAAATTTAAATATAAAAACTTACATTTTCAATTAAAATTTAAAAATAATCGTACTAAACGATACTATAAAAATTAATGTTAAAAATTTCGATCGAACGTCAAAAAAAATTAGTTATAAAATCAATAATTCGATTAATAAACGATACATCGAAACGTTTTCAGCGATGGCAAAATGACAATTTCTATTCGTTTTTCAAACGTTACGAATTCCCCGATACACGTGCTGTATTTTGCATCTCAAAATCGTAATTTTAGCCACTTGAATAAAAATCGTAATCAAATCAAAAATTTTTTTTTTATTTTACATTAATCTTTATTAACATACATTTTAACAAAATAATCAAGTAGACAAAAAAACTTACATTATTTTATACAGAACTACAAAAAAGTTATTACTAAAAAATACAGAAAAAAATGTATGAACTAAATTTAGCATATTTTTTAAAAAATTAATTATTATTTAAAATTATTGATAATATCTTATAAATATATTTTACTTAATATTTAAATTTCAACAAAGTATCAAACTTATTAAGAAATTACATATTAATTGATTTATATGTTATACAATATAACAAATATTTAATTTATTTGCTCCTCCCCAAAATTATACACTAATATTTTATAAATTAAAATGAATCTCATATATTAAAAAATTATCCTAAAATTATTTAATTTGTTTTAAATAAGTTCATTCCTAAAAAGTCGGCGAAATACAAATTATTAATTTAATTTTGTTTTTGGTGTTTTATAAAATGTTTAAATTCAAATCCTGTAATTTTTCGTTGTTTAAATTTTTTGTTACAGCATACAAAATAACAAGGCACTGGAATGTAAATAATAAGATTGCATTGCCAACATTGATATAAGAAATTATTTTTATCGATTTTATGCTATTACTAATTTTAATCATAAGAAATTTCTTTCTATATATTGAAATAAAAATAAATCTGTTCAAATCTGGACCGAAGTTAAAGTCTTGGACTAATAATTATAATTAATCAATTGTTTTCGTGTTGCAAGATCAGAAACTGTCGTAGATTTTTAATATAATCAATTTAATTAATTTATTAACTATAAAAATACTGAATCTAGAAATTCTGTATTTTTAGTATCAAAATAATGCTTAATTTCGAAATCCTTATATAAATTAGTATATTTTTAATAATTTGAGTAAATTTACTAAATTATTTAATCTTATATTTAATTTTTAATAAAATAAGTAGAGAAAAAATTACTTAGCCAATATAATTTTATTTGGTGTATTGTTCTTTAATTTATTAATAGTATTATGATTTATAAAATATTGAAATTAATTTTCTGATTATCTCCCAAGATTTGCTTACAACTTTCACTTATGCATAATTTCGAAAAAAATATATATTTTTAGTTGTGACATATTGAAGAAATTATAATACTTATTTCACATATAACTAATAAAAAAGACATTTATTCTTAAATTTAATTTATATCAAGATTTCATTAATTTATTTTTATATTCTGTTTCAACATTTACTTTTTCATTATTGTAAAACTTTAGATTTAATTTATTTTCATGCACTATTTTTGTTCATCATTAAAAAAAATTAAATTAGTATTATGTATATAATTATTAGTTTAAATTTTTATAATTTTTTTTGTTTCCTTTTTAATTTTATGTTAAATATTCATTATGTGCTAAACAAATTCAAATTATCATTAACATATTTCACATACCACGCCAATTGAAAAATGGAAAAATTTTACAAAAATGTTTAAATTAATTTTTTTCGAAAATCAATTAATTTCGTACTGCTTAAAAATACAAATAATAACTTTTTTAACTTAATTTATATAAACAGCTAGAAAAAGTATACTATTTATTTAAATATACTATTAATTAGTTTTTTTTACAATGAAAATATTATGATAAAAAATTACGATTGCCTATCAATTGTTTGGAAGAACCATTCCGTAAAACGCCTTAACTGTTGAACAGCTGCTTGACTTTCATCTTGTAATCTACGATTTTCTTCAGTTAAACGTCTTACAGCATGTTCTAAGGATTTTCTGCGACGTGTTTCACGTAATATTCTATCCTCTAATTGTGATAAATGATTTTGTATTTCAGGTACAGCACCACTACCACTGCTGTTATTAACACTACTAGAATTATTTTCATTTTGTTGATATTGTAAATTAACATCATTTGATCCACTTCCAATTATACCTTCTATAACATCTTGTCTTAGTTGCTGTTGTTGCTGTTGTGATTTCTCTAAAACTGCTACACTTTTTCGTTGTTCCTCTTGAAATTGTAGCATCATAGCTCGAGTTGCTGTGTCAACTAAACTAGACCAATCCATATCATTTGGATCTGGTAATAATGGTAGAGGCTGTGAGGCAACATGATGTTCATATTTTTTACGGTTACTATTTGAACCTTTACGGTAATTAGGCGTCATTATACCATTCTCACTAATATGTAAAATATTTTCTTCAACAGGTTTTAAAAATTCTGAATTATTTTGATTAGTATTTGTATTACCATTTGTTGCTTGCGATATTACTGTAGCTGGTCTAGCTGTAGTAAAAATTACTTCAGCCTTTTCTCCAGTATTATTTTCATTACATGTTTCACCATTTTGTTTTAATTCTGGTACTGGTTGATTACCCAAATTAATAGCTTCACGGGAACGGGATTTATTTTTCAATAAAAAATCTTCGTTACTAGCAATTGGAGCTGTTTTTAAATTTCCAGATATTTGTGATATATTTCCCAGGCTATGACTATTCGGAATTGTTGTTTGTTGTTTTTGTAAATTATTTATTGAACATCGTATAACATTGCTAGTTAAGAGACTGTCATCACTTGATAAGTAATCTGGATTAATTAACTTCATTAAGTCTTCTTGTAAACTGCTACTTGTATAATTAACACTATTACGTTGTAATAAATGTGTTTGATTACGATTTGTTACACCGGGTCGTAGTTTAGCTGCTGTTGAATTATTTGAATTTGTAGTAATCACTGATGAATTTGATGAACATGTTGCTTCACTATGAGGTCGTGGACTATTATTACGACTAGATGAAGCCGAAGATGATGACAAATTACCATTTCTAAGTTTAGTAATATTTGTTGTAGTAGCTGAACGTCTTAATTGTGGTGAAACATCCATATGCATTTCATCATCTGTTGTTGGAATACTTTTACTATTATAAATCGGTTCATTATTAATGGATGTTGAATCAATTTCATTAGTATCAATTATTGTTAAATGTTTTATTAAAATTTCAGCTTGATCATTATGAAATTTTGTTGGTTGATTATAATGTTGCTGTTGTGAATGATGTTGATGATTTGCAGAAGGTGGTTTCGTTATTAAATATTCAACATTTGCCATTCTTGGTGCTGGCCGGTTTTGATCATTGTTACCAGTACCGCCATTATTACTATTAACTAAAGTTGATAATTTCGTTGGATCGTGAATAGAAAGTGGGCGAACATTTGAATTATTTGGGCCTCCAAGAGGTAATGAATTAGTAGCAATCAATTTCTGATGGTGTTGTTGATTGTGTTGCTCTGTTATGGGTGACGTTTTAGATGAAGATTGTTGATTCTCTACGACATTCTCTAAAATGTCATACCAACGATCGTCATTAGATGAATGTCCAGATGATGAGCTTGTTAATGTTCCCATGTCGGGAATTGGACGTAAATTTTCATTTGGTATACTAAATGACCGAGAACTACTACCCGTTCCATAGCCAGAACTGTTACTCGATCTTGGTGGTGAAAAATTTCGTTCGTAACGTCTTCGATGATTACCTGAACCTTGTTGCAATTGTGCGCTAGCTGATTTTTTTAATACATTTTTAGATGGTGAATTATGTTCACTACTTACACCACCACCACTAGTGGACAAGTTGCCACTTGATTGTGTAGAGGCATCATAATCAGCATCAAAATTTAAAATATTGAATTTACAATTCTGTAAAAAACAACCTCGGCGTGGTGAATAATCACCAAAAGATTCAATAACTGTGACTGTAACTTGTGCTGATGTTTTTAAAAGATCCACCATTTGATCATGTGATAAAGTTGCAACCGCAATTTTACAAATTTCAACTAAACGAAAACCTTGTCGTAAACCAGCAATCCACGCTTGTCCGGATGTTTCAACCTGTGTTACAACACCATCAGGTTGAACATGGAATCCTAGCTGACCCATTGGATTTCGTCTTAAATTTAATTCTAGAGCACCGCATCCAATTGTTACAGATCTCAATCTTTCAATTACTTCCAGTTGTTCATCTCGTTCGCCACAATCACGCATATTTATGGTAACGCATTCCCCTTGATGATGGTAAATCCGTAGAGAATTACCACTTGTTGACCACCCTAATATAGATTTCGTTGGTGTAACAAAAACCAATTGTCGCGAACATTCTTCGATAAGGACAAAAGTTTCAACAGAAATTCCTAAAAAACAATCGACTGCAGTTGACAAACCGCTATCTTGAAGAACAACTTGCCAACAGAAGGCGCCACGTTGTAATGCATCACCAGAAAAGCGTATTTTTGGTTTCTCTTTTTTCTTACTCGGAAATATTGAAAATTTCGAACCAGGATCAACAGCAGTTGTGGTACAATAATTTGTTGCTAAATCTTTAAGATATTCTTGGCGAGTTCGTGTCGCCATTGTTGCAAATTTTTCAGAACGATGAGCAGCATTTTCAGCATTTATAACTTTAGCTAAGAGGAATTCAGCAAAAGATTTTGTACGTGTATACATCGACGCTAAAAGAAAAAAAGATTATGCGTAAGTACATTTAATTCAGAAGCTTTTAAATAGAAAATCTTTACCGTGTATAGGAGGACCAAAAACTGGAACTTCCTTCGAGCGTGACACAGCAATTCGGTATGTTGTATTTTCAGTGCATGGATTAACTACTCTAACTATAATGAAAACATGTTGAAATTGACTGCGAATATTTTTTGGTGTAAATGGTAAAGCTCCCGGCTCCTGAAAAACGATTGTCACAATATCATTCCCAATATGCCGTTTTCTCAATAATTGTTGGCGATTATTTGGTGTAAATGGTAACATTGTTGAGACGTGAAACATTATTTCACAGTCCTGATGGGTTGCGTATAAAGAATGTGTCCCTGTTGAATCGGTTTTATTATCAAGGCCTGCTTTATAATGTTCGAAACCTTTCAGTCGTACTCTTTTACCAATGGTTTCCAAAAATTCCATAAACGCTGGTCCAGCATCTTCGTTATTATACATATCTTCTTCCGATGATTGACCGGCGCGGCAATATAAAATTCCTACTTTGTACTTATTTGTAAGACCTTGTTCATCCAATTTAATTAATTGTTGTTCACATTGCGCAGAACTAAGGCCAAGCCGAAGACAATTTAGTTGAACTTCAGGTGCTACATATTCTAAAACTTCTTTGGTTGTTACTGGTTTGCCAGAGCCACGCGGATTTGGTATCGATTCCTCTATAACCGAACCACGTAATGTTAGCAGTTCAGATGTTCGTACAATCATTCGAAATTGATATCGATTTGATATTGTTGTATTAGATTCAGTTACTAAATCGGGTAGTTTTTCCCGTTTTATAGAAATCGCTACTGGACCCAATTGTTCATCCATACCAAACCAATTTTGATGTTCTTGAGCGTTGAAATATTGTCGATAATAACTGGCACCTTGATCAACACTTTCAATTGGTCTTATACCCTTTTGAAATGGACAAGTTTGCTGCCGCCACAATGTTTCATCTGGTGGACATTCCAGAATTGATACCCCACACGCTAATGTTGGACGATGTATTGCAGGTTGTCTATGTTGTCCGCCACGTGTTGGCTTAGTTGTTTGCATACGTGTCAAACTGACTTCACGTTCTTCTTCGCCGCCAATTTCATTCCGAAAATATGGACAATTTTCTAGTAACTCATTATATTGCCCGTCTCCAAAATCTTCATCACTGCTATCAGCAGCATCGGGCGTCGCAGACCTGGCACTCATCATTGAAGCTGCTGATGCACCTGTCGTAGTGTTTCGTCGTCTTGCTAATAAAAGACCTCTTAATTTCGCAGCATAGCCTAAGTTTGCCGTCAAACTTTGGCAATCAAAATGAGCAAATGCCCGACGACGTTGCCGTTCTTCAATATCAGCTGATGATGTTGATGCACTGTGTGAAGTTGACAATAATACTGAATGATGCATATTGTTTGATGTAATTGTAGAATTGTTGGCAGTAGCTGTTGAAGCTGATATATTAAATGAATTACCAGTACTACTATTACTAAGAAGAGAAAAATCTTCTACAACAGATATATTTTGGTGCTGTCTTGTGGTATTTTTGTTAGATCCACTAATACAAGTGGTATTACTTTGCCCCCAAAGTCTATGAAGTTTATTTTTCAATTTTGGACTAGCTGGTCTTTCGAAATGATGGCAATCATCTTGTTGATTATTGATACTGTTTTGGTGTATACTACCATTTAAATCCCCATTAATCCCATTTGTAGTAGTTGTATTGTTAATTGAATGATGTAAAACTTTTCCCTTTAAAAATTCAGACGGACCTGGTGATCTTTGATCTGTTCCTATAACACCAAGAACGGCTGGTCGATAATCTTGTAACATTGCAAAAAAACTTTCACTTGGTGTACCAGTTGGTGTTGAAATAATATCAATTGAACCATGGCTCCCATATTCTCGACGTAAATTACCACCACCACTTGATGTATTTAAAGGATCAATTTGATTAGAACCATTGAGACTTCCACCGTTTTGATCATGTAATAACTCTAAACTGGAATTACTCCGATATAAATGATCTGGATTTAAATAAGATCGAATATTTTGTGTTGTTATTATATTTTGTGGTTGCGAGATCGGATGACCATTATTAGGTCGACTATTAATTAAATGCCGCTCATTTACTGAACTTCGTGGACCAGATAATCCAGTTCCAAGGCGTGCCTTAAGAACGTTGCTGTTATAATACTCTACAGCATGAAATAATTGTTCACGTGTTGATCCCGAACGTGGACGGTGACTAATCATTGAAGATGAAGGTCCATTATTTGTTGGAGCGTTAACATGAATTGAACTCGTATTAGCTCCACCAACATTAGATGAAATTGCCGATGATGTTGCAGTTGCAGATGTTGTCATTATTTGTTGTTTGTGATTTTTTGATGAATTCGTAACATTTTTCTGTTGTTGCTGTTGTTGTGATTGGTTTTGCAAGTAATTAGAATCTGTTATATTTTGATGTATATGCGTTGCAGGTACTTTGTGTGGCACTCCGTTACCACTTTCTGAATGATTATTTATCATCCCATCGTTCACAGCCTAAAAAATTGACATATATTAAAAAAACTTATATTATCTATTAAAATTTATTAAATTTTCAATTTAAATTAAATGTTATAGAAGTCATTCAATTTGATCCGATAGTACTCTCAAGTAGTTAAAGAATTGACCAATATTAAATTTAAATAAAGGGTTGTACAACATAATTGTTATTACTACAGATTACAAAAAAAATTGTCTGCTCTATAATTTTGTTTGTAGTTTTATGTTTGGCAAAAGGTGTGTCAAGACATATAATGCTAAATTAAAATATAACAGAAAACCTGTTTATTTAGATAAAACGGATTAATGTTAATAAATTTTATAGATGTTTATACTGAAATTTGAATAAATCTTGCATAAATATAAATTAAATAAAATTGTTTTCACATTTTTAATTGAAAATTTCATGTTGTTTTTCGTAAAATGGATGATAGTGAATTGGAAATTTATATGTAGTAAAATTTGTTAGTCTAAATTAATCTAATGTCTGAGTTTTATATTTTTTTTATAAGTTACATTCAACCTGCAATAATAAAAATCTAATATTTTTTATATTATTTTATGAAGTTACGATTACATATTTATTTTTTTGTGGAAAGTTAAATTTTTGTTTTAAATTCATATAAAGATTATTATTTTAATGAACTATAAAATTGTAAATAAATGATAGTTTTCATCATGGAAATTAAAATATATGATTTAAACCTACATTATTTATGGATATCAATTTTGGATTGGATTAGATAAAATTAAGTAGTTAAATTTTTAGGAGATTTTATATTGTAATTGATAGTAATTAACATCTGAGCAATATGTTTATAAAAAAGTTTGGTTTTTGTAGTGTTGAACATTATAAAGAATTAAAATTAATTAATTTAATTTAAGATTAAATTAATTAAAATATTAAAATTAAAATAACTTTGTAAAGTACAAAATTTGATCAGAACACATTTATTGACATCATACCGTATACTGATAAATAATCTTATCTTAAATTAAAATTTTTTCCGAAATTATTAGATTTGATTTGTTTCCATATGTAAATTTGCAATAATCATCATTTTATGTTTTTATAGACTTATTGTTAACAATTAAAAAATCTTAATAATTTTATTATGTTTGACCATTTAGACTTTAAACTTTCCCGGTGTTTGTGATTCATCTAGGAACTTTATAAAAATTGAAAAGAAAAAATATGACATTAAAATTTATACAACATAATAAAAATAATTATACAATCATTACTTATATACAACTATAACTAGCACGCTTTATTGCAGGTAAATTTAAAAAAATTTATACTTTGTATTTCAACATTTGGATTATTAAAAAAAAACAAGTTTACTTAATCAAAATATCAACCTTTTTGTTTTAAAGTTTTTGTAGTAGTGTCAAATAAAAAAAAAACAATTTCATATTTTATTTGAAAAATTATTTCAAATTTATTCTTTAAAATGATAAAAAATACAAATGATTTATGTTTAAAGATTTTCAAATATGTACTAAATAAATTAAAACGATCTGAGGATGTGCTTTCTATTTGGTTATATCACACTGAGACACTCAGTGCTGTCTCTCTAAATTACTACTCTCTAAAGGAAATAGACTAGATGGCTAGTTACTGGTCACTTAAAAAACTTGTAACTAAAGCAGAAAGCTTTCTAATTTTCTAAATGTAAATACAAAAATAAGTAAATTTAAAAAAATAAAATGTTTGTCTAAATATTATCTTAACTTCTTGATATCATAACCCAATATAATTTAAAAGTCTGTTTTAAACTTAATCTATACAAAAATTTTAAAATATGTTATTAAATTTATTATTTTAATTTTAAATAAAATTTTTTCATAAATAGTTATCTGGATACTATAAACTTCCTAAATTTCAATTCAAATTATCTGAAGTTTTTACGAATAAAAAAAAACGATCACATAAACTATTTCGTTGTTTCGTTGTTTATTTCGTTGTTGTATCAGATAATAGAATATTAACGTACAAAATTTAGCCTCAACTAAGAATTCATAAGGATAGCCGTGACAGGTGTACACTATCAAAGTAATCTAAAATTATACAACCTTTTTAAATTGTTATATATAATATATTTTATTTTAATTTTAAATCGTTTCCTTGACTGTTGAGTACAAAATACGTTTTTTATAAACCAATAAGAATACCAGATACATAAATTTTGATAAAAAAAATGTATGTATAGTTTTTGGTTTATTTATTTTTTTTTAATAAAATTTATTAGATAGTTTTAATTTGACCTTTAATTTTGATTTACAAAAGTTAAATATCAATTAAATTCAATAACAAAAATAAAACATTTTTTACGCCCAAACTAAAATTAAAAATTATTTTTATAATATTTTTACAGTAGATATAATAATTTTTGTGTATTTGGTAATCCAAAAATATTATAAAAATAATTTTTAATTTTCCAAAAAAAAAAAAAAAAGTTTTCTACAAGAAATTATGTAGCAACACGAAAAAAAAACCATGAGAAAATTTTTTATGTTATATGTTACAGCGGCGGCTTTAATAATTATCTAAAATTCCATATTTGTTCAAACAATAAAATAAAAACTGGCTAATAACAAGTGAATTTTTAATAAAAAAAAAAAAAAAACAACACACAAAATTTCAATATTTTGCGTAGGATTAAAGATAAAAAAAGGGAATTGTATCATAAAAAAAATGTAAATGAAACCTTTACCGAAACAATATAATTTATTAACGATTAATTTTTAGGATTGTCACATTTTGTATAATCCGTTGTTATTATGTTTTATAGCCAAATTTTGATTTTTCAAAATATATTTTAATTTAGAATTTTTATATTTTATGTTTTAGCCAAATAAATTTAAGTTTTTTTTTTATTATTAAATTAAGTAGTTTTTAACACATTACCATTTATGAAATTTTTAGGAATTATAAAAAATTGACCATTATGATAAATTAAGTAGTATATATAAATTGACATGTTTTCAATCTTGTTAGATTTTGCAGTTTATATTTTTGGTAAATTTAAATTTAAACAAGATTTTTTAAAACTATAATTGCATATTTTTGGTGATAATTTAGTGGTATTGTCAACATTTATAAAGATTATATGTCATAACTAGTCATAAGATTATAAGATAATTAATTATTAAATTATAATTTATTTATATTTAATATGTATGGATGTTGCTAGTTTTTTGTTAACCAGATTTTCACAAAGTATCCATAATATCAGAAAAATAATTTTTAAAAAAATTGTCATTTACACGGAATTTGATGCACAATGAATTAACACTCTTAAATTTAGGCTAATAATTTAAATTAGAATAAATATGACATGGTGATAACTTATATACCATAAAATGCTTGGCTACATTGAACACAAATTTTATTTAAATTCAGAATTTTGGGAATCGATAATTAGTCTATTAGATATTTATTCATCCGAGTAAAACTCCAGTAGAAATCGTATTAAATACTTAATTTACTAAATATTTAAATTTTATACATAAAATTGAAAATTAATGAAGTTTATCAAATGTGGATTAAAAATTGTAATTATTTTTTATGATAAGAATATTCACAGTTGTAAGTAAATCTTAAAAAGGAATTGCAACTAAATTGGTTTACCATTTTTGGGGATTAAATTTTTTTGATAATTTTTTTTTTAAGATAATAAATGATTTTAACAAATTTGTTAATATAGTTATTATGGAATAATAAAAAAATAACCAAGGATATAATAATTTAATAAAATTTAAATGGTTATATAATTAATACTACAATAATAAATTTCAAGTATTATTATTACATATTATAAATTGTATTGTAGTTATATAATCAGAATTACAGTCACAACACAAGTTATTACTAAAATTACCAAATAAGAATGATGATTATATAAATTTTATAGATTTTATTTTAACTTTAAGCTAAACTTGATTTCTACTCAACTTTGTCATAAGTTTATAAATATTTTTCCATTTACAACGAATACAGTTTATGAATATTTTTAAATTTTGGATAAATTTTGATGACAATTTAAATTGTTATTCAATGCTTAAACAAAATTTGTTTGTAAATTCTGTGATATTTTTTGGCAGATTCTGAAAATTAAAACACAAATATCTGAAAATACTTTTGAATATTTTATATGTGTGGAATTTGGATTTATTCTCAAGTAGAATAATTCGTTTAACAAGTATTTTGTAAAGAGTGTTTTATACTAGGTTTGAAATTAGGTTTGAAATTGAAACCATTAGAGGTAAAAATTTCCTTTGGATTAAAAACACTAAAAAGTTATCTTCAAAAAGGGATATGTTTGACTCAAACTTTAAAAAAAGTTGTAGAAAAATGGTAAAAAATGAATTATAGATAAATTCTCAATATACCAGTTTGGTAGTACCTACATATTTATCAAGATTTGAAGAAAAACCTATTAAGAAATCAGTAAAACGTACTCAAGTTACTTTTGAAAAATTATTTATTTTATGATTCGATAAAAAAAAGGATTTAAACGAAAGTGATCTTGAAAAACATATATAAAATATTGCAAAATAATTATATATTTTATTGGTGCCCACATTCATTGAACTTTCATTAAATAAAAATTAAAATAATCGAAAGAAAAAATTTCATTACTCGAATTTGTGATAATTCCATTTTTTTTAAAACAATCTTAAAGATTTTAAGTTGTTTTTGCTTTGTGCCACTTACCACCATAAATGATCAAAGTTATAAAAAAAATTAAAATTTATAGTGGCAAAAATAAAATTGCTTAACTGTGCTTATAACAATAATAAACGACTAGCAAAATATCGAGTGGCGACTAAAAATATTAATTCGCCCACTTTAAAAAAATATAAAATATATTTATTTTATGAATTCACTTTTTTCCCGTTTTATTTTGCAATTTTTTATGCTAATTTAGCAATTTATTTAAAATTTAAAAATAAAATTCTTTTTTTAAATGACAATTCAATTTATTGTTTTACGATTTTTCTTATTAACACTTTTTTAATTTTATAATTTTAATTGATTTTTATTAATTTTAAAAATAAATTTATTTATTTTAAATTAATTATATTAACTTATTTAGATAGGAATTCTAATTTATGAAAATTGTAAATTGTTTATAACAAAATAACTGTTTAAATTTCAGTAAAGTTGATAATAAGACAATAATTAGTTTAGTATAAAACTTTATCCATTTACACAAATTAATATATATATAATCATAAAATTTAAAACTGTTTCTTGCAAAAATTTTATGCAGTATTTTTTTATCCAAAATCTGCAACATTGCAATTTAATTTTATAGTTTTATTTAAAAAAAAAAAACTGCACTGCATACAAAATTTAGAAGATACATTTATATTCAAAAATTTCTTATCTTTTTTTTGGCAAAAGAATTCAAACACTGATAATAAATGTCTATTAACAAAACATTTAGGAATCTTGTAAAATCTTAAAAATTATCATAGTTTTTATAAATTTTATCAAAAATTTCAATAATTTTCTGTTTCTTTTTCAAAAAATCAGTAAATTAAAAATTAAAAAAACTCTAAAAATATAATATGACATATATAACCATAAATTTTATCAATTATTAATTCAATTAATTATGTTATGTATATATATGAATATGGCTGGTATTTATCTATTCATTAGAACAGGAAGTTACATATAAATACTTTAAGTAAGCCACCCGGTTTGAATATTGAAATAAAGATAATTTTTTTTTTTACCTTCAAGTAAAAATACAATTCATATACGTATAATAAAATAATTTGCCTCATAATAAAATTACTTTTATGTTGTATGATATACAATAATTTTTACATATATATGACATAGAAATTTGTATATATACAAAAAGATGTTTAGAATTTGAAATATCATATAATCTGAGCATAATTTAATTTTCTTATATTATTTATGAAAAACCATTTAGTTACCCTCGGAATGACAGTATTTTACAGAAGATACAAATAGTGGAAAATTAAATTAATGTTTTAAAATTGCTAAGGACCATATTGTACACTCTTAAACAAATTAAATTTATTACTTTTATGTTGTTTTTATTAGTATTTTGATGGTTGAATAACAAATTCGCTAAACTTCAGCAAAGGTTTTCATTACTTAGTGACTGCCTAATGAATATAGATAGTTTGTACTAATAAATTTTTCAACTGTTAAACTCAATTTTGCATATATACTTTGATCTGACACATATACTTAAGTTTTCAGTTTTCAATATACATTAACTAATTTTGCACAGACTGTTTCTCTTTCAATCATTTAACCACTACTGAGAGGCATTTCTGAACAGCAAAAATTTCGTATGTTCAAAAATTACTAACGTAAATTTCAATTCGGACCCCATTAATCTCATTTCAAGTTTTCATATTTTACTAATAAATAAATAAATAAATAATAATAATAATTCATAAATAAAAATATTTTAGAATTATGTTTTTCTTACATATACAAAACTTAAAGTACTTCTACAGTTTAACTCTTTTATTTAATTTTAAAATCGTTTTTTTCCATAATCAATACTATCACAACTGAAACTAAGTAAATTAACAATTTTTCTAGAGCCAGTCACATTCCAAAGCGTTTAAGATCAGTTAAATTGCTTTGAAAAGGAAAATAACAAGCAAGTAAGAATTCTAAAAAAAATGTCATCGACACTACAAGAACGTTACATTAGAAATTGACAGGAAAGAAGAAAATTTAATAAAACATTCTTCAGAAGCAAATGTGTAAATGGTTAAGTGTAATTAATTTTATGGATAATTTCTTCTTTTTTCTTTATTTTTTTTTTTTTTGTAATTAAATGTGTGTTAACCCCTTTTGTTTTTATGCACAATAAAGAATGTTTATGTATAAACTCAGTGCTTCCAATTAAAAAATATCTTAGAGACAATAAATATATGGGCAAAATTAACTTATATAGAATGAACTGAAATAAGTTTAATTTCTTTAAAACAATTTAACTACGTAATTCTATAAAATTAGATTTTTGCAAATAAGATTTACAAGAACAAAGTATTCTAAATAAATTATTATTTTAAAAATTTCTTCTTATGCAATTTTATCTTATTTATGTTTAAAAATAATTGCCTGACAAATTCTAGTATAACAATTAAGTGTTTTTTTAAATTAATCTAATAAAATGTGTAATTCTATTGAATTAATTTAGTTACAATTTACTGGATGTGTTTTTATGTATTTTGAATTGAATTTAGATGTAAGACATTAAATTTATACAATGAAATTAAATACATACATATAATAATGACTTTCTCTCAATATACCATTTTATTAAAGCTAAATTGAATAGCTTAATTAGTAGTTTCATTTCAAAATGTCGACCATATATTAAAATCACTAATTTTAAGACCTCGACAAACTGTGTATTCAGAAAATATAATATACTACAAACTACGACATAAATTCTGTGAAAATTTGCCAAATAATGGTAATTACTTTTGAATGGTTTTTACATAATTTTTTATTAACATTGTTAAATTTCTAATCCTAAAATTTTCGAAAACACAATATAACACAAATAAGAATTTCTAGTGTTTTGGGAATGGATGTTTACCAATCGAAATCAGAATTTATCTAAAAATATCAAAAAAATAATTACCTAGTTTTGAAAAAAAAAAAATTGAGAAAGAGAATGCTTCTATACAAACTTTGTTGAAGTTTAATTTATAATTTGACTGTTTTATAAATTCGATGTTCTATAATCTTTGGCAACTCGTACACTCTACTATAAAGTGTGTCATACTTATTACCAATAATTTTCGTCTATTTAATTACTAATATTTCTAATACATCATCACTGACTCCTATTTCGAGGTTATATTTAATTATTTCTTCATAATTATACAATAAATACTTATCTTTTACTTTTTGCTTTGTTTTTAAAATGAAGATAATCAAATATTGATAAGACTTTATCATAAAATGATTTAATAAATAGATATGAGTAAGTTGACTTCATATATTTTACTTTCACCTTAAAAGAATATATTATTATTTAACTTAAAATTATTTTGTGACTCAAATATAAAGATAAGATTATGTATATATGAGCATTTTTTATTAGATTTAACAACTTTACGCTAAAAAAAATTTAAATTTTATTTTATTCTTCTTTAAATTTATGTTACGTTTTGGCCGAAAGTCAAAATATAAATACGAAATTCACAGTTTCGAAATACATATGATATTCGAATTTACATATAGGCTATGCTCAGAAATATAGACAATCGTTAAAAGTTGTGATTGAATTATTCGGTAACAGCAACGAGTGAACTTTAAAACTTACACGCAAGCTGTTATTATGATGTTGTCAATATTTCCCTTATATTTCGGAAACTGAAAATTAATCGGCATGTCAGCAAAAAGTAAAATGCACTATCGACTGTTTTTAGCCAACTTTGAATATTTTAGGATTCTTCGAAGTTTAAAGTTCGAAAGTTTTTTTTTTCAAAAAAAAATTATCTCATTGATAATGGCTCACCACATTTAAATCCATAAATTTTTCAATATTTAGAAAACTAATTTATCCACGACAATTATATTTAAAGAATTCATCAAAAAAAAAAATAAGTAACAAGTACTACGTCAACAAATTTATAATAAAACTTATTAGTGTCTAACTAAAACCTCGTGTCAATCAAATCGTCGTGTTTTTGATATCAAATATTATATTTTATCATGCAGATAAATTAATTTAAATATTATTTAATCAAAAATTCCATTTTTTTATTCTATAAATTGAATTACATATTCGTATAACAAAATTAGAATATATTTACTCACAAAACTAGACGTCCGTTGATCGTTTTAAAATTAGGAATTATATATTTAACAAGTTCATCAGAAAAATTTGTCGCTTATTTACATATATATACAAATTATAATAACGAACCAAAAATATGTTGTAAAGGCCAATGAACTGACAATAATATTGTGTGTATAAACATTTATTAAAAATTAACTAATCAAATAGAAAATTTCAAAAAAAAAAAAACCTCACAGATTAAAATATATACAAATATGTATTTTCAAAAAGAGTTAATGTTTTTTCACTTGCTTAAAAAAAATGTTGAAATAAAGAAAGTCGGGGAAAATGTGTCTGGTGAGTGTGAAACTATCGGAATGTCTGATTTACTCTGGCAATGTCCTTTAATAACATGTAAAAAATTGAATAAATTGATTGAATTATTTGAATATAACAATTGAGTAAATTCTTATATTAATGTAAACATAATTTAAATCTGGTTAGTAATCAATCATAAAGTCAATCAATTATTGATAATGTAAAGAAATCTAATTAAATATTTGTAACAACAAATCTAGATCATTTATTTGAAATTTTTTAATCAACATAAATTAACGTAAGATTTTAGGAGAGTCCGATTAAATTAAATCTAGACTGTGTTTATATAATTATACCAAATTAGAATAAAATTCTTTAAACTTTATAGAATAACATTAATTAAATGTCTCAATCTTGGAATAAACATCTTTGGAATTTGTTTCAATATATTTTTGATTTACATTGCGTGCAATCAAAAATATTTTCTTTGAAATTTCTCTAATAAAATGCTATAATTTCATTAGATTTCCTTGCAGAGCATATCATAATTAGTTTAGTTGTAAAATTTTAAAAGCATAGTTACAAAACTATTTTACTAAATAATATTGTCATATATAAAAAAATTCGAATATTTTATATAATAATGAAGACCAAAAAATTTCATTTAATTAACAAATAATTTAAAATTTTATTCAAACATTAAAAAACATAAAAATATCTTTAAAAATTATACTCTGTACACACAACATAATTGTTTTGTTTTTTTTTCAATCCATAAGTGTATGTAAAAAAAAAATTGAAATAAATTTTAATGTGGCTCAGTGCAATAAATATAAATATGCAGTAGAAATTTTATTCTTTACGAACGTTCAGAAAAAAAGCTGAAGAAAAAGAAACGAACCAGGAAAAGGAATTTGTAGAACAAAATTATAAATTTTGAGATATTGAAGCCATACAACATATAATCTTAATTTATGCACTTTTTGATTATTTTGATGCTCAATGCACTTTGGGCACAAAACATATACTATATGTACTTAATTTAAAAATAAAATAAACTGGTATTACTGTACAAACAGCATCCAACATTAGTGTAAATCATTGATGGATGGAAATAAAATATTTAAAAAGTTATTTTTTTCTAAAAAAATAAAATTTTCGGATAAAATTTTGCATATTTTCATTAAATTTTTTGATTCAAATTAGTTGGTTGTTGGGTGGGCAAAATTTTATATTAATTTAATTAATTAATCTGAGAAAATAGAGAAGTTGACAAAATTATGTAAAAATTATTAGTTTATAATTTTGTAAAATACAATAAAATGAAATATTTCCAAGAAACAAACTTATATGTTTTTTATAAATCAAAACATAATATTCCTAATGTATCTTTTTTTTTGGAAATCATGAAATTTATAACATTTCTCAAATAACATGTCACTATATCTTTTATCTCAAAATTCTAAGATTTTAACAAAAAAAAATGCATTTAAGAAAAATTTTTATCGCTTAAACCTTAAGATATATAATAATAAAAAAACCCTACATGGTTGGTTATCACTTCATTTTTCTAATTTTCGATTTTTTATGTTGTCCATAAATTTACACAATCATCTGAAAACTCATCACAAATAAACAAGAAAAAAAATTTTTTTTCGAAAGACTGAAAACAGGGAAAACTAAATTAATTTGGTGATGGGAGTTTCTTAATAAATTTTATTATTTATTTACCAGATGAATTTTTCAGATTTAATTTAATGAGTTTTCTTATCCTAATGTTGTTGTTTATTCGTATTTTTTTGTTGTGAAAATTTGTTAATTTTGGGATCACCCTAAAGCAAATGCTTTCACTCCTCAATTAAGTTAAACATATTTAACGATTGGAAATTATACATTTTGTTTAATTTACTTAATTGTATATATAAGAACTAAATATTTAGAAATTATTCTACTTGTAAAAGATATTAAGATTTTTAGTGAAAATTGTCATAAAAAGAAATTTATGAAATTTGAAAAAAAAAAACAGATATGATGAAATTTAGGAAAGAAAATTTGTTTACATGTCATAATAAATTAAATACAGTTCAATGAGGAAAATTAATTATCACATTTTGTTGCAACAATGTATTTAGTTTTACTATAATACTTTTATATGATTTGAAAAAAGGGAGAACATTTTAGCTTATTAGAGTTTTTTTAAATTGATTTTCCAGAAAGTTTTTTGCCCTTTTTCAATAATTAACTTTTAGCTACAATATTTTATTTCTATTGATGTTGATTAATAGAGCATTTAGTACCAAATACTAAGTCGGGACAAGTCCAATTTTCGATTAAATACATAAAAATCTTTATTTTGTCATATTATTAAATTTTCGATCTTATATCTTTTATAATAACTTGTAGTAAACTGTCAATTATGTTGGATATAATTGATGGAAAATTCGATTGATTACAAATTTTCATTATAGATTGGTAAAAAAATTATAGAATTTTTGGTATCATTCAATTCTTTAGAATTGGCTCAATTTATTTTAGGTTTAAGACAAAATTATGATCATTATTTATTTTACTATCCTAATTTTAATTTTTACTAAGCATTGCTATACAATAGTATAAAAAAACGAAATTCAAATTTCTCTCAGTAGAAAAATTATAGGTTATAATTATAAATCCTAACCTAAATATCTCATATTACAATCTAATTTATTTAATTTTAATTATTATTGAATCATATAATTATTCTGAGTAATTATATTTAATTACAATTAATTTAGTTCAATAAAATTATTACAATTATATTTAAATCTATTCTTAAAATATGTATATTTTATAAAATAATAAATATAAAAAAATTATGCAAAAGATGAGCAACTAGATTTAAATAGATATGTCTCCATTATAATAAAATCATATATATTTTTATGCGGTAAAATTAAAATACAAATACATAATAAGATTTATATATATATATATATATATATATATATATATATATATATATATATATATATATATATATATATATATATATATATATATATATATATATATAGTATACTCAATTATTACCACGTTCATATTTATGCTGTTACTTTATTTATAAAAAGATGACAAAAAAAATTATTCAACATCAACTAATATTATTCAAAATTTATCGATATTATCAATGTATGTATGTATTTTCATATGAAGATGTTGCTTTAATTGACATTACTTGACTCCAATTTACAAAAAAAAAAGAATGAATAATAAATGGAAGTTAAATATGTACTTTTATTTATGTAGCAAAGTTTTTTTTATGTTATACAATAATTAAATTAGAAATGTGTCAAGTTTACTAATGTTTTTCGTGTTTAAATTTGAATTGTAGTTTTGAAAGGAAAGCGTTAATATTATTAATTTTATGTTTTTTCTGACAGCAGATCAATAGAATTGTTAGTAATTAAAATGTATGTTAAAATTGAATATATGTACTGTACATAAAGTATATATATATATATATGTAGAAGGACAGTTATGTTTAACCATATACAATCATTTAGGAATATTGAAGCCAAATAGTGAAGACAAGATTTGGCTACTATGCACATTTTTCAAACAATATTTTTTTCGATATTTGAGACATAGAAACATATTTGTTGCCTTCATCAGCCAGCACTTTCGTTATTGACAAATTTTATTTAAATTTTCAGATTGGTGAAAAATATATAAAAAAATGATCTGATCAATAAGTTTTATATACCAAATTATAGCTCTTTACTTGTAAAATATATTAATTGATAATTCTGAATGTTTGTATAAAATTGAAGTATATTAAATTTACTAGCATATTTTTTTTTAAATATTGAAAACTGGTAAAAAATATTCGAGGAATTATCTATAATTTTTTAAACAAATTTAGACAAGTTTGTTGGAAATAAATTTTTCCATCTATGATTACAAATATGAAAATTTAAGTAAATCTAATAATTACAAGAAAAATTTTATTTTTTAGAATATAAAATATTGAAAATGTGATGATTCTGATTATAATATAATCACTCTTCTCTAGTAATCTTTTCTAGTAATAGTAATTAATATATTTGGCTCAATTTCTTATTATTTTATTATATTTCGTGCAATTAATTGTGACCAATTTAGAGTGATCAAAATTTGGCAATAATATACAAATTTGAAGTTGATATATTAGTCTAATACCGTAATAGTCTACCAAATTTACTAAATTAATAATTTCGTTACTAAATTTCATATATTTTTAACTTAAGAAACTATAATTTTTTTGTAGTTTATGAATTAAGTTTGAAAAGAATTTTTCTTGTCTACATTTTTGTATTTACTACTAAATATATTTTTATTATTTACATTAATACTTTAAAATATTTACAAATAATGTAAAAAAAAAAACTACTGAAAAATATTTAACAAATATTGACTTTCAATAAAACTACAAAATAACTAAAATAAATATATATTAATACTTCCTTTTTATTGAACATTTCGAAAAATATAACCAAACCATGGACTATAAATTTGTTTTGGGTATAAAATTTTGTAAAAAAAAAAGACCCTTTTTTTTAATATTTATTCAATACTAACAATCGAAGATACAAAAATACATATATACACAACATAAAATTTTCTCGAGTATATAAAAGTAAAATATAATTCCAAAAAAAATTTCTGTTTCCCTATAACCAAAAAGGTAATATAACACAAAACTCTTGACTTCAAAATTTCTGGTGACTTTAAAAAACTTTATAAAAAATAAACCGGTTTATATTTATTTGTGGTTCATAAAGTTACCAACATCAGTATTGAATACAAAATTTATTTATATATGAAATAAAAAAAAAAGGTAAATTCGTCGAACCTAAAATTATATATTCTATCTTGTAGATATAACACATTTGTATATTAAAAAAAAAAATAAACATTGAAAAAGAAAATTATTTTTTTCTTATTTCAAATATAATTTTCTGCCACATGCAAAACTCAAAACATGTGTAAAAGTATATGTTCAAAATAAAAAAAAGGGGGTAACAAAAAAAAAAGAACGAAAATCATTTATAGCATCATATCTCGACCAAAATGGGGCACGACTCTAAACTGGCTGCTGGCTGGCTATACAACAAAAAAAGCAAAAAGGTATAAACTCTAATAACACAACAAAAAAAAAAATAATTCTTATTTAGTTCAAAAAATAAAATATTAAAGATTTGTAATTTCTGTATTTTGTGTGTCACGTTTATAAGTAATCGAAAATGATTCACGTTTTACGTTTACGACGTTCAAATAGCCTATGGTACATAAGAGACTTCAATGAAAGGAATTATACACTCAACTGGAAAAATGGATTAAAAAAAATGCTTTATGTGTTTTTTAAAATTGATTTTAAACAACAACAAACAAAATATTAAAAATCTTTAATTTACGTGTTGTTTTTTTTTGCTACAAATTTCTCGCGATATTTCAATTTTCCTTTCATACCAATAAGAAAAAAATAAAGTTTACAAGATTAATGCAAGAAAAAAATGCATTCATTTTTACTCAATTTGTTCTTAGATTTTCTTGTAGAGCATTTATAGTTTAATAGTAAGAAAATGATGAGGAACTGTATGATTAGGAGTATACTTTTAGTAATTGATTAGGAGTATACTTTTAGTAATGTTTTACAAGAATTTAAAAGTGAGAAAAAAATTATCAGTTCAATAACTCCGAGTGCATTTCAAATTTATTGCACCGGTTAAGAATTGTGGATCCGTTCGTATCACTTTCATTAAAATTGTAGCTTTTAACAACCTAAAAAATAACAAGTTCTTACATCAAAGAATTATGTGATTACTAAACACTTATCAGTTTTAGATTAGAAATTTCCAAACTTCCATAGTCAACTATACTTCAATGCATTACAATAACAAAAGTACTTCAAATAGTTTAACCTAATTGAAATACTTTAACAATCTAAAAAATAGTATTTCGCCTACAGGAAAGAAAATACGTATATACTTCAAAAACGAAGTTATTAGACCAATTAGATAGAAGATGGCTTTTCAAATCAAAGTATTCTTCAATTCAAGATCATTGAATCACTATGAAAACTAATGCAAATAAAATGATTATCAAAATTTTATTCTTATACTTTGAATTCTAATTTAGTTCAACTAAAAGAAATTCATATTCAACGCTAATGTAATAAAATATTGCTAATTGATTTAATTTGAAATATAAAATTCATATAATACTATAGATTAAAACTTTGAAATACCATAGATTTCTATCAAAATACTCTTTTAATTATTGCAAATAGATATAATTAAAAAGTGAGCATACTGCGTGATAAAGTATTTTAAAGATTATCTAACAAAAAATTGCAATATAAATTTTAAATACTAAATTTTATTATTATAAAATTATTTTATTTAATATTTGCGACTATAATTTACGAAAATATCGTATTTATGATCTTTTCCAGACAACCAAAAGGTGCGTGCTATAATTAAAATTGTCCAGATGTCATGGCAATAGTAATCTAACTTCAATATTATTTTAACCGGATTAAGAGTATTATTTATCTGACCAGACGCAATACGGGCAAATTTAAGTTAAAAGAAGACCATTGTTTGAAATTATCTATAATTTTTTTGTTTAGCTAAATAACAATTATAATTCATTTTATTACAGATTTCACAGTAATTTCTTTCCATTTCCAACACTACATATATACATTAAGCAAAACATGTGATAAGACGTGCAATACAATTTTACACAATATACTTATGTAATTGCCATAAAATCCGAATAAAATTTATAAAGAAATTACAGACATAAGGTCAATTTACCGATTACTATAAGACCCTAGACATCACAAATAATAATAATAAAAATACAAAAAATCAAGAAATTAAATGTAACCATAATAATAACACATGAATAATTTCTGCAACAATCCTTATTTATTCAAAAATGATTTATCATCATCTGCAATTTTAAAAGGCAAAGAAAAACAGGCAATTCAGACAACAACAAGAAAAAGAAACAACCAAAAAAGAAAAATTTACTGAAAATAGCCAAGAAAAATAGAAAAATTGTAGATTATATCAAAAAAATTTCCTATTTTTATTTATTAAAGTTTTTCACTGTTGAATCAAATTATCTTTTTTTTGTTTTTTATGTTTAATGTTTTGGATTCTTTGTTTTTGATATTGCGTAAAAGAACATTATAACTCAAATAAAACAGTTGTAAAAATTTACAATTTTCCTATGTTGTATTTTCATATTTTTATATGCTTTCTGGTTTTTACTTGTATTTTCGTTTCATTTAACACGAATAATTATTACTATATTTTCTATTATATATATTGCAATTGCAATTTGCAACCACCTGTTTTTTTTAAGCTAAAATTACAAATCCAAAGAAGGGAATTAAAAACGAAGAGTTTTTGTAAAATAAAGAAAAATATTTATAATAATTATGCTCAAACGAAGAATATACACATAAATATATTTATGTAGGAAATCATTGAATGTTATATAAAAACGGAAACAAGATGTTTCTTTTTTTGTAAAAAAAAAAAAGCTTAAATTGAAATATACACAAGACACAAGGTGATTATTGCAAAATAAACTTTTTCGTATATAAGTAAGAAAAAGTAAATCGTAACAAAAGGTGATATTTAAAAAAAAAAAGACTAAAGTGTGTTTTGGCTTCTAGAAGATTGTACAAGAAAAAAAAAAAAACCAACATAAAAGTCCAAACAAAGGAAAACCTTTTTTGTGTTACAACATAACAAAAAAAAAATGTTGCAATCATTTCAATTTTTCTCTTTTGTATACATAATTCTTTGTGTTTTTTTTATTATTAAAGTTATAAATGTAATAAAAGAGTTTTGTTCAAAATTATGGTTACAATTTGCACTTTCTGACATTAGATTTTACCTTAAGTAAACATTTATAGTGAATTATATTTAGTATTACATATTAATATAAAATTCATAAAATATTAAATAAATGCTGTAAATTTATGGTATAGTAAAAAAAAAATTATATGAAAGAGAAATTTCACCGATTAATTGTCTAGACTTTTGATGCAACAAAAGCATAAAATATTCTGTAATATATAATTAATTATATATGAACCATAATATATTTGAACTCGATTAAATATTAAGTTGATTACATATTAAGCTAATCTATTAAAGACTTAGTGGTCGTGTACTACGCTGTAGGTACTTCACTGTGGTGTGGTATGTTTCTTCGCTATAAAGATATTTATGGTTCAGAATCCATATAAAATTAGTCGGTTCAAATTACAATAGAATGTTATGAGACACTTTGAAGAACGCCCAAGCTCTGTACGAGCTCCCAGAATTACGAATCAATTAATATATTTAAACGATCGAAATAATATGGGAAATCTGGGATAGACTAAAAAAAAATATCACGGAAATATTCAGATATTCAGATTTTTATTAGACCAATTGCAACATTATAAAATTTTCCATTATCATCCTACTGCCCAGAGGGGTTACTGACTAAACCAACTGATTTGTTCATTTCATATGATAATTAGAGTCTCATACTATGAATATGAATGCTGTTCAGACAATTGCATTGAAAACATAGGCACATAAATATTGATATGCATTGCTAATGATTATTAGTTTCTGTATTTGCTAACATCAGGAACAGAAAACTGAACTGTACCATTTAAGGACGTAATGTTTAATAAAAATAAAAAAAAATCAATTAAAGAACCAATGATTAAAATTTGGAAATGAATATACATAGTAAGTGGTTTCATAGAAATATTTCTGTAAATACAAAACATACAAATTATGAATTAAAATTCTTAGTCATAGATAATAAATAATAATACATAATTAATTTTTAATTACATATATCATCATAAAATCAAAATCAATAGAACTATAATAAATTATATTTTATTTCACGCTAATTTGAAAAATATAAATACAAAAATGTTTAATGTTTACAAAACAAATAATTTCCACCCTCCATTAATGTTAAATTATTCAATCTACTTTTATAGAAATCAAGAAAAATGATTTCAAATAAAATGAACATATAAATTCTGTAAACAAAGCGTTCTTCAAAAACTCATTACAATCAACTATTTATGTATATATACTTATTGCTTCTAACCACTTGATTTTGTTTTATAGTAGTTAAATGAAAATTTTTTTGAGAATTAATATGGCAACTGTTTACATAACGTAAAGCTTTTTTCTTAATTTTATAAATTAAATGATTTTTATTTGGTACAGTAGTAAAAGCAGCAGCTGCTGCTGATGTTAATGCTGTTAAAAATATAATTCTTTACTTGTATCTTGTAATGCTATTGATGAGTCATCATTAAATATAAGTATACGACGATTATTATAATTGTAAAACAAGATATAGTCAAGTACAGAGAATATTATAAAAAAACAGAAAATTTCAAATAAAATTATTACCTCTCTCTCTGAAATATGGTTTCTTGATCAAATTTGTTTGTAGATATTTTAATAGTAGCAGAAGCTGAAGAGTATATTTTATGTTTATATACCGAACGGGTTTAAGCGGAAGCATAATATTATATCAGAAACACCGTATTCCTTTTGTGTACAAAGCATTAATGTGAATTTCGTGTGCTTGAACTCATAACAAATTTTACTAATACTACGTTTGGTGTATAGATTGGAAAATAATATTTTGTTTCCTTACAGTTGTATATGATAGTTCAATCAAATTTTTGATATACAGTATTTTTACCTGTTTAGTATAGCCAATTGTGTTGAAATTAAATTAAAGCAAAGATCTTTTCAAAACGACACTTGAAAAAATTAGTTCATAAGATGTGAAAGTTCTTTCCTTTGGATTGGAAATGAAATGACTGTAATTTTTCAAATTTCGCATAAAAATTGAAAAAATAATAGTAATATGAACCGTTTATTTTAAAAGTAGCATAAGTCACTTTTAGGTTTTGTGAAAAATTTAAAGTTTTGCATTTGAATGTGCGTACCAATATATATTTTATCTATGGAAAAATCTCACATATACTATAATTGAAATTTCTGCATAAACAAAATAAATAAATAAACGGCTCAAATATTAATTAATTTTAAATTAAGCCCAAAATATATTTTCGACCATAAATCCTTCTCTAACCTTGATTTTTAAGTCAGTCTTGAAACAATATTTTAATAGTTATGGAGGTTGCTATTGGGGCGACTTAACCCTATCTTGCTGACATATTTACCCTGGGCTAAATACTAATAAGGATAAAAAATTTCACAAATAGTTTTCCAAATCAATTTTTCTTTAATATGTATTTGCCTAATGGAATGTTTACAACACTTAGAAACCATCGGAATTTATAAATTTATGGGGAAAACTTCAATTTTCCTCCTTTAAACTATAAATAAAAAATAAAGTCTATTCCCGCTAATAAACCGAAGCATTTTCCCACTTTGTTACACTTGAACACTTGATTATTAAACTGATTGCTTAAAAAGTCATTTAAAATCTTTTTCAATCCATAATTTATTAGGAAACCAACATGCCTCAAAACACTGCACCACAATTATAGAGTTTTCGGTGTTTTGTAATATCGGAAAATTACTATTTCAAGAAATACCTAAAAAAAAAGGGTTCTCTATTATCTGGGATGTATTTTTTTTAAATTGTTAATTTGTAAATAAATGTATCAGAAAATCTTATGGTAATTAGTATTTTGATTGTGATTTAATAATATTTCACATGTCAGCACATAAAATGTTTGGAAATGAACAAATACATAGTGAAAATTAATGGAATTAATTTCTAATTAAAGCCTTCGGGCAATTCTAATAGTATTTTAATTAAAAATGCATTAGAGTACAGTAAAATAGTGAAAATGTTTTAATCATAAAATGATTTAATTTAATTAATTTGTTGTGTCTATAGAAAGCATAACTTTGGAAATTAAAGAATATAGAAAGCATAACTTTGGACTTTATAGAATATAGAAAGCATAACTTTGAAGTTTATAGAATATAAAAATAAATATGTACATTATTTTTCAATATTTATTATAGCAACAATAAAATTGCACCAACATTTATGCAATCAAATTAAAAAAAAACTTTACTGTGCGTTTGCGCAATTAAAAAAGTTTTATCAATAAAAAAAAGTATGATATATTTTCCAATTAAATATTTTCAATCAAAATAAAGTCAATTTACCGGCCGGTTTTAATTTAAAAATATAATTAATTTTTGCAAAAAAAAAAAGAATTTAATTTTAAATTTGATTTTCATTTCAACAAATAAAAAAATATATACTTCAATTGTCTATTTGAGTTTGTAAAATTAAAAAATCCAAATACTTTTCCAAGGAAATTATCATTCATATTTTACAAACTAATCATCATGTTATCAAGAGCAAATATTCAACAGCAATTAGATGAAGAACGGCAAATCCAAATAAAGTTTCATTTTAATGATAATTGTTTAGCAAAAAATTTATTTCATAATATTAAGAATTTAGTGAAAACAGCTAAAGAAACATATAAAGAAGATTTAGATATTAGACGTGATCGTTTACGACAATTAATTGAAAGTGAAGAACATGGCTATGAATTAGAATATCGTCGTGAAGTTGAATCTCGTTTAGAAAATACAATACGTCAACGACAAGAAATGTTAGTAAAAATACGTAATGAAAAATTAAAAGAAGAAGCTGAATTTAATAAAATGAAAAAAGCTGAACAAATAATGAATAATTCTGATCAATTCCGTACAGTATTAAGTAATGAAAGTTTACGTAATACAAAAGAAATACAATTAATACAAATTGAAGAAGGTAAACAGAAACGTTTAGCTGAAAAAGAACTAGAATGTATGTGGTTAGATGTACAAAATCGTATAAATGAAATATATGATAAAAAACAAGAATATGAAAATTGTTTATTAAAATCAATTAATATTAAAACTAGAGATTATAATTTAGATAAAGTTCATTTAAGTAAAATGCCAATTGATATGACTAGTGATTATTATGAAGGTTTTGGTTCATTATTGAAAAATGATTTAAAATCGGAACAAGATAAAATTATGAAAAGAAAACAAACAGATATACAAAATGCAATATATAATAAAAATTTAAATGAAATACGTAAACAAAAAGAATGCCGTGAATTAGAAATTGAACAATTATATAATGATGAATCTAAACGTGAACATTTAATAGCATTACAAAAAATGGAAGAACAAAAAGTTAGTAATCGTAAAGAAATTGAAACATATTTAAATTATGTACGTAATCTGAAAAGTGAATTAGAAAAGGAAAAATGTGAAGAAAATCAATTATTACTAATGGAACAAATGAAAACACAATGTAAACAATATGAAAAATATCAAAATTGGAAAAATCAAATTGAATTAAATGCAAAGAAAAACCATCAAATATTATTACAACAAATACGTGAACATGATCGTAAGAAATTTGATGAAACTATATTAATAAATGAACAACATTTAGCTGACAAAGAATTACAGAGACGTAGAAATTGTGAAGAAGATTTCAAAGCAAATGAAAAAAAAAATAAAGTATTAAAATTGGCTGATGATTTAAAATTACAAGCTCAAGAAGATAAATTAAGAAGAGCTTGGTATCGACGTAGAGATTTTGATGATTATCGTCGAGCTCTAGATTATCAAAATAATATTGATTCATTGGCTATGAAATATGGTAAAGATTTGAATTCATCAAAACCTCATCCAAATATGAAATTATTGGATTGTCCTTGCGAAAAACCATAATTTCTTTTTGATGAACAAACGACGTAGTATGTTTTTTTTTCTTTTTGGACATAAATTTATATTAAATGACGTTTAATGGAAAATTTTTTTAAGATTTCTAAATATTTTATTTTGATAGCTGATATTTTAATTTAATTTAAAACATTTTCAAAAATTACCAGGAAAAAAAAATGAAAATTAATTTAATTAATAAATAGTTGAAAAATACAATTATAGATTCCTTGTATATTTTTCAACTTTCTATTACTTAAGTTTTTAAATATTCATTAAAATTTATCTAAATTCATATTTAATTAACCAAAAAAAATTAAAATTAAATCTATAATAAAAAACTAATAATAATTAATAATAATTTGTGTGTATTTTTGATTTAAATTAAATTAATTTCAAAAATAATAATAATACTATATTTAATATTTTAATATTTTGTATATTCATTTAATTCTAACCACAAACTTTCACTTATATATAACAAATAATGAATAAAAAGAGCACATTTATATTCCATAAAAAAAAAAACTTTAAACATAAAAACATAAAATATGAAAATTATAAAACAAAAATAGAAAAGCTGATTTTGTTCCAATTAAAAAATTGTAAATTATTTCTTTCCTTCACATTAAAATAAAATTTAAAAAATTCTAGAAATTTTTTTTTTTAAAGTGTTTCAATTTATTTTTCAATTATATTTTATTACCAATTTTCTGATTGCAGCAAAGTAACACCCGATAAAAAAAAATCATATCGAACTTTTACGCAGTTCATCATTTTTTTTTTTGTTTAATTTCTTGACCTCAAAAATATGAAAAAATTATTAATATTTTGTTTTTTTTTTTAAATAATTTCAATTTCAATGTTTTTTTTATTATTATTAATTTTTAACGCTTTCTGATGATGGAATATTTTCCAATCTTTTTTCGAATTTTTTGTCTGAGAAATGTAAGTTCATTTATGTTGTTTAGTGTTGTCAGTCTGTCTGTTGTTTTTTAAGAATGTAAATATATATAACAGATTTACAACAAAGTCAATTTGACACGGTGAAAAATGTGAATTAAGAATTATTCGATATGAAGTGCTTGAACGATCTCCGACGTGTGGTGCTTAGTACCGAACAATAAATAGATAAATAGTTTATTGAAATTAATACTAGTAGTTACTATATTACTATATGTAGTAGTTACTATATTTTAATTCTCTGCGACAATGGACCATTTGAATTACAATGTATATTGCCATTTAATTTAACATGGTCAATACTTAATAAAGTAAACATGGTCAATACTTAAAATTTGCCAGAATGTGATATCTACATTTAGTGACATTTCTGATTGCGATTGCTAAACATTTAATCTTCAGATTTTCCAAATCATAACACATTTGTATTAGGTGTAAAATTAGGAAAGTCAAAGAAAAATTAGGCAAGTGTTAAACCGAATTATTATTTCTCCGTTAATTCACTTTGCCAAAATTGACAACCATTTAAATTGACAAATTTTGGTTTATGAATTAGTTACTTAAACTAAAAAACCTCAAGAAAATGAAAAACATTAATCTTAATAATTCACTATGAGGACTCTGCAGAGAATTTTTAATATCTAGATATCATGTTTTGGCAAATATTCACCGCATTGATAATAAATCATATTATTTTATTACTTGGTAGTTAAATTGTGTATGTATTTTAAAAAATTTCCAACGAAAATTTAGTTGAAGACTAGAATCAAATTTAAATTTATAAGTTCAGTCGAAAGGTGACCGAATGTTTTACATCTTTGACATTAAAGTAAATATAATCCTTTATGAAAGAAAATCGTTACATAAAAAAATCCATTTGTTTGAAACTATTACATAATACTTTGAACTAAGCGGCTTTTTTCATTTTATTTCTATTTATATGTTTTTTTTTTGGTTCAATTACGTTTTTGATTCAATTTGTGTGGTTCAATATTCTTATCAGAGATTTACAGAAAAAAAAAATTGTAAACAAGATAAGAAAATGAACAATAATTTTATTTTATTTTATGCCCCAAAAAAAGAAAGATAATTTTTTTTTATAGTACCTAAGTTAAGACATAATTTCTAAATATATTTGCTTTACGTTTTAAATTAATTACTAAATAAATATTATAAGAAATATAATTGAATCTAAAATTTTATTAAACTGATTTAAATTTTAATTAATGTTTGTGTAAAATCAATAAATATTTTTTGTGTTTTCCCCAATTTTTTTTTATTGGCACAATTTATGAAATTTGAAGACAAGTCACATAATTTTTATTTTTATACAGCATTTTCCATAATAAATATTTTTTATGGCACCAAATTTTTGAAAAAATAAAGATAACAAAAAAAATAAAATATTATAAATTCATTCATACAATTCCAAATTTTTTATATTTTATTTTTAATGAAATATGTTTATGTTTATTTTTTTTTGTACATATTTAGTTTCTGAAACACGTGTCTGCTATCATCATCACAAAACTATCGGAAATACGAATACGGATATTGAAATTTGATAATCTTAATTATATTATTGTAAAATAATTTTAATAAAAATGATAGAAGAATTAAATTACTTTATCGAAATAAATTAAATTTTAAATTTTATAAATATTTTCTTTTAGATTTATTTATGCTGAAGGTAATATATTTTATTTCAAAGGGAAATTTAATTTTTAGAATTTTTTTCAATTTATTTAGTTTAAAGAAAATCTAATTACTTGAACGGAAATATGTTTATAAAAAAAATGGAACATAAACATTATTTAATATAATTTTTTATATTCAATAATTTTTGAAAAGATTTTTTATGGAATTTTTAGAAATATTTGATTGAAAAAATTAATTAAATACTGTTAAGTCAAAATTATTCAATCTAATGATTTCAAAATAAATACAGCCTCATAATAATTGAAATTAATTTAATTTGACGCGATTGTACTTTTGGAATTTCCAAATATCTTATGGAAGCTGTTGCATTGAAATTTTTTCATTGATTTGACATATAATAAAATAAACAATTTTTGTCACTTGTAACTTTTGAAGAAAAGATATGTAATCAAGTTTTATACTATGTTGAATGCATTTAATTAATATTAATTGTGTTCAAAGTTTTCAAAGTCCGGATAGAAAATACATAATTAAAATGTCAACATAAAAACTTTGGTGCAATAAATATAAAAGTGGCAAGTTTTAAGAGCTTAAAAATTAAAAAATGGTTTTAATTTATGACAGAACTGACGCCTATGAAAATCACTAAATAAAAGCATTATTTCGTCCAAAATAGACTTTAAAAGTGTTTTTTTTATCCTCCGTCCGATAGAAATTAAAATTTAATTTTACAACAGACTAGAGGTCGAGGACAAGTTAAAAAAAGCTCATGCTGATGGAAATTATTGCATTGAAACTTTGCTTTGTCTAATAATTTTAATTAAATTAATTTAGCAAAAGTAAAATTTTATTTTAATCACGCCAACATAATTCAAAAAAAAAAAAAACAAAAAAAGCTGATGCGCATCAATGACTTTTTGTAAAAATTTCGAAATTAGTAATTGTAAAGAAAAAAATTCAATTAAATTTTTACAAATATTTGCAAAATCATACAAAAATATATTTTCCAACCATAAAGTAAATAATTTTCATAATTTTCAATTAATTGCCGTAAAAGTGCAATTCATTTAACACGATTTCGCTCTTTTTTTGTCTATTTTGAAAACTTAAATATTTATATTTTTCTATAAAAGTTTCCAATAAAATATTTTACAAATTTACTATTTTTTTTTTGTAGTTTATTAATTTATTAATGGGAAAAGAAAGTTGAAAATTATTATAAATTATAATTTTCCTGTAAATAATATTTAAAAAAATTTGAACGCCAACTTTTATGTAAATTAGTAAATTAGATTGTTATAAAAAATGCGTTTCGCTTTACTAAAAAAAAAACATATTAAGATAGTAGACTTAATTACAACAAAATAAAATCATGTTTATCTTTATATTTAATAATAGAAATAGTTAAAATGAGAAGATGATCTACAGGAAATTCAGAATTAACAATCCATCATTCATCATAATTTTTCAAGTATTTAGGTTCATTTTTTTTCTATTAAATTTCAAAGGGAAATAGATTTTATATCTTTTAAGATTGTAGCTTCTTTTTTTAAAAGCTTTTAGATTTTTTCTGTTGTTCTACATGTACAAAAAAAAATTAATATGGAAATGTACTTTAAGTCTCACTTAACCTAATTGCATTGTTTTACATAAACTTTTTATTCTGGTAAAAAAATTTTTCGAAAAAAGAAAGATTTAATAAAGATTTATAATTCTTAGAGATTTTTTTTTTATTTAAATATGTAATTAGGTTGATTGAACAAATTCGGAAGATGGCGTCATAAACGAAATTTAGAATTTAAAATGTATTGGAAAATATTCTAATAATAAAATAATTTATAGCAAACAAATTGTTTGCTATAATTTGTATCAGATTAGTAGAACAATTCGGATAATGTTAATGAAGTCTTCAAAAGATATTCAACTCATGTGTTAAATTTATACTGTTGTACGGATGTGAAACAGGGATATTCAATAAAAGATATATTCACGAATTCTAAGTAACTAACTATATATGTATATATTACACACATTTTACATCAAATATAGACTATTCTGATATAATTGATGATTTTGCTGACAAAAAATCAAGGCGAAAATTTTAATGTGTTAAACGGAAGTAAGAAAAGCAAAATTTTACTTAATTAGTGCGTACTCCACTGACTTTTTTAGTTCTTATTAAATCAATAAATTACCAAAAAACAACAGATAATTAGTTTTAATTGTATATTTGTACTTTTTAATTTTTAATACGAATAATGGGGCGCGTTAATATATATTACCTAAGGGCGCCAAAGATACAAATGCGGCAATGCACACATGTTTACGAATAATCTGCAGAATATTTTGGGCCAAGAGTAAACAACGAAGGAGAATTACAGAATAAGAAACAATAATGACGCAAATACGGAAGAAGCACATATAATCTTCACAAAGTAAACATTGGACTGGAACTCCCAAGGATACCGGGGTGTTTAAAGACATTTTCGATTACCAAAATCTAAACCTAACTTCAAATCGATAACAAAATTTGTAAAAATTATATTCCACAAGTAATTAATAAAATCTAGTGTACATTTGCATTCCATTTGCAGTCAAAATTAGTAGGAACAATATTTATCAGTTTTTTTCTCATTGCACAATTATTAATACATATATTACATTTAAAAAATTGCTACAAAATAACAATTCTATTTGAACACGATTTTGAAATATTTGAACATCGAATCTCTAAATATTTTATACTATATTAGTAAATTATGCAATTCAATTCAAACTAATAAGACAAGCTAAACCGAATTTCAACAATTTTTATTTTGAAACAACAGAATTATTGTAAATTAAATTGAATTATTTATTTTTACAATTTTTTATCAATTATAATATAAATCAAATCCAAAATAATCTCTACTTAGTCTAAATATTATGTAAATTTAAAAGTAGCACATAAAATTCAAGGCTATTTAAAAAAATAAAGCTATGTCTTTTTGTTTTGCTTCTTCGTACTCATCTATATTTTTGTACTTCTTCAAGGCTACAAAAAAAAAAAACTTTAATATTTTACAAATCAACCACAACGAATCCCTACAAATTATTTCACTATTTCACTAAAATAAAAAATTGTTTTTACAAATTTTAAAATTTGGTTCTTCAAAAAAAATAATCAATGAATCGTGATTATCAATATTTATTTATATAGTAAATAAAATTCGTAATAAAAACATAAGATATACAATTCTTGCACAACACTTTCGAGACGATAATTTTTAAATGATTTAAAGTTAAACCGTGATTTATAAACATTTCATTATATATAATTTTCTAGATAAAATTGAAATTAGATATACAAAAATTTGAAACAGACTTTAAAATTGTCATATTAAACGGCTTTTTGAGAAAAATATATTATATACATTAAAAAGAAACATAAATAATTGGAAAATCAATTGGACAAATTAAAATTTTAAAAAAAATAATAATAGTTTCATTGAAAAATTTCATTTAATCGCCATCATTTTTTTTTATTATGCTATTATTAAGTTTAATGTAATCTGTATATAAAAATATATCATTGATTTTGTGATTTATAAATTGATGAAATAAAAATGGGTTTGTTCAAATTAATATATTAAACATATACTACATTCAATATTTTTTAAGTGTTTGCCATTTTAAATATTATTTTAGTAGTAAGTAAGAAGATCGTGGATCACGAACTATATATTTTTTATGTAATCTACAATTAATTTAGGTAATTTTTTTTTATTAAATGCAGGCGGAATTACGTTTATAAGTAATATAGTAGTTTTAAAATATGATTTTTTAAATGTTTATGCAATTTTGAATTTTTAAATAAATTTAACGCGCAGTTTGTTTTTAGTAGATCGTTTTAAAAAATAATTTAAATTAATTAGTTGAATTAGAAATTAAATAAAATTAGTTAAATTTGAAAGTGTTTTAAAATGATTAACAATCAACTATTAAATTGATATTTATACATTTAATTTTTTTAATACTTTTTCGAAACTTGTAATTAATGGCTGAACTCAAAAGCGTCATTTAACTTTAGTTTAATTGCAGACTTGTAGCTGAGAAGGGTATTTGTTTTTAAATTCATAAACGGATCTCATAATCTTTTTATAAAGTAAATCTAAAATATTGGAAATTATTTATCACAAACTATGAAAAGTTTAAAAAAAATTCGAAAATATAAATTTGTAATTCCAATTTTGAATTTTTTTAAAAATATCATATAATTTATTATTACGAAATTTTTTTTTAATTGTAATGTTGTCAATATCCAATCAGAAAAATTTAAATCTTAACATAAGTCTAGGTTAGGGTCTTAAATCGACCCTAACCTAGACTTATGTTAAAAATTGTTTATGAATTGCAAAGCTTAAGACAATCATATAACAAATTGATTTATGAATTTATTTTATTAAATATTAGTCTATTTGGTTTCAAAGCGATCTATTCAATTTTGTATACAGTCTAATTTTCGGCGACAGTCTCCCAAATAACCAAATATAAATGAGTCTCACTACTGATTACAAAACTTGTCTGGTACAAGTTTAAAAAACTTTCTTTACTTACATAGACAATATTATGTAAACTTTATCAAAATTATTTAAATCTTTATCAATTCTTTCAAATCTCATCCACAATATTGTCACAAATGAGACTAATAAATATTAATTTATTTCAAATTGCTTTATTTACATTTACTAATACTTAATTAATCTTGATTTATATAAAAAAAACTTTTAAATATTATAGAAACTTAATGGAACAAATTATGAAATAATTTCCTTATAATAACTTAATTATCTATGATCATCTTTTTATGTAATCCTCAAAACAAAAAGTTTATTATAACAAAAAATCAAAACATATATTTTCCAGTATACTTAATTGTTTAAAAGAAAAAAATTGAAAATTGTTATATTTTTCAACTAACTAAAATAATGAATGAAAATAAATTAAGTTTAAAAAGCAAAAAAATATGTTTTTTTACTTACAAATCCAAATTTTACTTTGTAGATTTATATAAAAAAAAATTGTTGTGATAAATGTGGCACACTTACCTGGAAAAGTAAAAAAAGAAAAATTATATATTTAATAAATTAATTTAATATAATAGATTATTCATTAGCATAAATTACATAAAATAAAGGTAGTAAATTATTAAAACAATGATAACATAATGTAAAGTAAACATAAATAATTTGTCAGTTGAAAAAAATTGTATATTTCTTTTCTAATTCAAAATGAATTAGAAAAAAGTAATCCGAATGAGGAAAAGCCTGTTAAAAATATTAAATTATAAATAATCATAAAACACCTTTTTTTATCATTTTTAAATTGCGTGCAAATCCCAAAACAAAAAAAATACCATAAAAATGGCTTTTGTAAATATTTATAAAGAGACAAATCATTAATAAAGCGTTTTTTTATGAATTAACTATAAATCTAAAGAAGACAATTTCAAGATCTATTATATTACCAATTTTGTTATTTCAAGGCATTTTAATTTGCTTCTATGCTGTGTTATATTATGTCATCATTTTTTTAGATAACTCATCAGCATGGTTTTTTTTTAGTAAGTAGGTTTTTATTATGGTTTACTTCTGTTATATTAATGACAGCTTGTGTCACAAATAATTAATAGTTATTCAAAATTGCATTGTTTTAATTTTTTCTATCGTAAAAAAAAAAAATTAAAAATAAATTGTAAATTAGATGAAAATAAAAATGTGTATATGTATATATGTAGAAAATCTTATAGATCTATAAATTTAAATAACATTTATCATTGTTACAATGTTGCATTGTAAGAAATTAATATTGTTTAATTAATATTTAGAAAATTTGTTGAAGGTGGGAATGATGCAATATTTCCAATTTAATTGTACACTTAAATTTTCTTTTGGCTGGAAGGAAAGAAATATTCTCAAAATATTTGGTTAAAAAATAGTGACATGGTAAATTTTGTGTTTTTGTATCGGATGTAATGCCGACCACTTACAACTTTGACTTCCCTTTCAAAGTCGGAATCAGTGAACGCAGTGACTGGCAATCAAGGCTTCCTGAATTAGAATCGTATGCGTCCGTCTTGTTCACAGAAAATTAGTACTCAACAGATGGATAGAGCAAGAGCATAGGCTCTACTGGGGCAAACTCCCTAAACTCACGATATCCAAGAAATTTATCACACCACATAGGATCAAGGTGGATAAACTATTAAACCTCAGCAAAAAGGACATTCGTACCTTAATAGGTATAATGACTGGGCATAGCCCAGTACTCTACCACCTCAAGAAAATGGGACTGGCTGAGGACGACAGTTGTCGCCTCTGTCACAATGACAGGGAAACAACGGAACACCTTCTATGCTACTGCGAAGCAGCTGCAAGAAGAACACTCAATCATCTAGGAAAGGGAATTCTCACCACAGATGAACTCGCCAATATGGCTCCCGAATCCATATTAAGGTTCTATCGCTCTCTTAACATCGGTTAGGGAGAAAGGGGCAGTAAACGCACAATAGATCTGAACGTCGCAGTGCTCTCTTGCGTTCCCCAAAAAAAAAAAAAAAAAATTTTGTGTTTCAAACGGAGGTTTATTATGATATTACATAATTTGGCTATACCTGGAGGGCATATGATCTGCACAATTTGATTCGTTAAGAAAATACTACGCTCTGAGCATATGTATTTCTAAAATAAATTAGACAAATTAATTACATATATTACAATTAACTATTTTCTTAGAAGACCTGTTTTTTTTCACTTCTCTCTCAAGATTTTGTTTGAACACCTGACAAGTTCATTATTACAGATTTCAGCCAGATAATATTAATTGTATAAGATAAATCTTGATATTTCACCCCTATAGTATGGGTTGTTTTCTGAAAAGAGGCGATATTTCGCTTGGCAATTTTTACGTATTGAGCAGTTCTTCTAAATACAGAAAATTTAATCCTAAAAAAGTGTATATTCATACATAAAAGTAATTGGGAAAATTTTCTTTAAGACTAGCAAATTCGCTCGAGATGGAGGTTATTACATACAACCATGAGGGCAGACATATTATTCAAAGCAATTAACTGGTTAAAAATAAATATTTTTACATTATTTGAAGAAACTTTTGATTCACTATAACGGAGATTAAATTAGTGATACAATATAATGTCAAGAAAAATCTAATCATTGTCAAGGAAAGAACATCTAGGCTCAAATTTGATATTCTCGCCCGGTAAGAAAGTGATTGTAATGTTTCTTTCATAGAGATTACACCTGCACTCAGGTGTAATCTCTATGAAAGAAACATATGTATTCGTTACATATATGTAGCCACCAGATATCATATTTTTCATAATATTAACCTGTTTTACAAATTCTTTGAATATTTTAATACCAAATTTATGTTATCTTTCCAACAATAAATTTGTGTAACAATATTCAATTCTTTATTATTTCTCAAGTTTATAACCCAGATTAATATCCCTACATAAACATCCTGATAAACTTGGAGGTCCAAAGATTCCAACAAAAAAAAAAATTTTTAAAAAATAAGGAATTCAACAAAAATATTTGGAAAAATAAAAAAACAAAACACCCAATGAAAGGAAGGATAAGGGCTCTTCCGGCCCATAAAACTGTATTTTTTCTTATTCTTTTTATTTATTTTTTTTTATTGCATGCTTGATATTAAAGACTTGTCGGCGATCATTATTTTCATCATATTAATTTATATAAAAAAGACGATTGATAAAAAAAATTATTATAAAAGAACCAGTTTCTTTTCCTTCCATCCATCTTGTTCGCTGTTCTTTTGTTTAAATCTATGTTGTTTTCATTTGAAAAAGATCAGAGACCGTCAATACGACGAGAATAAAATAAATGTCTTAAATATGTTTTTCGACGTATGCCGTTTTACTCTGTGCATATACATCACACTATGATAAAAAAAAAATTTCTAAGATTTTTTATGTTTATAAAGTTAGAATAACCGCCGTCGACGAACACGTTGACAACAACAATACACAATGATAAATAATACGATAAATTCAAAAAACAACACAAAAAAGAAAAAAGGTTTCTTGCTTTTCTAATTCTTAGAAGAGCCCCTGTGAAAGGTTATATGTGGCATTGAATATATCTTTTATACAGTTTTATGTCTCACATGATCATTGAAATTTTTAATTCTCTTTTCTTATTACAGCAAAAATAACACACATTAGAATCGCATAAATATAGAGTGAACGATAGCTTTCTGAGAAATTTAAAACAATAAACACGTTAGTTTTATTTTTTATTATTTATAATTTTCGTCAAAAGTTTTTCAATATTATACTTGAAAGATATTATTTTAGAATAGACGATTAGAAATAATGGAGATTTCAACAAGAAAAATTCTTTAAAAAAAATTTGTCGTTGTGGTTTTTCAAGGATTTTTTGCAATCCTTTTGAGGGTTTTTATGGCAATTATTGCCATATTAAAGCCTAACACGTTTGTATAGAGTTTTTATGGCAATTATTGCCATATTAAAGCCTTTTGACGTTTGTATAGAGTTCAGTAAATTTATTTGACAATAGTTATTAAATATGTTTTGTGGTAAAATCCGACCATCTACGTGGTAGATACCTTCTAAAACTAGCGCGCAAACCGAAACCACGCACTGTGAACGCTATTTTGTATGAAAGCATGGGGCTAGGTTCACATATTAGAAAAATTACAAAAAAATGAGAGTAAACGAATAAGATTTAATATAAACATATAAATTGAACATCAACATTGTAGAAAACGCTCTCAACCACTTATAATAATTATAACCATCTACAACAACATCCTCATCGTCGAAAAATGAAACTGTCTAATTTTTTTTAAATAAAAAGTATTTAGATCGAAGTGTGGTATTACAAATTTGCCGTGCAACTGCGAGATTACGAAATAATTTGGATGTGATAATTGATGTAAGAAACTTATGGATAATCTAGTAGCATAACTAATTGAATAAAAGTATTCGTTAAATATTTTTTCATAAATTTGCTACTAAAGCATGCATGCTAATTACCGTCAAATGTATGCTAATTGAAGCACCAATATCTGTTTATTGTCACTTAGTATTAAAAATAAAACAAATTTGAATATTCATATTATATTAATTTTGTATTTCTTTCTTTTTCCTTGGCGCTACAGTTAATTTTGGAATTAACTGTTTGACGATTCGTGTCAATTTGCTATACTAAAGTAAAAGAAAGAAATTTACCTTAAAAATATTATGTATATTTCACTCTTAAGCAATACAAGCTATTGGCAGCACTGATTTAGCCAGTTCTTTCCTTTTAATAGTATAAATTTAAATGTTTACTATAAACTCTTTTTGAATTATTTTTGCCAAAAGTGCAGATGCAAGTACAAATTCCAATTTTCAAGCAAAGCATTATTTTAAAATGCAAATAAATATTTACATATAAATTCTATTTTTAACATTTCAAAATTATTGTAGCCTATTTGTCTGAAGTGATCCGTAGAATTAGAATTATATTCTAGTATAATTTTACCTTCATCATTTTGTCACTTATGAAAAAAGGGCAAAAAACACATCAAAATATAAAACAATATATGCAAAAAAATATGTAGACAACATTTTCAACAAAAAAAATTTAATTCTACAATTTAGTCGAGCGTATCTTATCTCTTTTGTATATTTTTGTTAGAAAAAACTATAAAAATGTTGTTTTTTTTATATAACAAAATATGCAAAGAATTTTTTTTTAGAGTTTTTAGATTTTTCTTTTTTAATATCTAAACCGGATACAAAATAATCTAAATTGAAATGGAAATAAAATAATAATTATTATGCTTGGGATCAAACTATATTAAACACCTACCTCAAATTTTATATTTGTGTTATTTTTTTAATCAGAATTTTTTGCAAGATTAACATAAAAAATATATGAATTTATATTTAAGATTTAGGGAAATATGAGTAAAGATTTTGTTGGTAATATACATAAATTTGTGTTGTAGAAGAGATAATTTTTTTTTATGACAAAATCATAAAATGAAAAATTTATTAGAACATTTGTAATCTGCTTTTGAAAATCTTAATTTTAGACAACAAAAAAAAACACAACTGTGTACAGCTCTTCAAAATTTTTAATATTACCAAATACTAGCTAACAAAATTAAAAATATTAGTACAATATCTGATATTTAGTGTGCATTGATCCGTGATTGTGAATTTACTTATAGTAGGTAAAATGTTCAACAGACTAGATTGCTTCACTTCATTCTGAACCTCTGTCAAATTATTAAACATTAAACATCTGTCAGCGTTGCGGTATAAGATATCAGTCATATTATCTGCAAAGTCTTTGAGTTTGAATAATATGCAGGTTGAAAAGAATCCCGACAAATACAAATATTCAGAGTTCACTGGGAAGCAGTTTAAAAAAGATTGTGTATCCTGAATTGCAATTAACTAAATTATTAACTAGTCATCCTTATTTCCGATGTTTATTAATCTTTAATAATTACAAATATTACTTAATATTTTTAAAAAATTATTCTAGAAACTTTTTTGCAATATTACTAACAAGAACTTGCTTATCAAATATAAAGGTAAAATTGATTTAATTTCCTTTCTAAGTTTTCTTAAACAAAAAAAAAAAAAGACGTAAAGTAAATATGATAAAAACTAACCAAGAATATCAAAACATTGTAACCACAGCAAGAAAAAAAAATATCCTGTACTTTTTCTTCTTTCTTGTTATTATAATTTTCCAGTTTTACAAGTTTTCTTTGGAAACCTTACAAAAAAAAACTATCAAAACAAAATACGCTGACGAATGAACGAAATGCACCTCTTCAAAACCATAACAAAAATAAATAACACTTTTCATAACTCGTTTACGCATTAAAAAAAACTTATATACAAACTTTTTTTTTCTATGATTTTTATATCACGATATATTTTTTTTGTCTACTTTATCTTTATAGGAAAGCATATAGTCATTATTATTATTATTGAGCTAAGAACAACAAGATCGAAGTCGATGGATCATGGTCTTAAAGAATATTTGGTTACATTCACAAAAATAAAAATAAAAATAGTTTTTCTTATGAAACAACATTTTACTACAAGATTTTCAAGTTTATAAAATATCATTAAAAAAAAAATTGTTGTTATAATTTCTCTTTAAAGAGTTTGTTCATGTTTTGAACTGATCTTCTAATAAAATTATCTACGATTACTTAACCTTTTTTAAGCTTTAAAAATGAACAAGAGCTAAAGGGGACAAGAGGAGACATAAATTGAACATAAAAAATTGGAAAACGTGTATTGTGATCGAAATCGAAAATTATGCGTGTCATTTTAATACTATTGGATGCATTAATTTATTTAGGTTTTTTTAGAATTTTCGTTAAAATAAAATATACGACTACATTATATTGATTAATTGATGGTTGAATCAAATTTAGGAAAATATCTGAGCCAAATACAACTTGGCCAAGTACAAAGATATTATGATTATCACGTAAACATAAAGCTTTGCACTACTAAATTAATATCAAAAAATAGAAGCTACACAAAGATGAAGCTACACAAAACTTTGCGCCATGTATAAGGAGTGTGTACGGTTTTTAGCTTCTGCTAATCCATCCAATATTTCTCTGATGGGTTAGGACTTATCACTGTCTTTTTGAAGAAACTATAAATTTTGTATTAAAGTCATACCAGAGCCAAAGCAGATAACCTAGTTTTGAAAATCATTTAATTCTCACTAATTAATATTTTCAAAATATAGTTTTAAAATTCTTCATCAAAATTCCAAAAATTTCATTCTTTATTTATTTCAATACAAATTACGTACAATTAATTAACAATTTTCAATGGTCCTACCTACTTATAGTAGTACTATTGTTAACTCAAGTGCCTCCAAAAAAAAAATTCCTTTTAGAATATTGTCGGTAATTTATATCCAAATAATCATCAAATAATTTTCAATGCCGGCGCATCATTAACAGTATTAAAACCATAATAATGACAGATAAATAACAAAACTTTTTCTATGTCATGTTCTAGATTAAAAGAATTTTTTTAAACTAGTTTTCTTTACAAGAAAAATAATGTTAATTAAGTGCAAGATGATGAAAAATGCCCACCCTTTTTGTCTACATTATTTTTGGGAAGCAAAAAAAAGGTTTAAAAGTAAAATGATTTTTGGTAATTCTGACGGGTGTTAAGGAAAACAATAATAAAAGATTTAGTTATTTCGAATATATTCGAAATCTTTGTTTTTTTTAACACGGCAGGAGGGTATTACGTTTATTTTGTTTTTAAAATTGAAACTAATTTTGATTAAAATTTTAATAGGGATATTTATAGAAACAAATTTAAACAGGAATTGTAAGAAAATTTGTCTGTAGGAGTGAGACAGTATAATAGGTTTTATAAATTTTTAAAGAACGTTAATTAAGATATGCTTCAAATTTATATTAATAATTTAATTCTATTTTTAAAAGTGTTTTATTATTTAAAGAAATATACAAAACCTTTATTTTTGAAAGTGATAAAATGGAAGATTTTATTAGTATTAAACTGTCATGAAAATTATTTCAATGACATTTCGGATCATTACAATATTTAACTGTCTTTAGGAACGAGTTCATTTTTGTAATTATTAGAATTTGTTAATTACAATTCAAAACATTAGATATATTACTAATACTAATTTGAATAATGATACTAATTTGAATAAAACTGAAGCACTCTGAAAATGAAGATTAATAGCATGTCTGATTGTGATATTACTATTTGGCATAATATAAAATCTAACTAACAATAATTTTAACAATGTTAACAACATTGAATTAATGTTACAGTTGGCTAATCATCAACTTAGAGCACAAAATTCGGTTGAAACAGAGCATCGGAAGTGTGAACGACTGATGCTTCCCAAAAGATACAAAATAAAAAGAATTAATATGAAAACATTAAGCATGGCGTAAATGAATTTTAAGAACTTTAAATAACTATTATTGTCTCTGTATTTAACATTAAATTTTTAAAAAAGTCCTCAATAAACCAAAGAAGAAAAAAAAATGATTGCTTTCTCCCCAAAATTCCTAACTACGTGTTAATTTTGTACATTTCTGACAATTTAAATCTAATGTAAAATTTTTGTATAAAAAAATCGAAAATTCAAATTTTTATTCAAGTAACATCAACACTCAATCAATTGGTTCATTAAAATGTAACACTGTGAAACCATTTAAACTACCAGCTGATTTTTTTAAAATAATAAAATGTGAATTTAAACATATGTGATTAGTAAATCAACAAATCACATGTGTTAAAAATCTCACCCCAAAAAAAATCTGTTAAATGAAATAGAAATTTATGAAATCTTCTAAACAATAATATCTTTGTACGGGGGAAAAACCTGAAAATTAATAAATTTTCAATCACAATAAAATATAACAAAGATTTTCCTTCATTTAAAAAAAAAATAATAATAATCATAAATAATTATATCCGATAACGATATGAAATATCATACAAATATCGGAAATATTAACGTTCTCAATTTGGTCTGGTAATTCCATTATCAATCCAAAACAATAAATAAATATATAAGAATGTATTTACTCAACATAGAATTTCAAATAATTGCATTTTTTTTACAGCTCAAATTACATAAAAAATATGATATTTTTTTTGTATTTATTCATTAAATCCTTATCACACAAAAGGAAAACCATAAATATAATATTTGCTTTTAATATATTTCAAAATGCGTTGTACATTTCTCCCTTAATTTTCCTGTAATTTCATTCACCTCAACCCTAATTATTCTTTATTACATTCACCATTTTTTTTTTCATTATGTTTCATATATAATTTATATGTTTCTGTTTAAATTATAATTTCATAAACCAAAGAAGACAAAAAAAGGATTGCTTTCTCCCTAAATCCCTAACTACGTGTTAATTTTGTACAATAACATGGATGACGTCAAAAAAACAGGCATCCAAAGAATAAAAAAAAAAATGTTGAATCCTTTTCATAAGGCAGGTATAGGAGCATCATTTAGAAAAGAAAAAAAATCAACAAAGTATGAGTATTTGCCACGCAAACAACATTTTATAAATAATACGCAATTTAGCAAAAGATACGAAGCATAGCAAATGAATCATTAAATATATGTATCCTTATTTTTTTTGTTGCCTTTTCAAGCATTGCACAGCTTGACTATACTATGAATATTATTTGCATTAAATATTTAGGTTGTTGTTGATGTTGCCATTTGAGAAGCATTTAGAAATAAAGAAATGTTATCTTTTTCTTTAATGTTGTGCAGAAGTTGAATTAAATTTTTTTAAATGAAAATGAAAGGTACAACGAAAAGAAAATAGCATTCCAAATAAGAAATTAAAGAGCGTTTTTTAAGCATCATAATTTTGTACAAGTATACTTGTAGGAAAAATTTAGGAATAAAAATTATGTACATATAAGGAGATGAATAACTTGGTCTCAATAGTCGTCTTTGAAATAAATAAGATTACTAGGAATTATTTCGTCAATGCTGGTATAGACATATAATTGAAATCAAATCAAAGATTTGTTTCGGAAAAAAATTAATATTTGAAGTAAAACGATTCATGTGAACGTCTCAGGTTATTAGTCAATATCACAAGTTGAACAAATCGATTAGTAAACAATATGAAATTGTCGATAGAATTATTATTTTTATCTAAATCTATATCTTCAAGTTCAAATTATTACAAGCCTCAATTTCTATTCCGTAATATCTCGAATTTTAAATATTGATATATCAAACTGAAAAATCGATGTCTCGGACTTCTTTTAAATAATATTAATTTTACAAACAGGAAACTAAAGCCAATAGATATTGCAAAAAAAAAATAATATTTTCAACATTTTTCCGACATATATGAAACATAAAAGAATATCAAATTTTCTGGCACCCATGTGTGATGATTCTCTGCAAAAAAAAAAACTCAATTGAAAAAAAGAAAAACACACAAATTAATTCGCCTCCAACGACGATGTTGGAAAAAAAACAATATTTTTGAATAAAGACATTTCAAAGGCCATACATGTATCATATAAATCCATATGTGAAATTTGTGTCATGAGATCCTTTTAAGTAATGCAAAAAAAAAAAAATTTAAGTTCTTTCAGCAAAAAAATATAAATAAAATTCTCGTATAAATATTTTGTCACAAAAATTTTCACACAACAGAAAAAACCATCAAACATAAAATTAAAGATCAAATGTCGTGTTTTCTAACCAAAAAAAAGCAACAATAATCAGAAGCATAAATGTAGGGGTTGTTCTTTTAAAGACTTTCCGATTTTTGTTGGTTAATTTTTATTTTAGATTAATGACATTTTTAAATGCTTGTGAAAATCTGCAAATTATTATAGAAATTAATAGATTTTTTTTTTTTGTAAAATTGTTTGTTCTTATTATCATCACTCATCTGTATTCAATATGCTTTAAAAATATTACAAATTTTAATTTATATGCATATTAAATTAAAATTAATTCGTCAGTTGGAAAAATATTTTTAATTCAGTTTTTTATTGTTTATTTGGGAAAATAGAAATTTTTATATATTTATTTGCATTATCACATTATTAGAAATTTCAAAGTATTCACGTAATTTAGTTTAACTTAGCTTCTGGGCGTTTCTTTTCGGAAACAAAGTGCAAACCTGGTGTAAATGAATTTCGTAAAATATCTAAATGTGTAGCTCTTTCTGGAATGTACAATTAGAATTTAACCAATTGACCCATAAGGTGAATTTGTTTATTTTACCTTAAGGATCAACTGGTTCTCGAATAATGTTCGAATTTGAAAATGTCTAAAAAAGAGCTAACTTTATTTTACTGGCAAAATAATGTAGTGACACAAATTTTTGGTTACCAAAACTACAGCAATAAAAACTTAATATTATGTAAAGAACCCTAAGTAGCAATTGAAGCACCCTAATGGAATAAAATTGTCCAAATTTACTCTTTTTTTATTCATAGCCAAATATTGAGAATATTTTTCCTGAACCGAAGACATAGTAATTGGCTATGAGGAGAGATTGGTTATTTTTAAGTTGGAAAATTTTAGGATAATAATTTTATTGTCATTAATTTTATCCCAAAGCCAGGTTTTAAAAATTCGCAGAAAAGATCATAAGTCTTCGACGACTGGATATAAACCCGGGAAAGGTAGGTTCTCTAACCACTGGACCTCTTACCTGTTTTGTCTCTTTCATTTACGGGACAGAGAACTACTTGTTTTGATATGACATATTCAACTATTTTATATGGAAAATTTTTAGAGCGCTTCTATCGCTACTTATTCTATATGTGGAACAATCCTTAATTGACAACAATTATGTCAAATAGTTGACAACAATTATGGAAAAAAAATAATTTACAATTTAGGCTGCATTTCTCACAAATTAATGTACAATCTCACTCAAATTTCAGTCGTATAAAAGAAAAATTACTTTTCTTATGTGACACATTAAATTAATTAAATCTTTCTTTGATCAAACCCTTAAATTTGATTTTCCGATTTTTATTATAGCAAAAGTTTGTCGTATAAAAATATATTTTAGCTAAATAAAATATTATCACAAAAAAAACATAGATATTTTTTATTGACTTCCGTTTAAATGTTTTTTTTTTGTATCATTTTGTATCGACATAATAGATAAAAATTATTACATATTTACTATAATTATCTATACTATTTTTATCTCATTAATATCTATAACAAAAATATTTTTTTTTACCTATAAATATTGTAAATGAGTTGATTGATTGTGTGCACATGAGAGGCTCGTACGTATATAAATGTTTTATCGATATGGAATATCCGTTTTTGACTTTTTTTTTTTGCGATAAATAAAAACATAAAATATGATAAAAAAAAGTATCTAAATAAATAAATATAGCTTTTAGCAAAATTTATTATTAATAATAAAACTGAATATTAAATAAAACGGATGTGTAAACTATGAAAATACATATATCAGAAAATTATTGACAATCTAGCTATTATATAGATAAAAATAATTGTTATTTTGGAAATGTTGACATAATTTATTTTAGAAAATTTATTATATAAAAATGTAAAAAAAAAATATGTTGTATAAACAAACACTTACCTTCCGCAAAAAAACACAATTTTATTAGTATATTATAATCTTTTTTGGTTAGGAAGTGAGATTAAATGTTTTTACGGCTTTTTTTGGAGAACAAATTGTTTTTAGGGCTTTTATCGAGAAATCATAAATATCCTGTATGTTCGCATTAAGTTTTATTCGCACTTTCATACGTTATTTATTTTTATAATAATTTCTGTAATAAGTAAATGTCTAATTCAAAATATTACAGGACAAATTGTAAAACTTAAACGATTCAAGATGGTAAAATTAGGCGGGTTGCTGGTGGTACTTTTAATTTTATCCAAAAATTCTTCTCTCGGGTTTCAAAGAAGTACAATTTAAATTTTTTAACAAACATTTAGAATCATAGCTGTACAGTTCGCTCTGACATATCTGATAAATATAATTAAATTGCAAACGAAAATTTCCAAAATTCTAGAAACATATTATTATGTTGATTAAATGGTTTCAAATATGTACACAAGTGTAGTTGAAGATTATTGGACTACCTAATAATTTATTACCAATTTTTAGTAAATTTATTATTATTTTAAGTAACGTACAATTTGAATTCAATGACTGCTATTAACCTAACTCTATCTGAAAACACTATAAAAAATATTATAAAATTAATCCATTCCTCAGAATTTATTAAAAATTTTTTTGACAATTTCCGGACGATAAAATCATGATTATACAGTTTTTTTTTTGTTAGACAACATTAAAAGAGTTGGAATTCGAAACTTTTTGAAAATAAAAGAACGTATATAAAATACGAAACCAATCATTGTGGTACGAACCGTAAAAAAAAAATATGATGGTTTTTTAAAATATATAATTAAGTATACATAAAAATATTTGCAAAATTATTGTACATAAAGAGGACAAGTAATTTGACTACAGTAAATTAATTTAAACGGATGCGGATGAGATGCATATGATTATTATTTTGGTTTTAGTCATATTTAGTAAAGAGGATTTTGGTTTAACAATAATCGGATGTGGTAATTATATTTCTTTTTTATATTTTTATTAAGGGCGAAAATTAAAACTTATGTAAAAACATAATTTTATTAGGGGTTTGTAAAAGAAATCCTCCTGATAAGAGAATGGCTGGGAATTTCGAATTTCAATTACTTGAAATTAATTATTTCCAAAAATATTTTAAAGTTTGTAATAATTAATGCCAATTTCAAAGTAATTTCCACTGTAAAATATGGAATATAAAATAATACCAACAAACCAACAAAAATAAAATTAGTTTTTTCAAATTTTTGATTGAAGTTGCACTAAAAAAAATAGCACACAAAATGAATTTCAATTTCAATTTACATATTCATTATAAAGATTTAATAAAATAGATGAAACTAATATCATGCGGGTCTTAAGAAAATTTGTTAGCACATTTACAAAAATAAGATATAAATAATTGAAATTTTTTTATACGAAATTATTAAAATGTCCTGGTACTTCAATTATTTAACAATATTGATGAAATTATTGAATGAAGAAAAATTATTTTCTAAAAAATAAAATTGATTTTATGGCAACAGTTTTGTATATGAACAGGATATGCACAATTAATAAAATAACAAGAATATATATATTATTTTGATAATAATTAAATGCCGCTGAAAGAAGGACATAGTATTTTTAGATTACATTTGAGCTAGGAAAGAAATAACTTCTTCAGTACATAATAGCACTAAAACAAGCAAAATAATATAAAACTTTAAGAACGTTCTACCTGGTGATAAAAATAAATAATTTGACATAATTATATTATTTTGACAGAATAATATTTTGACATCCTCGTGTTACTGACATTTATTTCCATACATTTCGAGAAAATATTATTTTAGTTTATATTCGAATTTAACCCAAAGTTAAATCACACTTTATAATTTTAACTGTCACACTAGGTTAATTATCTGTCAAGATATTTCATATATATAATCCAAATATAATAATTGTCATTTTAAATTGTTTTATTGCAAATTGTGTAACTATGACCTAAAACTTGTATTAATTTAACAAAAAAAACAGTCAGTAATACAATTTTTTTCTAAATACTCATTTATAGCCGGATTATTTGTCAATTCCACAAATTCTTTGATTTGTGGAATTGACAAATAATTATAATAAACTGATAGTTTAAATTTACTACTAAAGACCACATTTTTTACAGAAGAATTTCATATAAGTTTTTATAAACAATTTCATGTTTATTATTAATATGTATATACAATTCTGTAATTAATTTGAATGCATCATCAAATAAATTTAAAATTGCATAAATGTTAACAAACAATAAAAACATAAAACCTCTACATAAATAATTATTAAAAAAAATCTTAAAGATTCCCTGATTTAATTATACTTAAATGTAAAGTGGGAAATTTTAAACAATTGAAAAAAATAATATTTCTTTTAAACTAAATTTTCATAAAAAGAGAATCTTAGAAATTATGCTAAAAACTATAGCTAACATTTAACATAAATTCAAAACTGCCTGAAAAAAAAAACATTATTTCGCAAAAATTATGTAAAAAAAAACATTGTTTTATTCATATTTTAATTAATAAATAACGATGTATAATTATATGAAATTTCCTTTTTTTTCTAAATATGTGAGGAAAATTATTAGGACAATAGACGCATTTTTCCTAAATGATGGTAGATAGTATATTTACATATATTATACTTTTATGATTTACATACATAAAAATGTATAATATTAGACAGAAAAAATCAAGATGAGAAAAATTTTATGAAAACCAAAAGAAAATATGAAAAAAAAAAAATATTTATGTTAATTGTAAATTTCATGCGAAATTATTAAATAATTTTTGCAAATAATTATTCTGGCTTATAAATTGAAAAATTAATTTAAAAAAAATATATATAAATTCCAATTAAATTACAAATATGATGTTGCGTACAAGATATTTAGATTTTTTTTTATTATTAGATGGCAAAAAATAAAGAAAATTACAGGAAATTGCAAAGCACTAAAAACCTACTTTAGACTTTGATTTTACAATGTTTTTATAATAATTGTATTAAATGTTATGTTTTAATTATTTTATAATTAGAATAATTATTAAGGCTGTTTCCGAATCCATTATATTTCCAATAAATACTTGATTAGTACGAAACTTCTTTGAACTTCTTTGAAATTCTTTGAAATTAGAGTTTGCATTGGAATTTTATTTAAAGTTATTATTCCTTCCTCTACAATTCTGTCAAACTTGACGATTTTTACAACCTACATTTTTACAAATAATTATTAAATTAGCTTTGAATTTTATAGATAAAATCATAAAGGATTGAATAGTTTAAAAACAAATGCAATGATTCCTATCCAAAAAGTCGCGAACTGTGAATAGCTGTGAATATAAGTGTATTACCTTTTTCAAGTATACATTAAGTGTGAAGTACACGTACAGTGGCATTCGAAAAGAGCCTAAGTAGCTTCAACTCTAAATTTAATCAATAGTTTTTGTAGAAACTTTTCTCGACTGAAAATTGTACACTTAATATCATTATTGAAATGCTGCCAGGTTTCCTCCTCTAAATTGACATTAATTTTGATTTTACATGTACACAAACATCAAGATTGTTTTGATTTTTGTTATGTTGTCGAACTTTAGAGGACAAAATTCTTGTGCCGTCGAAAAATATGGTACATAAAAATGTGCATTTAAAGACAATATTTTTGTTTAGAACTGAATATGGACTGTTAAAGAATGTTTTTTAAAAACGAAACCTTAGAACCTGAGAAGGCCAGATGTATTCAAAATTTACAATGGACCAAATTACTTGCACTTTAAATTTCTGGATGGAATAACCTACATAAATTTATTATTTTTTAATTTAAGTATTTATTTACAAATTAATTCAACTTGTGACCAAGGGATTTTACTAAATAAATCATTTTAAAATTAATAGTAACTTAAAATTACTAAATTTAAATATACTGTCAAAAAATTTAAAATTTATATGTATATAGTAAAAGATTTGTAAGGCCAGATTTTTTAAAAAAATACAAAGTATATAATTCGTTTTACATAAATTTATAACAAAAAAAACCACACATACATCAAACGTCAAATTTATGTTGTCATCCATTAATTTAAAAAAAAATATGTAATATTATTCTTTTTTAAAAATAAAATATTTTAATCACGCAAAATTACTTTTTTTTGCACAATAATAAAGAATAATTTTCATTGTTTTTCATTTTAACACTCTCTACTCTAACTAAACTTCCCTACAGAAGCATAAAATTCCCTACAGAAAAACATAAAATGAAAATATAATAAATTCTGGGAAATATATTTTTTATATAATAAATTTAAAAATAAAATAAATATGTTTTTATTAATTTATAAAAAGAAGAAATATGAAAATGTATTCTTAAAATCTGATAAAAGTTAGCATGCTGGTTAAAAGTTTTATGCAAATTATTAATTTATTTATTAATATTTTTAGATTATTGCATGATTACCTTTGGTTTATCTTCATAATAATAAGTGAAAATATGTAAATTATTTTGTAGTTTTTTTGTTTATATATACAGTATATAATTCTTACGAAAATAGCCTAATTTTAATTTAGGATACATAAATATTTACATAAAAAATTATTACAAATTCAACTTCTAATTTTAATTCATATCTGGTGACTTGTATACTGTCAAAATTAACGACAGAGCTAGATATTATATATGGAATATGATTAAATAAATGTAAATAAATACAAAAAAATCATTGATTCCATGAAATGGTTACATTCTTCAGTATTTGAAATGATTTACATTAAAACATTTTTAAAATTAGGATTAATTTACATTAAAACATTTTTAAAATTAGGATTAAAATTTAAATTATATTTAATATTTAATAAAACATGTAAGCAAATTACTAAAATCTAAAACCCTATAGAAAAGATTATGTTTCTATGCTAAAACCCACAATAGATAAATTGGCTTATATAATAGCACCAAAGTGCAATATTTGATATATAAATTAAATGAAAATCACCTTTGGGGACAAATTATACATATAATTTCTAAAAATATAATAATTTAGTTAAATTTGAATATACTATAACCTGTATCTCAAAATTTAGTTTAAATTGAACATAAATTTATCTAAAAAAGAAAGATTATAAAATCTGTGGGTGTACAAAACATACGATTATCACATGCGTAAAACTATTATTACATATATTTTTTTTTTAAATGTTATTATACTTTCTAAATTTTTATTATACATATTGATTTTATTTTTATGATACATATATATATTATATATTTTTATTTTTATGTTTTGTATGTTACAAAGCATAACAATATTAATAAAATAATAATAATACAGAATTATATTTACATTCACCAAACTTTTAAGCATTATTATGTTTAACAGACCATAATTTATATACGAATATATATATTTTTTTCCAGTTTTAGTTTTCGCGAATTATATATTATCTTTGATAATGTCGATGTACTTACTTTTAGTTATTAATGAAAATATTTGAGTTCTGTTTTATGAATAATGAAAAACAACGGAAAAAAATGAAAATATAATAATATTTTCATAAGTATAAAGTTTTATTTATACAAATTATTATTATACATATATAGTTCATTTCAAAATTAAGGGAGACTATCTCATAGTTTTAAGGAATAATAATAATAATTGTTGACAAATCTTTAAAGAATTGTCAAAAGACATACTTGATAATTGAGTAATGACTACAAAATGTTATGAATTTGAATACAAATAGCTGAAATGAAACCAAATCAACTGATTAATATAATAATAATTTTAAAATATTGCAAATCAATCATATTCGAAATATGAATTGCTATTATAACCTAATATTAATAGTAATTATATTAATCAGTGGAATAGTATCACTGAAAACTGTCGAAAACAATAAGCACTGTTAACGATGATTTCGAGCAGATAATTTCATAAAAGAATATTTAATTAACAATTTTTCTAAAATGTTATAAACATCTAGCAAATATTAGCATCGATTTATAGTATTGGCATTTGGCATCACTAATTTTGACGGTCTTCAATGTACAATATAGGTGTACAAAATCTTTAATTGTCTGGCTTTACTAAATAATACAATTAAAGAATTAAATTTTTAAATCCTGTCATTGTAGTAGAATATTTTTGTGCTAAATAAACCCATAATACATTCATTATGTTTCTAACATATGATATAACATTGATAAAATATTGGATTGTAAAGCTCCGTAAATTAAGAATTATAAATTAGAGTTATTTTGTAGACATGAACGTTTGCAAAATAACTCTAATTTATAATTCTTAATTTATGTAGCTTTACAATCCAATATTTATTAATAAAGTAGCTTTACAATTTGAATATTTATTAATTAAGTACTAAATTCTTAAATACTGAATTTTATAAATTGTCATTTATTCTATTATCGAGTACGAGTTCCGTTTGTTAAAATGAGTTCTTAAAATTAGTTAAGAACTGAACTAACATGTCATAAAACCTATTTATTATCATATTTGAACAATTCACTTCTTAGGAAACTAATAAAACTATATAATTACAACGAAAAAAAAAAGAAACGAAAATTACTTAAATTAATTTTTCTTGTGTACCAAAAACATTTCTTTTTCGGTTTTCATTTTTTTTAAGTATGCAAATCCATCAACAATAAATTGGATGGTAAAGTATAACTAGGTCGAAAGAATAAATAATAACAAGTCAAAAAAAAATCAACTAAAAATATATATTTTCTATATGTACATAAACATTAATATTAAAATTAGATTTTTTTTTTAACATAAACTTTTGTTTTGAGTTTACAGGAGCATGAATGGTATAAATTATAAGCTCGCGCGCTTACTTTATTTTCTATATTTACATTTTTATGCTTTATTATATAAATATAATATTTTATGTTTTTATTCTACACGAAATATTTAAATATAAAACTGTAAAAGGCAAAAAAACATATAATAAATCAAAATATGAAATCAGCGGATCTAAGTTATTTTAATTTTATTTTTCAAGTGAAATTACAAGTTTTTAGTTCATATTTATATGCTTTATTTGCAATTATATTATATACAACAACAAGAATCTAGGTTCCGAAAAAGGTAAAGTGTCGCGTTACAAAAAAAAAAAAAAAAGAATTATTAATTTTTTCAAATAATGTATATAAAAGATTCTTTCTATACACGATCATAGAATCACACGCAAAATATGTTTAAAAAAATTTATATTGTACATAATATATTTATTTATTTAATTGTGTAAATATTTATGTTTTAAACATATTTTTTTTAGGTATATAATACAAACTAATAGTTTCTTTTTGTTATTGTTTATTTTTTTATATTTTTCATTGCCGACAAAATATATTAGTAAATTTTACTAGTATATTTAATTGCAAATTAGACATCACCTGGTGTACATATATAATCTGAAATTTGTTAAAAACGGATGTTGTGAATTTATATATAGGGAATATAATTACCATAGTTGTATTTATTTATAAAATAAAATTTTAAAACATTAAAATAACATTTTAACCTTACATTTATTACACAAAATAAAATCATAAATTTCGTTAATGTATAAGATATAAAAATTGAACATCAAACCATTTGAATTAGTACTAAATCAGAAGCAAACTAATTGAACTAAGAAAATCACATGAATTAATTTTATGGATACAATTATACCACAAGGTTACAAATGAATTTAAAAAAATATATAATTTGTAACATTAACTTATTAAGTGTGAAGAACTTTGTTTTTAAACTTACAACAATAGATAATATATATATAATAATTAGCACAGAAATTACATTGAAAGAAAATTACTTTTGAAAATTTTAAATGTTTATATAAATTATAGATAAACTAATTTTTATAGATACTTCCTCATTCTAAAATATTTTTTAATACATAACCTCTTCCAAAACCGTGAAGCATTAATGACACAAATTAATGCTACTGCCATTTTGTTGGCAGTAGTATTCCAAATTTGTTGGCAAGATAAATAAATATGCTTAAACGTAATTTGACAATAAATGATTAAATAATTAGATTTCAAATTTGGAATCGTTACACTACAATAAAACTTTATCTGATGGTCGAAAGTTATATGCGGCTTTATTATTTTGAGTGACTAAGATGCATCAACTGTTTCCAAGCAATGGCATCAAATTCAACCTCGTTAAAAGAAAAACAACACACTGTTTTTTCTCTGTTATTCAGTCATTATCACTTATTCAGTCATTTGTTGGTAGATACTTAGTAGGATTGAGAATAAAAGAAAATGGCTATAACAAGTACAACATAGCGATAACAACCAAAGTAGCATTATTTTAAGTTTATTTTTCTAAACAGCGTTACAAGTAAGAAACAAAGTTTGAGACATGTTAACCGTTGTTCTCATTCAAAAAAAGCTTCTCTCCTTGGCGCTACAGCTCGTGAAGAGCTTGGGCCTCCCTTAAGGGGTCTTCTAACATTTTATTGCAATTTGGACCTACTAATTTTATATGGATTCCGAACCATAAATTTCTTTATAGTGAAGAAACTATTAATTGTAACAAGCTAATGGTTTTATTAGTGAGACATTTGTTGTTAGCAAATGGTCTCTGCCGTTAGCATTTTCCCCAGTCTTAAATTACATTTTATTATAATTTTATTACTGGTACTCATTTAAAGCTGAGTAAACTTAGACCAACATCGATGTCTCGGGCGGGAGTTGAACCCAGTACCTAATGCACCGCAGCTTAGCACACTACCACTTAAGCCACCGTCGTTCTTAGTAAAAAAAATTACTGCATAATAATTTGTTGCGCCATTCCTTATTTATATTAAGCAAAATTAAAATTCCAAAACCTAATCTAAGTTAATTATTCAAATATTTATAAAAACTCTTGTTTTCTAATTAATAACAAAAACAAACAAAAAAATTAATTATGTAGAATTTGTTTTATAATTTTCGTACCGTAAACCCAAATAAAAAAAAAAAAAAACAGATTAAAGTTAAAATTCATAACTAAGTTTTATAAAAATTTTAATAAACTATACTGTTAAACTTTTAATTTACCTATTAATATTTCCTCAAGCAAATTCATTCAATGTCAATGAAATTCCATTTACCATTGTCATCTACATTAAACTATATATATATATATATACACTCGGCGACCAATCTACAAATTATTGCGGAATTCCCTTTAAAAGAAATTCAAGAGCATTAAAAATCACCATCATAAATAATTAATATAAACCAAATAATAAATTCATCATTTCACGAAAAAAAATTTGTTAAAAATAAAAATTTCACCCAAAGATTATGACAATATTTCAGGTTGTACACAGAATATTATTTTTTACATCACGAAAAATTTCTTACTTAAATATATAGTAAAAAAAAATCATTGCCATTTTATGAAGATATTTTAGTGAGATACCAATGAGGCCATTAACTTTTTGGTGAATACATAAAAGTATATGGCTAACATTTAATTGTGGTTTGCTTAACCATGAGTCATGAGAAAATGTTAAAAAATTAGTTGTTTTTCGCAAATAAAAACGCAATTTTTTTTTAGTTAACATTCTGATGATTTTTTCTATTTCGAATGCTTGTGAAAATGTAATAATTATTTTAGACATTTGAATGAAATACTTTTAACTATATATAATTAAAATTGATTATTTTGTGGTTAGTAAACTTTATAAACAATAATTTCAAAATTTCGAAATTTAGTTAATTTTATATATAAGTAATTTTATTATAAATTTGGATAAACCAATATTTATATGTTTAAAATGTCTACCCAAGAGAATAAAAATGCATATTTTAATGTTGATTCGTCATAATATATTCAACATAATTCCAATAAAAAATATTTCTTCAATGACTATTCTTGTCACTATATAATCTGGTACACCAAGAAAATCTTAATTTGCGAAATTTTCTTAGTAAAAAAATCTCTAAGCTTTTTATTACGAATTTTATTGGAATTTCAAATATACTTAAATTTGAATATATTAATTTCGAAAAAATGGAATTTTTATAAATGAATTTTTAAATAAATATAAAAAGCATAAATTTAAGATTTTAAAGTGATTCATTCAAGATTGCAAAAAAAAAAAAAACGAAAATCATCAAAAATTCCTAATTATTTATTTTCACCTTCAATACATATTTTTTTTATAAAAAGCTTTTAGTTTAAGATTTCAACATAAATGACGTGCTATATATGTAAATTAAAAATTGAACTCTTCCTGTCACTTTTATTAACAACTAAAATAACATATACTTATAATTTTATTTTTAATAACCGACGTTTTGACTTAAAATTTGGAAAATAAAATATAAAATATTAACTTTAAAAAAGAGAGAAAAATTTAATTCAGAAAATTTTTACTTATAATATGAACTCGCCTGACAGCCTAGCCTATTTTATATAAAGATTATTAAATTTTTGTGTGAATACTGAATGGAATGGGTGATTCACCACTTAAGTACAGAAAAAAATATAAAAATGTTTGTAACACTAACCTAACCACTTTTTCGTATCACAAATAAACAACTTTTTAAATATATTGATATTTTTGATTGGGTCACTGCCAAAACAGCATAAATGTCATATATTTTAAATAATAATTTATAAAATATATATGTAATTTCAAATAATTAATATTTTCAAAAAATGTATGTGTATTGAATTCTGGTAGGTCTTAATAGTTCATAAATAGTATTTTTTAGATAGTAAAATTTTTTTGTTGATTCATTCATTCAGTATTTCTATGAAAAGTTTTCCATTTAAATTAAATTTTCTTTGCTAAAATATTTCCACATACATCAATTTCTTACTAAATAAGGTTGAAGGTGGAAGACATAGACTAAAAACTTTCACGATCTTCCAATACAATAAATATATTTGAAAATATTTCAGGAATTTAAATATAATTATAAATGTCTATAATTCAGCGCGGATTTCAATTAAATATTTCTAAAAATAGAAAAAATTGAAAAACTTGATTTAAGGAAATCGAGGTTAATATAGTTTAGATTTAGATATTTAAAATGTTTTTAGCAAATAAATATTTTTATATAAAAAGACAAAGAGCATAGTGATTTGAAATATATTCAATTCTATTAGAAAAGTACATATGTATTTTTTTTTTAATTAAACTTATATGCTGATAATTTCAGAAAATTATCATATTAAAATGTGGAAATTAAAAAAACAAACAAACCGAAAAATTTATTGTAATCATAAATTTAGAAATTTTCATAAACTACCCCTCTTAATATTACAAATTATATGCACCCCCTTGTTAAGGTGCTAATAAATTAGGTAACTTATTACACTCTGACATATTACGTTTCATTTTTTGTCCCTTCAAAATCAACAATTTTTTATTAAAAAAAAAATATAACTAAAAATTAAGTGTTTACAAGTTAAAATTTCAATAAAAATAATATTCTTAATGTAAAAAGGAAGTGAAATATAATTTAATATTATGCAAGGAACTTTAACTATATTTAACGTATACATATTTTTTAATGTTCCCATTATATAAAAGAAGCACCTGTTGCTTTTTCTTGTTGCCGTATATATTTCTGAAGGATTTTTTATATCACAATGAGTATTCTTTCTTTTACTACCATTTTATCGTTTTTTATACTCAAGTTTTAAAAATTGTATTTAAAGAAGTTTTTATATTCCTTTATATAATATATTTTTTTTTTAAATATTTTTTACCTGACTAATCACGTAATGTGTCGTCGTATCAAGGTTGATTGTTAATCGAAGAATAAAAAAAAATAATTTGCATTTATTGCTACTGTAATATCGATTTTTCAAGAGGTTTTTTTTAACCGACAAAGATAAAAAAAATGATTTTTTTTTTAATTGTTAATATGAATTTACTAATTTAACCTATCATAAATTAATCTACGAAAAAAAAAGTATATCCTGTTTGGAGAGAATTCTCTTTGGACACTTAAATTATAAATGCTTGTCCATCTGGCGTTGCTTTAATTTTCTTTAAATATAATTTAACGAAATATGTTAAAAGAAATTATAAATACATATAGATAATTAATGTTTATTGTTGATTGTATATTATTAAATATTTAAATAAATATTAATTATAGATAATTTATTAAAATTTAAAATTAAACTCAATTTATTTAATGGAAAATTAAATTTTCTAATTATATATACATATAGTTAATTTTTGCACAGAACGAAATTATTAATTTGCTATTACCAATGTAAGACAGTGTTATTTAACACTGTTATAACATAACAGTGTTAAAATTTTCAAAATAATATTATATAGGTACATACATATAATTTTATAGTCGACAAATTTTCGAAGTTTAAAAAATGTTCAAGAAATTATGAAAAAAAAGTTATTAGTTTAGAGAATCTGCGTGTCTGCGATATCATTAAATATAAAAATATTATTAGAAATTCTTCACCTTAATTAAGCTTTCAATCTTTTCCACAAATCAATTCGTTAATTATTTTACCTAAATTTCTTGATGGTTTTTGTCGTTCCATTAAAAGTTTTGCTACAACTTTAATAAGATATAAAATACCACTTACATATGTTAATATACCTTATTTCACATTACATAATTTAAAAGCTATTGAAATACCGAATGAAAAATTAAGATCACTTGAATTATACAACAGAAGAGTTATCTCTAAAAAAAACTTAGAAGCAGTAAAAACACTTAAATTTAGTAAAATTATATATTTTTGAAGAAATTAATAAAAAATTACTAAGTTCTTTAATATTTGTCATTAAATTATATAGTAAACAGATATAATACTTAGTTATATAATTTTTATAAAACATTTTTAAAGAAAATTAGAATATAATTGAAAAATATAAAATTAGATAAGTAAATAAAGAAACGTTTTGCATTAATGGTTCAGTGATTAGAACAATTTAACTATATATTTAGTTTCAAATAAAATATCTTAATAGCTCATTTATGTAACAAAAACAAAAAAGCAAGCTAATCTAAACAATAAAAGTTCTACAATTTTACGGTGTAAAAACAATGATAATTAGAAAATATAATGTGACAGCAAACAAATTAAGATATAACAAGGCAAATTATAAAATTTCAATTACAAAAGTTACATCAAATTTCTTATTTTCAAAGTCACAACAAATTTAAATATTCGCTAAATAAATTTGTCTATTTTTTGTCTCTATGGTCAAATAAATTGAAAAATACGGACACGCTTAATAGATGCTAATTGTATTTATATCACCATCACCTGATTCTTAGATTCAATAGGCATTCTAACAACTGGCATGTTAAAAAATTCTACATTTATACCTTTTTTTGTTAATATAATTTGAAAAAACTAGACTGAGGCAAGTATACAAACGACCAAAATTATAAGTTTTTTTCACAAAAAAAACCAATCAATTTTTTATTCGTAAAAATACCAAAACAAAATGCCAATAAAATATTTAAAAGGAAATTAATTTGATTTCTTATAGAATTAGTGTCGTTATAAAAAAAACTCTTACAATTTTTCTCGGAAGAAATTTTTGAAATGACACTCTTCGTGTAGGTTGGATAGTTTAAGTTTTTCTCCTAATATATAATTTGCTAAATTATTAAATTTCATAAAACTGACATAGACTATATCAATCAGTAACAACACTTTACTAGTTAAACCTATCCTCAAAATAAATAAGCAAAAAACATTTCAAAAGTTCAATAAAAATCTTTGAATAAATTTTATATGTTTATGAATAAAATTATGTTTAATTTTTTTTCACTATATTCTGTTGAATATCATTTTCAGGTCAGGCACCTCTCACGATTTTTAAAAACAAAAAAAAGCATAATAAAAGAAAAGAAAACACGTTAAATATTATATTTAACTTTTTTGTTTTGTTTTTGCTTGCTAAAGATACGCTGTACCGCTTTAAACACTACTATTAAATCATGAATGAAACTCTTTTGTGTTGGTTAACAAGAAAAATTATATGTTTTTTTTTTATTTGACAAGAAATCACTAGAAAAGTAAATTAATTTTCGCACCTTTAAAAAAATATATACAATTTTATAAAAAAAAATGCAATATAAGAAATTTATCTTTTTAAACAATTTTCCTTCTTTTTTTTTTAGGTCGCCAAAGACTAATCAACTTGCTATGTAGACAGTAAACAAATTAGTTACAACTAACTTAATAATGGAACTTATACAGTATATAAAAATGACTTTTCTTTTATATAAATTGAATATTTAGTGGCGTCGTCCATTTAAGATAGAGACTTTTTTTTATATAACCACTCGAACCATAATTGAAGGACAAGAATTTTTAATGATATGTTTTTTTTTTCAACAAAATTTCTGATATTAACCACAAACTAAGGTGTCTAAAGTGAGAAACACAATTTGGATTGTATAACATTTTTTTTAGTGTTTATTATGAGTAAAAGATTGAAAATAAACAACATACTTTTAATAGAGTTTATTATGAGTAAAAGATTGAAAATAAACAACATACTTTTTATCTTATAAATAATTTCAAGTAGGTTGTTTAACAGGAAAAAAATAATTAATTAATTAAAAATAAAAAAGTATATAAAAGAAAATAATTATGGATTAAATAAAATATATAAAAGAACTAAATTGGGATTGGATAAAAATTTGTAAAATTGATTTATTTAATAGAAAAGTATCTTTAAAATTGCTTTACGAAATTAAAATCTTTATTGTACGCATACAGAAATGTCAAAAAAAGTGTTGCCAATCATTAAGATTTTTAAATGGAAACAGAAATTACAGAAGTCTTGTATAGTTTATTTTTTCTTAAAAAGGATATATTTTTAATGCTTCAGCATAAAATAAAAGCTTAGAAAAAATCTGTTTTTAGAAAATTGCTAATAAAAAGTCAAATTATAATCAAATTCACTGTAATTATCATACAAATCAACAAAATTGTTCAAGACAAAAAGATATTTCAAAAATTGTAGAATTTTCACTACAAAATAAATCTAAAAATGAATCAAATTATCAATAATCTGATTCAAATGTAAAATAATCTAATTCTATCATTTATTGTGACATGAAAAATCGAATACATATTTAGTTGTGTAAGTTTTAGTTTAAACTCATGAGTAAGCTCAATAAATTAGGTAGTTATATGTTAGAAAATCATAAGTAATCAGAAAATTTTCCGCCTCGTTTTTTTTGGTGTCAGTTAAATAATTTCTAAGAAAATTATATGTATACCACAAATTGTTGTAATTGTTGTTAAATTGGGCGAAATAAATCGCTTAGTAAATTACTTACATAATAATACAGTCATTTGGTATTTTTGGGGAAAATTTAATTATAGGATTTTTCAGAAAATATTTTCTAATAAGAAAAAATATAAAATTTATAATTAATATTAAATCTTATTTAGTACAGAAGTGAAAGACAAATTATTAAGTCCATGCCTTCTACTTTATAATTTTAAAAAACCTTATCTTTTTATAATTAAATCATAATGAAAAGCGGAGAAAAAAAATTCTTTCGATTAATTAATTTTAATTTTTTTAACAAACTGAACAACATATATAAATCTCAAATATTATAAACTTTGTTATGATTAATAAAGTTATAAAAATTAATTTAATTAATATAAAGCAAGATTGATTGACTAATTGAAGGTTTTTTTTCTTTTTAATTAAATATTTTAAGCGCACGTACCATTAAAACCCACAATATAGAAGAAAAAATTTAATATATTAAATAATTGATAAACTTTTGATTATAACAATGCACAAACATTCTTCTAAGTAAAAAATACTTGTTATTATGTTTGACTAATAAATGAAAATATCAAAAATTATTTAGGTCAAAATATATGCGGTTATTGAACACCCGCGAAACTATTTTCATTCACTTCATATACCATAAGATTTAACATAAGCATATAGCATTTTTAATAGATTTCTTCATAATAAGTAGTAATCATATTCGCGCCAATGAATACGATTATTAATGACCGTACATGTTTTAAGTTTTTTAATAAAACTTGATTAAGGTAACATTTAATTTTTTTAATAAATATAGTTGAATTTTAATTAAATTAATTTAAAATTTCGTGTTTTAAAAATATGAAATTTTAGTTTCTTCTTCTACCAAAGATAAAATGTAGTTTAATTAAAATTAAATTATGCAAAATATTATTTAATTAGTCATCAGTTTTACATAAAATTTTACAGAATTCCATAAAAATGACGAAGACTTAGTCAGTCAAAAGAATAATTAATTATATTTACAATTAATATTTTATACTTGACCGAATTATATTGAATTTGCTGTTATGCTCAATTTCTGATTAACTGATATTAAATATTTTAATATATATTTTAAATGACTGTAATAGTTATTAATAAAAATTTCATATTTTTTGTTGCATTTTATTACACAAAATATGATTGAAAATCTCAATTTTCTTTTAATATTTATTGAATTATTTTTTTAAAATCTTAACAATTATTTTTTTAAAAATATTGAAAAGAAAATCACTTAACTAAATTTTCTTATCTGTAAAAAAAAACTTCATAATCTTCACTTCAGTTTCAGTACAAAAAAATATCTAACCAAAATCAAAAGAGTTCAACACAAATTATATGAAAAGCGACGAACTCGATTTTAACGCCAACACAAAAAAAAACACATATTATACAAACAAATGCATTTTCACTACTACATTAATATGAAATGTATTCATATTTTTAATGGTATTTGTAATTCATTATTTTTATTTTTTTTGGTTTAGGTTTACATTAGTATTTGTAATAAATTGTTAAAACCTTTAACAAAATAAATATTGAGAAAGATGTGAATATAAAAAAAAATGATGCTGAACTGATGCTGTTAGTCTGACTTTTTGCTGAATCAGAAATGAAAACTTAAGAAATTCTAGTTTTTTTAAATGATTTTGTACTTTTTTTTGCAGTAATTTTAGTAAATATGGCAATTTATGTGATATGTTTGGTTATTTTTTTGTTAAAACGTTTTGTAGCAAATGCTAACAAGAAAAAAAAAATATTGAATGGAAACATATATAATAGAAAAGGAAAAAACCAGATTTGCAGGTCAGGAATAATTTATATTCTTCCTTTTTGTATATACCGTAGAAATATTTCGAGAAAATGTTTTTTTTGGTTTTTTGTTGGGAAAAAAAGTAATAAAGGAAAGGAAGTAGCTGGACATCAAAACGTGGTTTTCAGGTTTTTTTATTTTTTATTGAAGAAATACATTTATAAATTATAATAAATAAATTTATTGTGAAATTTTAAAAGAATATTAATATTTGTGAACAGTTTTTTAGGAGAATAAAACAAAAATTTTAAAAAAAAATTAATTAAATAAATTAAGGAAAAACTGATTTTTAAGTTCACCAAAGATAAACTCTTAAAGAAAATTTAAATAAGAAGCTTTCTGATAAATTTATTCCCAAAAATCAATTTCGTATGTACGACGAAAATTACATCACTTATTGATTTCAATTAAAAACTAAATTTTGATGTCGTCTTTGACTACAAAAAAAAAACTACAGTTTAAAAGATAAAACTTTACGGATGTCCTCAACAATATATATGATAATGATGATGAGTAATTTAATTATACGAAAGTTTGAGAAAATCCCAATTTTTTAAATTAAATCTTGTTTAAAAGTTTTACAAAATTTAAATATTTTGATTATAAATGCAATGTAAAATGGAAAGTCTATTTATTTAAAATCTTGGTGCGTAAAAATAAAAATTTTCATATTTACATAATCAATATATTAAGGTTGAGAGCGACACATTAGGGTCATAAGTAGGATTTATAGTTGAGACATTAATTTAGCTGGTTTGGTATATAATTTTTATTTAATACCCGTAATAAAAATGACTGTAATAATGACGGAGTATTCAAACCGACTACAATCGCTATTAACTATTATTGTTCGAATTTAACTACATTTTCGATATTCATATAAGAAAGAGTCGGGCACAAATATAAATATTAGTTGAGTTTTTTCTTAATTTTCTCCATTTTTACAAACTTCATATCCGTTTAAAATTTTACATATCACTAATATTGAAATGCCAATTGTATTTATATTGATTTTAATCTAACATTTAATAATAATTACTATTAAGAGAATAATTTAAAAATTTAAAACTTACATTTCCAGGTTCTGAATCTGATGATGGTAAACGATGTTTATGAACTGGTACACAAAATAAATCCAGATTATTTTTGTTTTTATTTATAAATTTATTAAAATTTAAAACTGATTTTAAATTTATTAAAATTTAAAACTGATTTTTATTAAATTTTAGAATCATTTTTTAATTTTAGAATCCTTTTTATTTTTATTTATTGGGGTTGAATGATAGTTTTTTTTGTTTAATCCTTGTTCTATCTGGGAAGACTTAAAAATGTGAATTTTTATTATAACTAATATATTTTTTTCTGTTTTATCTAATTTTTTAAAAATGTAAACATTAAAATATTTAATTTGTTTTTTGTTTCAAGTATGTAACAAAATATAAAAAAATTAAACAAAATATTTAAATATACACAAAACAAATACATAAATAAACACTCTTTTAATGCAAAAGGAATTGAAATAACATAAAAAGAAATTACAATAAAAAATATTTTTAAAAAAAACACACTAAAAGAAAGAAGGAAAAAAAAACACTGAAAAAATATATTTTATTATAAAAATTTCCTTTTAAAAAAAAAAGTAAAAACACACACGTACACGAAAATTTTCTTATTGTCTTTTATTTTTATACAAAAAAACAAACACTTCTTAAAATTGTAAATTCTTAAAATCTTGAAAATTTAAATATTTAGTTGTAAAAAATTCAATTACTTTATAAATTTATTGTTATTTAAATATGGAATTAATTAATTAGAAATGAAATTAAAAAAATATTGTTTTGACACAAATAATCAACAAAATAAAATCACTCCAAACACCCGCGTTGAATGTAACAATCAAACTAAATTTAAAAACGGCAACACAAATTACAATCGCGAAATAAGTGTTGACATGGTATTAAAAAAAATATTGTAGTTAAATCTACTAAAAATTAAAACAAAAGGTACTCAATATCATAATTTTTTATAGTACTCTTTAGTACTTAAAACTATTGGTTAACAGATTTTTAGAATTTTTAATAAATTTTTGGTAATAATGAATTTAAAACTCGTAAAATAGTTAAAAATACTCTTTAAAATAGGCGCCATCAATACAAGACTATATCGAGATTCAAATATAACACAAATAACTTGAGAACAACTGTCTCTCCTCTGAGTATACACAAATACACAATATTTTTTAGTGTTATCTGTTGAACTGTTGAATTTTGATAACCGATTTTTTTTATGCTTTACTTGTGCGCCATAATAGAGTTCTTATATCTAAGTTATTAGTCATAATTCTTTAAAGCTGGGTTCAGAGCGACCCCAGAAAAATGTTATCTTTCATTACTTTGGAGAACTAATTCGTTATTCAATTAGTTGAAATTGAGGATAAAGAGAAAAGATATTTGAAAAAATGCCAAACTAGCTAATTTTTAAACTAGTGAATTTTCAAAATGAAAATATTATTTTTGGTTACAACAATTTTTTCCGTAATTTAACTCTGTTGATAAGAAAACTTTTTTATTTTATAAATAATGCTTGGTTAATTTTACATAAGTTAATCATATATTTTATATAAATTAACCATTTATTTTTAAACATTATTATGTTAAAAAATATTTGGTGATGTTAGAAGCTTAGAAGAATTAAATCTATATGAATAGTAGAATTGCTTAATGGGATACGTATTTAATGTCAATGTCAATTGGTATGTCAAATTGAACTACGGTTTTTATTTTCTACGTAAACAAATATTGATCTTGGGCAACATTTTATTTATTTCACGGTAATAAATAAATATAAAATTAATATTAATTAAAATGTGCCTAAATAATGCTTTACATTTAATGTGTTTAACCAAAACTGGTGGAATGCCAATATTTACAAGAAAAAAGGGAAAATGTGAAGACGTAAGTCAATAAGAGTACATAATTCATTATTCAGAATAAATATTTAATAAATTTACGTAATTTGAATTTCTAGTTACCACTTTCAACGGTAGCTTCATTAAATGGTGTTGGAATGTTTTGTTCATCACAAAAAGTTACATTAAAGACTACTTATGTTGGTGATTGGGTATTTGTTTGGAGAGATTTTGAAGATTCAATATCTTTAATAATAGCTGGGAAAAGATATACTGAAAAATATCTAAATTATATACTTGATTTAGTTACTAATACATTTTTATTATTTATTAGCTTAGAAGATTTTCGATCGCCATTACAAAATTTCGATCGTATAAAACGTGAAGCTAAAAATTATATGCCAATAATTGAACAAATATTAGATCAATCATTTGAATGGCAATTACTAAATTTCAATGAGTGTATTTTAATATCAGAAAATCATCAATTATTAATTAAATTAAATGAATTTAGTGCACAATTGGGTTCATTATTTTGTTCTATAATTATAAATAAAAAAATAGCAGTTGCTACGGAAGCTTGGTGGAATTTAGATGTTATTGATAGAAAATTACTAATGTTGTTTATTAATTCAGTCAATAATCCTACACAAATGGATATTGCAGTATATTTACCAAAAAAAAGTCCCAATGTAATTATACACTTTTTGTAAATATTGAATATTGAATTTATTGCAGTTTATTTTAGACAGCATATAGATTTGTAACTGTTCCAATAACATCTAAGGTAATTATTTGTGTTATTTGTGGTTCAGAACCACAATATCAAGATATAAATCTATTAACACAACAAATTTTTAAAAACGAATCTGAATTATTGCAAACTACTGAAAAACATAATAATTCAATAAATTTCTTTGAGTCTATCGATATTAATTCAAATATTTTAGGGTAATTATCATTGATGTTCTTAAATAATTTAAATTTATAATTAGTTTACATTAATATTTTAGGCTGTACTTTATAAATAAAACATTAAAAAAATATGTCATAACGAAAATGATACAAAAATCAGCAGCTGGCAGAAAAACATGGAATGGAACTCATCTTTTAGATATTTTGAAAAAATTCTATCACGAAGCTGTTGACATTGTTGATGAATATTTAAATGTAAAGAATAATAATGCAGACGTAAAGGGTGGTAATAGTGAAGCTAGAGAATCGTACTGGGGTTTAGAATTCCATAAATGTTATTCGTATGAAGATGATGATGGAAATTTGTTATGTGCTCTTTATGAAAATTCTTTACAGACAGCAACCATTCAGTAATTAAGAAATTTAAAAAATTATTTATAATGATTTAAATTATCTCCATTTTGTAGGAAAATTACGCAAAAGACTCATTCGAAGATTCTTAAACACAACACTATTTGTTGGCAATGACAGTAAATTTCGGAAATATTGAGGGATTAATTAGAACTGTTTTTATAAAGGCCTACATACTTTAATCTAATTATTATTTAGAAAATAAACAAAATATTTTTTTAACATATTTATTTTCACTTTATCGATATAATACACAAAAAACAATTTACTATTAAATACATTTTTATATAATCTGTCTTTTATATTTTTATTTTATTATAAATTTATATTTTTAAAATTTCCACTTTTATATACTTTATTTGATTTTTTTCAAAATTTTGTTGAATTATTGTCATGTAATAGAGATATAGATTTTTATAATCAAACTCTAATTTACAATACATATTTATATCATGTATTTTATACATTAAACATATTTAAAACAAAGATACTCCAAAGAACATATTTTCTAAATATATTATTGTCGAGAACTTTTCGTTTAAGTATTCTTTAACATAAAATAAATTAAACCTACTTTCTGTAAAAGAATTTGGTTTACATTTCCAACTTAATTGTGACACAATTTTCTTTACTAATAAATGCTTTAATTTAATTATTTTGGTATTAAGAAATTCACATTCTTTATATATATGTATATATTATATAACTTTATTAAAAATTAATATTTAACTAAGCACAGTGCAAAATCACAGCACAAAGTAATGATAATAAAAAATTTTCTATATATAAATAACAAAAAAAACATAATTATATCCTTTTAAGGTAATTTTGCATTTAATATTATTTGTTTATCAATAATAATAAATTATATCTAATAAGAAAGTACATATCTACTGTTTATTCAAATATGAAGATTAAGGTAAAAACTTTAATATAAATTGGATTGGGATGTAGGTGACATGCAGATATTTAGAAATATGTATGTGGCAAACTTAACTATAATTATTCATCGACAACAAATGAAAAATATAATCTAAAAGATATAATTGGTCGATACAGTTGTACTCTAAAAACTATTAAATAATTTACTTAGTTCCTGATTACATCCACAATTATTTGAAATTATTTGAAACCATAAATATAGTTTGCTTTTCAAGATAAAGGGAAAATATATTAATTTTATATAAATTTAGATTTATAATTTTGAAGCTTTATTTTAGTTCTCTAAAATTATTGTCAAACAAATTTGCATAGAGTAATTAGCAATATTTCTAGTAACCATTTAAACCGCATTAAAACTAAATAAATTCGGCATATTGAAAAAAAAATCACATTTTACATTAGCATCTCAAGTAAATATTATTTTTCCTAAATTAATAAATCAATTAAAAATATATCGAAAAAATATTTATTAAGAATATTGGAAAATTTTTAAAACATAGCAATAAAATAGTTTTAAAATGTAAATCACGCACAAGTTTTCTACGTTTCATAAACGTAGTTTTGGCAGCAATTTCTCAAAATCCTTGCTACAGTAATTTAATTTTTAACATTTCGAAAAAATCACGCTTTTTGTTAAAACTAAAACATTAAGTAGCTCATTCTTTTGAGGAATTTAATGTACAAAATTTTTATGGATTTGTTTATTTTTTGGGCAAAATATATAGTTTATTAGATTTTATTAAAACAATTTTTTGGGGGAATAAATAAGCTTTTTTTTTGTCTTATATATTAATTTAACTAAAAACTAGTATTTCAATAAGAAATATATATCTTAAAACTTCAAAAAAAAAATATTAAAAAATTATTTAATCAATACTGGGATTTAAAATTTGTGCCAAACTGGCATATGTACCAAAAAAGAAGCCACATAAACCAAACATTAATATAAATATATCTTTCCATAGCATCCATTTATATTTACCAAAACCAATTGACCAAAATGTTACAATTTCAATAATTGGTGGTGCAATTAATGCTAATGTTGAACTACTTACAGCACCAACTAATGATATTATTGGTCCTAAATTTGGAATTATTGCAGCAAGAATAACTAAATAAAATTTTAAATAAATTAAAATAACAATCTTGAAAAATTAACTAAATAAAAAAAAACTTACAAGTAAATGTTACCAAACTAATTCTTAAAATTGTTTCTGATAGATTTTTAGCTCTTTCGGTATCAAATTGTCCCCGGACAAATGGCCCAGCAATACTAACAGGAACATAAAATTGTAATGTATATGACAGAAATATAGCAATAGCCATCATTACTCGCACCATTTGCGATAGTCTAAATTGTATAAACACATTTTTTTTCTGGTAATCATTATTAGAAAAATTATACTTACATTGCTTCTGGTGGTAAATTTAGTGTAATACTGCCTTTAACATTTTCGCCATATTTTAAATAGCCAAAAAAACCAACTGATGTATATAATGATGCAACAATAACCATACCAGTATTTAAAACACCAGATAACCCACTAAAATCTTGTGGTGTTTTCATATTATTTTCTAATGGTAATACAACACCAATACCTTCAAATGCATATATAGCTGTACCAAAATATAATGGTAATTGTGACCATTGTCCAATTGGTTTAACTGTATTAGTTTTAGGTAAATCTTGTAGCATATAATAAAATGTAAATGATAAACCAGTTACAGTTAATATTGATGCAAATAGAGAAACTGGTGTCAGGTACTTTAAATTACGTACTAAATTTAGTGGTATCATTGGAAATAACATCAATAATAAATAAATTCGTACATCTATTTTAATAAAATAATGACCAATTACTTCTTGAATATTAAGTGCAACAAAAAGAAAATAAACACAACAAAAACCCATTTGTGTTATAAATAGAAATAGATTGATAGCTTTCCTGTAATGATATTTTTTTTGGAAAAATGATTTTGAATACATATATAAAATTTTGTAATAAAATTTAATTTTTTTTACCAAATTCGATCAAATTTACTACAAAAACAATAATAAGCAAATATTTGTTTTAAAATTTACCTCGCCAAACCAGAGTATCTTCTAAAACCGATCGGACCAGTATCAAAACTTGTATATGCAACACCAGCAAAATTTAAAGATGGCACTTGAATACGACGACATAATTCATGTGAACAATTAACCAACATATGCATACAATGTGTACAAATAGCACCCATAATTAATGTACCAAATAATCCCATATATAATCCAGCATTTTTGAATGCATCAGGCATTGCCAATATTCCAGTACCAATATTACCTTTTAATAAATGTATTAAAGTATCTAAATTTGATGTTGGATGCTCTAATGATCTGTGCAATGCTGGATTATACTCAGATTTCGTTAAACTGTGTTCAGATCCATCTAAAAAAAATATTTTGAAAATATATACATATGTATTAAAAACAATATCATTGGAATAAATTTTGAAATTCTTATTACTGTCTTCACTTTGTACATCAACTAATGTATTCTCAGGTGAATTACGAAGATCTGGACGAGGTACAATTCTCCCTTGATCAAAATTATTTGTATTAGTGGTGGTAGAATCTCCAACTGAATCTGTTCGTAGTAGCGGTTGCCTTTCAGTATTCATTTTTGTGGGACCGCTCTTAAATTCAAAAATTACTATTTTTACTAATTTATGTAAATATAAAACTATTACATAATTGTTAGAAAATGTGGGTGGTTATGTATTTTAGCGCTATGTCAATAAAGTTTGTACATTAGCGATAAAAGAAATAAAAAATATTAATGGAAAAGGCACAACAATATATAACTTATGTATTAAAAGTTGTATATCAAACGTTTTAAATTGCGATACTGTTCACAATTAACAATTTTTTTCGAAATTTGAAATATTAGTTCAATAAACAACTTTTTCACCGCCAAAATAATTATTTTTCTTATATTGGTTTGTTAATGTGTCCAAAAGACCAGATAAATTCAGTTAACAAACAACAAATAATCTATTGAAAAGGTCAAATGGAAATAATTACAATATATTTATTGCGTTAAATTGCGAAGCATTTTTTATTTTATTAATCATATATTTATTTTATCAATATGTAAAAAATATATATTAGACAATAAGGTCAAAAGTTGTTCATAGTTGGATGCAATTATACAATAATATAAATAAATATTCACGTTATATGTAATCTTATAAAATATAAACATAGGAGAATTCCACTGTCCTAAAATGATAACAGTACAAAAGAAAATTATCTTGAAGTCTGCGAATCAAAATTACAATTAACTTCCAATAAAGGGACTATAAATATAATTCTATAATAATTTACTAAATGATCTATGAAAAGCGTTGATTTAGTACATAAATAAATTTTATTTAAATTAATTAACAATTGTGAATTTAAAACAGATGTTTGTCTATTATATGTTATAAAAACTAATTCATTCAAAGCATAACATTTATAGGGGCATTTATTTGGTCAAGCTGATAAGAAAATATTTAGTTTTAGTTTATGTTACTTGTCCAAGTAATATCAAAATATTTATTAAGTTAATTATTATATTCATTAATGAGTTCATTATAATAAATAAACAAATATTTAAATTAAGGTAAAAACTGGAAGAATTGAAATTAAAAAAAAAAAAATATGTTTAAATTCTAATTAAGTCAATAGATTTGTTGACTTTGCTCGCTCTCATTTGTTATCATTTTTATTTAATATATTTTCTTTTTATTTATTATAGTAAACCATCTAAAAAAATAAATATTTAGAAATTTCTGAACTATCATTAGTCATCCAAACGAATATTTAGTGAAATTATATCACTTCTTTTATTAAAATTATTAATTTCAATAAAAATTTACTTGAGTTTCAAATATTTTTGGTCTTAGAACTTGACACCAATATTTAGTTTACAAAATATTTTAATAACTTTAAACACCACAATATGAATTTATAAAATAAACAAAATCCATTTGAAAATTTACCTGAAAATTTACACCAATTTTACTTCCGAATATTTATATTTTTATTCAAAATATTAATTGAAAATGATTATCAAAAATTAATTGAATTTTTAACCTTGGCATATATAAAAAAAAATCCACATTTATTTTATTTTAATTTTCCTTTTAAAAAATAAAATATTTTGCATAATTTAAAAGTTTCCTATTTATTTCAAATTCACTTATCAGTTTGTAATGATTTTTTTTAATAAACTTGAATTCCAATAAAAAAAAATTATTCTCTTTTTTTCTTTTGTTGAAATTAAATATGCTGATGATTTCTGTATTTCATTCTGAAACGTTTTAAAACTGAATAAAGATTCTTTTGAATTTTAAGAACTTAAAATATGTGAAATATTATACTTTTATTTATTTTTTGTTTATGTTCCTGATAAATATTTGAGTACTTTCAATTAGAATTTTGGTGGGGTAACATATTAATATTGGCTCATAGAAATTTTATTTTAAAAGAATTTTCTTTTCGAATCGAATTTAATGATAAAAATTATAAATTTTCCATAAGTTAAAGTAAATGCAAGTAGTGTAATTAATAAGTCATTGTACTTAAATAAGATATTTGAGTTAATCTTAGAGGAAAATCACCAAAGTGCTAAGAAATTTTTAACGATTGACAGTTTTAGTTAATTAACTCAAATCTAATGGGGGTTAGACGCTACTTGGCTTGTTATAATAATTTTGTTACCCTTTTTCTCGTTAACTATCTAACTTTTTTGTTATTATTATATTTTGGTCTTATACCAGATGTTAATTGTGTACAAGTGAAAAAATAAAAATTTCGGTTTTGCAGCACGGGTATTTTCTCCTATATTCTGATATTCAGACTGGATTCTTCTCCATTCTAACTGGACGCAGAAATTTAACTTAACTTACTTTAAGGAACACTGTTTAATAACTGATAATGTAAAAAACTATTAATAATTATTATCATTTTTCGTTCAAATACGAAATTTAATTTAAATATTAATTTAAATGAAAAATTGTAAAAACTTACAACCTTATCAAATTGGAAATTTTATTTTCTAACAAAATTCAAAGTTTTTGATAATATAAAATGCGTAATGTGCAAACACGTGTCATTATTAATGTGCTTTCTAGTCAAATAAAAACAATAAAAAAGACAATATGACATCACTTTATAATAAGGTAAAACATCCAATAGTGTATATCAATACATTTTATTTATCAAATTTTAGTAAAACAGATGTTCCTTTATCAACATCATTAATATTAAATATTAGTATTTTAAATATAAACTATCAAAAAATTTTTAATCTATTTTACTTCTTTTTTTTAGTTTCATTTCAAATAAAAATCTGTGGTACTTTTAATATTCAATGATTATAAAAAATTACTTAACTTTATTTACAGTTTATACAATATTCTAATAGTATAATTAGTACAGACATGTTAATTAAGTGAAACTACACAATTACGTATTTAGATTTGAATCTTATTAAATTTGATAATTGTTTGCTTTTTTATAAAATTAAATTACATATACGTTAACAAAATCTGAACTAATTATTAAAAAATATATTTTATTTGTTGGATAAGCTATTAAATTTATGCGAAAAATACTAAAATAGCGCTAAAAAATCCATTTGTTTGTTTTACCATAAAAATTTATTTTTTATCATTTTACATGCTTACTTTAATATTATGTCAGTGCTTGTTGAATTAGTGATATTGATAATAATTAATAAAATATTAAAATAAAAATTATAAAAAAAAATTAACTTACGGCGAATCTATTTTATAATATGACCTTGAAATTTTTTTTTCTGTAGATTTTTTTTATGTTGATATTAAAATTTTCTTTGGCAGATAAAAGGAAATAATCCTTTTTTTTTAATAAAACTAAATAGTAAATTAAAAATTAATAAAGCTTTAGTATATCTCCTTTGTTTCTTAATTTTTAATTTTAGTTTTCGATTCACACAATTTTACGTTTCGGAAAATTTTATAAATTCCAAAAATTACTGTTGATAAAAAATTAAAAATTTTATTTAAAAAAATAATTAAAATAAACTTTAGAAAAGAATACGAAAAATGTAATTACATAAATATAATTAAATTTTATGTTCTCACCTGTAGAGTTGTTAGTGGAGTTAAATCGTCCATAATTATGTTTTCAAAACTTTAATCAACTACTGATTTAACATTACATATAGGAATTACAAGATTTTATACCAAAATATAAATCTTCTATTAAATCAAAATAATTTCGTTTTATAAAAATTTTTAATAAACTATATATAAAGAGTAGTTTTAAAAATTATCGTTTTATTGCACTAATTTAAAAATTATGGAAATTTTTTTGGGGCTGTATATTGTGCAAAACTGTGAGTAATCGAAAATATTATCCTCCTTGTTTGTTCTTTGTTTTATAAAACAATTTTGACATTTCGTAAATTGTCAATATATCAGCTGTTAATTAGTTCATAATTCTCATATAGTAAAAAAATTATTAGTTTCAAAATGAAATGTCTACGATCAAAAAATTGAAACAAAAATTGTACCAAAAAATAGAAATACCAAGAAATTGGAACAAAAATTGTAGATATGAAGTAAAGGCCAGAGTAGAAAATTACAACAGTAGATATTGTAGTAGAGTTAAATTGAGAGCTGTCAAAATTAATGATATTTAATTCAAAACGTTATGTAGTAGTATTCAAAAATTAACAACAATAATAATTTTGGTAAAGATATAATAATTACAATTAAATTAAAAACATTATATATTATAATTTTATTTTTATATCAATCTTTTTATTATTTTATTTTTATCTATAATTTTATATATTTTATGAAGTTTAATTTTTCTTTTGTGCTTAAAAATTAAATTCGTCTTATATATATAATGCAGCGGTAATATAATTAAATTTATATTTGAGTAATTATATAAAGTTTAATTACTTAAAAAAAAGAAGATTATTATAATTCGACTCTATTCTCCAAGTAAAAACATACTTATTTTTATGTCACAACTTTTTTTTCATCATTCACATCCTTTTTTTTCCATCGTTCACATATTTAGTTAAACAATATTCATTTAAAAATTAAATATAGTTGAAAAAAATTTGTTAAAAATAAAAAAAATATACATAGCATTATTTAATTATATTGAATTTATTTTAGTTATCGATTATGTTATCTAAATATTAATTAGGTAGCATTCCAAATTTAATATTTTTTTATAATTACATTTAAAAGCATTCGAGAATTTTGTTTTGTTTTTCTATTTAGATTATTGTTATGCTGTTATTTTATTTATATAATTTGACATAAAAGCATAATAATTTGTTATATTTCAAATACTTGTCTTTATGGCTATTTATAAAATATTAAAAAATATATACAAATATATCGTCTTAAATTATAAATTAACTAAATTATTTTCCAGTAAAATTTAGATTAATAATGAAAACTGCTGTTTAGAATAATTGTTGTTTGATAGTTTCAATATTTTGTTTAAAAGTATATTCAATTTTCCGAAATTGGAATGAAATTTAGTCATTGATATTTATTTCTGAAAATTTATAAAAATTATATTTGAATAAAACAAATTTTTCATGTTCCGATATTAGGGACACGTTTAGATAGTTACATGAATAAAACCTTTAATATTGTACATGAAATCTACTAAAATCTGACAAGGTATTAAAAATTACCTTTAAAACTATCTTATAGAAGCCAAAAATTTCTGATTGTATTTATTATTACAATATTTTATCCATTCATAAAAATAAATTTTGGTTGTTTTTCTATAGTCTATCAATTTATTATATTTATTTAATTTGGTTCTTGTTTTTTAAAGCTGAAATTTATATTTGAGCAAAATATTATTTCATTGTTTTAATAAGCTGATTGAGTTAAATTTTTTTTAAATATTTTTCTAAATTGTTTTTAAATGTATTACAAGTTAATAAATAATCATTGCAAATAAAAACAATTTTTTTAGTCAAGTTAAAATATTCCAAATATACAATTTTTTTTTTAATTTAAGAAAATTTATCGATATGCATATTTTGTTTCATTAATATTTTAATTTATGTTGGCCGGAAAAATTTACTTTATATACTTGAACTACTAAAAATATGAAAAGACCAAACCAAAAAATTAATGTTTATTCCCATCCCACTTATTTAAACTCAATCAGGAATATTGAAATTAAATTTTATCAACTAAAATACAAACAATTATAAGACTAAATAATTCTTAGAATATTCCGTTTATGTGTAAATCTCTTTGAAAAAATAATAAAATATTTTCTGATATATAGTATGAATTAAATTAATTGTAATATTATTTTAATGTTTTTATTATACGTAATTCATATTATCTAAATTGGTATTAAATGACTTCTGAAAGTAACATTAGTAAATCAATTACAATTTTCTTCGAATCTAGAAAAAGATATTCTGGGATTTTTCAATTAAATTACAAATAATTCTCAATTATGGCATCAAGACGCAGTTCAAAATCCCTATTAAAATCATTAGATAATAAAAATGGTCCTTTAATTTCACAATGAAGAAAAATATACAAAAAAAAATACCACGAAAATAAATAAAATGTTAAAAATAATTAAATTTTATTTTTGTTTTTCATATTCACATTTATATTTTGCTAGTTTTAAATATAATAATTATTATAATATAGAAATTTCAATTTTAATTTTTTCAGCGATTTTAAATTCATTAATAAGTTCTCTATTCTAATATGTTTTTCTTTTTTCTGCTTTAGTTTATATTTGTTCATGTTTATATTATAATAATTGTATATTTTTACATGGTTATATCTTAAGAAATTAAAAGAAATTATTTGAAAATATTTTTTTTACTCGTTACATTTATTTTACGAATGATTTATATTTCTTGTTTTTTATTTGTTTATATAAAAGTAGTTTTTCATATTCTATTATGTTAATTATTTGTTATATTATTATTATTAAATTATCGGATTTTATTAAAATTTAATGGTTTTTTTATTTTAACTAAATATGCATAGTAATTTACAATTTATTATTTATGTAAAAAACTATTTTATTATATTTGAGATTTATATGTATTCCAATTAATATTTAATTCAGCAAATAAATAAGAATTTGGTTTAATGTAGAATTTGGATAAGAATTGTGAAAGAAAAACGTTTAATAATTAAAATTTGTTAGTGATTATAATTAATAAAAATTTATTTATCTAAAGAAATCAGCATTCATATTTTTCTTCAATTTCGAGAATAAAAATTTAATAATCCATTGGAAATTTTTAGAGTAAAAAGGTATTAATTTCTTTTTAAATTATGTCTTCAAATTCACTTATTTTTCTTTTATTAGAAAATGTTTGTTATATTTATTTATTAGGCTACTTTAAAAAAATCAGAAACAAAAACCTAAAATTAATTTCAATTTATTTGAAATGTCGTTTAATTTTCAGCAATAATCATATCAATTATGCAGTTTGTTTCAATTTTATCGATAGACTCGATTGGATTTTATACTGCTATTATGTAGTACGATTTAAACCAATCGATAGAATCAACTTATTAAAAAAAATTAATTATCAATATGCCAAAATGATTTTTTAAGGTATATTTTTTATTTAAATTTTATTTTTAATGAAATTGAAGTTTAATTCAATTAAACACAATTTATTTCATAAAAATCGTTAAAAATAAACAACTATATTATTGTTTACAATGTGTTTTTATTTATATACTGTAAATAATGGGATTCTCCGTGAAAATCCTCATTGTTGATTACAATATTTTTGCTATAAACTAGAATCAGTGATAATCCTCATTGTAAATATATATGAATTTTTTAATGCTTATTGTAAAAATGCGAATTATTTTTATACTCTTTTCTCAGTAACGTATCTACCACATAAAAAAAGAATTAGATGTACTTCGGTTTTGCCCTATCGAAAATTCTATTTCATTTCTTGTCCGTCCTCCACGTAACTAGCGTCTATAATCGGTCAAGTTTGTTTGATATTTTTTGTTTTAATAATCTGCAAAAAATGTTTAAATCGTTAATTAAAATTATTACATTAAATTATGCAATTAATAAATTAAAAAATTTAATGCAATAATTTTATTTAAATATTTAACAATTTTAATTATTTTAATTAAGGATTAAAAGAAACAAATTTCGTTACAATTTTGAATTTATTTGGCCATCTATACTTACATTTTACGTCAATGCAATTTTTAAAATTGGAAATGTTAATTTTTTTTTTGGCAAATTAAAATTTCTAAAACTTCATACACTGAGTGAGATAAATCGAATCTCTTCGAAAAAATCCAATCAAACAAAGACATAATCGACATGAATATTTTTTTGTTTAAATTTTTAAATATTTCTACGCGGTATAATTAGTTTATACTTTCAACATTTTGTACATGACTCCTATTTAACTATTACAATAGTTCTTGTGATCTGAAATATATGTTTTATTACGGTTCAAAAGGGTTAAATAAAATAATTATTACTCCTATAAAATAAAACAATAAACTACATTCTAAAAAATTTGCATTTTTACTATATTCTTCTGACAAGAATTAAAACTTTATATTGGAAAACATTAAATCCTTGAATTTCATAATTATTTTAAGTCTTTTCTTTTTCGTGAATATTTTTTTTACTATAAATGACTGTAACTTTTCGTTTATTTTATTACTTATAAATATTTTAAATTACGAAATTTTTTTTTTTAATTCATTTATTAAAAAAAATTTACGCTTTTAAATTTTAAATTAAATATATTTTTACCGTATATATTATTGTGTCATTTGATTTATAAATTAAGTATTTAAGATATATAAAGTATTAAGATTTAATATAAAATATATATTTATAAAAAAAATCAATTAAATTAAAAATATCAGTTTTTTCCTTCTTTTTTTATTAATTGTTCATTAGTATAAAATGTATTTGTTGATTTCTTTGTGAATATAAACTACATCCAAGCTACTTAACTTATTTAATTCATTTCAAATTAAAATAAATTTCTTTTTTTCATTTAATTATACACCCAACTCTTTTTTACACGGTCTTTTTTTACACGATGTTGAAATAACACGACCCACAAAAATAGAACAAATCTTCTTTTTTTATACGAAATATTTGGTTCAACACGATTTCAAAAAAAAAAAATTCTTATTAATTTTTTTTATGTACTACTCGGGAAATATCCAAATTTTATTATAATATGATGTACATATAATCAAGAAACTGAAGTCGCATTTTCTATTTTTCTATTTAAATTTTATTGTTGTGTTCAGTTCGTGGAAAAATTATGTTTTAAATATTTATTCTTTTTTACACGGTTTTTTAGAACAACTTATGGTAAAATTTTCTATAGTTTTTTACAATTGTTGAACACATCCTCAATTTTAGTATGGTTAGCTTGTCTTTTTTTACACGATTTTAGTTCGAACGTATCTACCGTGTAAAAAAAGAGTTGGGTGTATATGAATTTATAATGAAATATTTTTATTTTGCTGCTTTTGCTAAATTTTAATGTTGTGTTTAATTAATTTTATTTTTTTATAGCAATTTTATAATATTAAATTAATTGTTTTATAATTATAATTTCATTTTATTATTATTTATTTAATAATCTTTTTTTTTATTTTATGTTTATTTATTTCATTTAAAAATAAAAAATATTTTTTTTAATTATTAAAATTAAAAATAATTTTATATAAGATTTATGTTCCATTTGCTTTGGGCAATGATCGAACTAAATATAATTTTTCACCTTGTTTATTTGTGTAGATTGGTGCTCTTTGGTAATGATCAACTAATTGATCTAAAGTATGGAATTTTCGTTGACCAATACAATACATATTATTTTCAACATGTACACGGAAATGTTTATTACGACCAGGTGCTTTAAGAGAAACAGAATAATCGCCCATCTAAAAAGGGAAAAATTTTAATATTAGAATATATTTAAAATTAAATAAGTCGATGAGAACAGAATAAAAAGAATTTTCAATTATTTATGAATATCTATAATAGCTTTTCTCTATTTCCTCATTTTCCATAACCACGACTAAAAAACTGTATCTTGTTTTTAATTTATAACCAGAATTGGATGCAATTAGCCAAAAAAATCAAAAAAATATGCTTGTCAATTACTTACATTTGTTTCGCTGTCCCGTATTAAAAAATCTCCGTCATGTCCATGCGAATTTAATACCGTATCACATTGATTTCGTGTTATTGCCCCGTAGTACCAAGTTTTACCAGCTAAATTTGGTCGTTCTTGTGGTATTGGTGGTCCAGTGCCACCAGCGGTACCAATAGATTGTGGTGGTGGTGGTAACGTTCCCCCTCCACCACCACCCCCGCTACCATCATTTCTACGATCAATTGAATCACCACCACCAATACTACCACCCGGACCAGCACGAAATGGTGTTGCTAAATATTCAGATAATTCTTGTAAATAATTACGTGGAACTAAACCAATTTGTCCAGAATTATTTCTTGCTTTATACCAGTCTGGATCTGATGATGGACGATCGATTATTTCTAATCGATCACCTTTTTCAAATGATAATTCTTGATCATTATTGGATGCAAAACTATATAGGGCAACCTTAATATAATTAATATATAAATACAAATTAGAAATGTTTATAAATTTAAAGTTTTTTTTTGTTGTAAATACCACAATATCTAAAACATTTTCAGCCATTGCATAGGTATGTAATTCACCATCATTATCACATTCTTCTGTAGTGTAATTACTTGGAAACCAACCAACAGAATTACCACTTTGCCCTCGCCACCAACCATCATTTGATTTTTCCAATATTAAAATTCTGGTACCTTTTGTTAATGATAGTTCATCGGGTTGTTGTGCTTGATAATTATATTTTACAATAGCTGTACCAATTGCTTCTGATGGATCAGGTGGTAACCGTCGTGACATTGTTGGACTTTCAATTTGTCGTGATGGTGAACAATTTGGTAATGTTTTTGAACCAGAACCTTTTTTCACCTTTTTCTTAATGCTTTAATAAAAAAAAAATAATTTATTAGAAATTTTTTTTTTCATTATATTCTAATTAGTGTTACCTATCAAATAAAGATGGTTTCTCTTTTTTAACATAATTGCTAGGTACGTAACCAGATTGATTACGATTATTTTGAACACGCCACCAATGTTTGGAATCATCAAGCAACAAATATCTTTCATTTTTCCTTAAATCTAATTCTTGTGCTCCTTGTGCTGCATAATCATATTTAGCTACAACGTAGCAAACATCTTCTTGTGATTTTCCTATAAAATAATAAAAAAAAATTTAACTAATTATTTCTGTACTAACAAGTTATTAAACTTACCGTGTTTCATATTACCCGCCATTAGTTGTGCTCCACAACCAATATTATTACTATTACCACTTAAACTAATACAATCAGTTCCAGATCCGTTAGAATTATTACTGAACGTAACACTTTTATGAGTACTATAATTTGATGCAATTGATGGATTACGGTGATGTGATGCTGGTGAACCGGGTGCAACTTGATGATGATGATAATAATGTGATTGCTGTTGATGTTGTTGCTGTTGCTGCCATGAACTATTACGATTTGTTGCAGATGCCGTTGACGATGAGGATTCGGGGATACTGCGCGTGAATCGTTGGGGATGCTCCAACATTCCAACGAAATGACAATTTTTAAATGATTGTTTTTTGATGTTTTTAAAGATTTTTTTGTTGTTCGATGTTTATTTGACACAATTTACTTAATAATTTTAATCAAATACTAATATTTTATTATGGATTGTGACTTAGAATAAATGTTGATAATTTTGATATAAAGAGTTATCTATCTTTAATACGATTAAATTAGTATTGTAGTAAAACTTTCTTCAGTAATATAATAGTTACTTAGGATAAGCTAAAAATATATAAAAAAAAGATATTGAAATTACTTAGGGTTGTTTATATATTAAAGTATAGTTAAAATTAATTAAATGCGGGATTTGATTCCACATAGAAAATATTCAATTCATTGACAAGATTGGTAATAAAATTTGAGTAGATACTAATTATTTTAATATCACTGTACATTACACGTTACTAATGTAAACAATAGACAGCACTTTTCTCCTGTTCGGATGATTTGGTGTTCATTTTTCACAAGAAATTTTTTTCAAAATATTGTACACATATATTCTTCTTTAGGATAACTTTTAAAATGCATTTTAACTTCATATAGTTGTTCAAAATTAGTGCACCACACGTAGATGAACAAAAATTTATTTATAGAATCTTTGAAAATTTTTATTTTTTTGATAATGTAAATAAAAAATTACGAAATTCTTTCTTGTCTGCCTATTACAACAAAAAATATTTGATTCAATGGATGGTATTGGTATGGTAATGACCTATGAACTTTTGGAAGTCTTCAAGGTGAAATCTTTTTATTTGTTTTGAAATTAAGCCAAATAAATTAAATTATTTATAATAAAATATGTTACACAGAATGCACAATTATTGTCTTTATTTGTAATGAAAACTTTGTTCAGTATCAAAATCTTGCCAGTTTCGTCAAATCTTTAAATTTCAGTTAATCTATTCTAGTTAATATACTGAGAATTATAGATAGAAACATTTATATAATCGCTTTCTTGTTGTCGCTATCAGAATTTATAAAAAAAAATTTGATATAAATTCAAAATTATAAATTTTATTGCTGATCTCGTACAACACATCATCAATATTTAAAATTAACTATCAAAATAAAATATAAATCTAATTTAGTTTTTTATTCTTAGTAGCATTTTTCCACTTCAGAAATAAATAAATTAGACTGATTTACAATTATATAAAAATTTTAAAAATAGAATTTTATACTTTTTACAATAATAAAATATTTTAACAAAAAAAAAACTATTTCGAAAAAAATGTTATGTTTTGATTTAATTTTTAATAGTATTAATTTTTTACTTTTACATTAAGATTGATGCATAAATATAGATTTTGGCTTATTTAATATTTAATCAGATAATCTGAAAGAGAGACAAATGTGGAAAAACCTGGTTAATTACAACTTTTCAGCAGCCTGTTATTGTATGTGTGGAAGTGTTAATAAAACCATGGTTTAAAAATTAATTTTATTATCTATAAATTTAGAATTTAAAGCTATTTTTTTAGAATATTCGAAAATTTCTATATATCGAACACTAGGTGTACTATTAGGTGCTTTTGCCAAATACGTACCCTTTTACGGAAAGATACCCATTTGGCCAGCTTCGTCAAAATGGCTTCCCAATATCCCAACATCTAAAATTCTAAACTTACACCATTTGAGTCAGTCTCAAATGGTGTAAGGTTAGAATTCTAGATGTTGGGATATTGCGATACGGGAAAACGTTGTGCGATTTGCACTAAAAATTTATTATAAATGGAAATAATTTTGGTTTACTATTATCCCAAATTACAATAAACTGTAGATAACACGAAATAACACGAAAAGAATACAATACTCGGCTTTTAACAATCTCCTAAATTTGAATATGTTTGTTTGTTAAATTTATATTAAGTATTTGAAGATATATATAAGTACATATATAAGTTTTTATTTATAAATCTGTCAGTATATGAATTTTTATTAATGAAAATGCCGTCTTTATATACATAATTATTATTACGATAGAATCAGAGAAAATTTTACGTATGACATGGTGGAAATAGTGTTGTCTCCAAGTGCAACGTTTTTTCTTGATTATTTTTTACGTTATTCATTTTTTTTTTTTTTGGATAACACAGCATGATTTCTAATTTTAATTTTTAAAAAGAAGTCATTATAATTTCGAGCCTCAAGGGTATTTCATAAAGTGTCTTACGGAATGCACTAAATATTTATATTTATATATTTTAGGGAAAATATAAGAATAAGTATATTTTTAGAATTATTATTTTCTTAAAATTGCTCGAAATAATTTGGTATTTTTTTTATAGACAAAATAAAATTATGTTTATAGACATGGAAAATAAAATTAAAATTTAAGAAAATTATATTAAAATAATTTGATGAAATAAACTACTATTTATGCTGATACTAATAATCTGATATAAGTAAATATCAGGTAAAAAATAAAGTACATATATTAAATATTTTTTCGTAAAGTTTTGTGATAGGAAAAAAGTTCTCTAAACAACTAAGTATATTTCCAATTCATATATGCAACAAAAATTAAAAAACCAGAATTTCCAAATTTACAATTTCAGTTGAGATAATTTTGTGTTTCGTTTTGGAAACCAGCAACAAAAATTTTAAATTATTATATTCATTCGCACATCATTAGTGGCGTTATTATCGTCTACTGGTCTAAAACATACTTATATATTTTTTATTATGATGCATAGATTACTAAATTCAGAATTATAAATGATACTTAAACGGCCAAACAGAATATGTCGTTGTCACCTGGCGAAGTAAAAATTCCAAAAAAACATACCAAAACTTCGTATGTCATATTATGGGAGTACAATGTTGCGCCAGTCGTAGTCGTTGTGACTGTATTTCCTAGATATTTAATATTTTCGATCCTCACAGGTTTTTTAAAATATTAAATTCAAAAATTTCCTGATACTGGAAAAATAAAATATTTTAATTTGAGAAAAAAAAATATTTTAGATCTTTGTGTCTAAAATCTTCTTGAGTTATACACATTTAAACACACATTATATTCTAATTTTAATGGTATTTGATACTCCCACTTCGTCAAAATTACCGAAAGCAAAATAAAAAATTGCAGTCAAAATTATAACACTATAAATTAATAATACCATGTAAAATGGGTCTAGAATCAAAGAAAAATTAATTTAATTTGCAAAGTACAGTAAAATATCAAATAAAAATATTCAGAAATTGTGACATTTGTCTCCAGGTTTGTTAGTGTTCTACGCAACATACCCAAGATCACTAGCGACGAATTCAACGACAGACGACAGCGATATATTCTGTTTGGCTCTTTATTTTCTATATTCTTGAATAAGGATGATAATATTTTCTTAAAGTTCAAATTTCATATTTATTTACCTAATATCATATATGATATAAGAATTTTATTGGTACAACTTTGTTTTAAATCAAATATTTTTTAGCCCATTCTAAGTTATACTGTCAACTACTCAAAAATGCTAACTACTCAGACCAAAAACAATGAAACGGTTTTAATAGATATGCTAACTACTCAGACCATTTTAGATATGCTAACTACTCAGACCAAAAACAATGAAACGGTTTTAATAGAAAAAATATATTGTTAGAACAATTTTGACAGTGAACTGCAGCAATTCTGTTATAGAATCACCAAAGGATAAATAGTTCTAATACGCCTACAATACTTAATATGCCTACAATAAAATATAAATTTGCAATCAATAAGTGAATTTTAGAAAAATAAAAAGTAATTATTGATTGAAAATTTACATTTTATTACTATTAGAAATTGTGTCATCTCGCAGATTATCAGAATGTTTTACCGTGTTACAAAATTTCTTAAATTTGAAAAAAAAAACTTTCGCTGTAAACAATTTATCAGTATTCGATATTACAAAAAAAATCATATACTTGTTAAAATCGTTGTGCATAACGAAATAACTAAAAAAAAAGTATGTATTATGTTTCCGTTGTGTTTTGCCGTCATATAAATGAATCATGTTTCCGTTGCGTTTTGACGTTATATAACTTTGATACCATTGGGAACGGTAAAATTTCGTTTTGTTTAACGTTATACCGATACGTTACACATAACGTTTTCCATCACTGCTTTTTATACATATAGAAATTGTAACAAGTAATCGCTTATAAATAAGACAGATAAAATATAAATAAGACAGTCTTTTAAACAAGTCAATCTCAGTGAATTTTTAAAAATGGATAAAAACGAATTTCGTGTGGATAAAAACGAATTTCATATGTTGATACGAGGGCTGATTGATAATTACGTGGACTGACACAGTCTGTTGACAAAACATGGTTTTATCAACCCACGAAATTCCTTTTTATCCATTTTTAAAAATTCACTGAGATTGACTTGTTTAAAAGACTATTACACGAAAACTAAATAAGATATTGACTTGAAATTTTATATATAGCCTAGTAAATCATTTTAGAGGTAAAAAATACCTCCTTCATACTTGTGTATTACCTGCATGAGAGGTAGTCCACGTAATTATCAATCTGCACTCGTAATTATATTTATAAACTAATGTATTTACTAAGTTGTATAATGTATGACACATTTGATTTTGTTAATTTTAAACTAAATTATACTTTTTCAAAATAAACAGAAGTAGATACCAATTTAAACATTATAAGCGCATTATACATTAAGCTTCTTATTTTTGCTTTAGAAAACCGGACATATGCACAATTCATTTTCAGTAAAGTATACTTTAAATTACAAATATTAATTTAATGAACTTATATTATACAATATACTTAATATATATTTTAATTTAATTATAAATGAAAGTGAAATTATATTTCCTTAGATAAGAATTTCATATATGTACATATATATATGACACATTTGACATTGTCATATACATACATATATTATATATATAATTATAACTTAATCAATAATAAAACCAATAACCAATATAATTTGCAAAAATTAATTATTAAATATGTTTTACCTTGACTATCATGTTTATTATAATTGTATTAAATAAGCATAAATAAACTTTAATATATTTATTATTTTCAATTTGTATATACAAATTAATAAAACTATCAGATTATACAATTAATTATAATTATTTTTACATTTTCATGAAATAAATTCCGGAGTAAAATGTACCAGTTAAAAAAATAATAAGCAATAATAAAAATGAGTTTGTTTGAAGTAAACAATTTAGTGAATTAAAAATTTTAAAACTATTTATAAGATTTTCTGGTATATTATAGAATAGAAGAATTAAATTGTTTACTTGGTATGAAGTTCATATCAAACCGCCCAAACCTTTACCAACAAAATTTGTCACGGCATGAAAATGAGTTTTGTTATAGGTACACATTTAAAAAATGGTTAAAAATGGTTACTTTTAATTACACATTTACGACATATGACTGCAAAAATATTTCCGGCTATGCAACCACTATGCACATGATGAGCGACAATCATGATAACTCGTAAAGGCAAGCGCCAGACCAATTATATATGACCGATCGAATATTTATTCAAATATTTTTAAATATAATTTTAGAAAAATTTATTTCAAATTTTTGAAAATATTGCTGGCGAAATCAACCTGTTAGAAACGCAATATTCTTACAAATTCTTTATATGTAAATATATTTTACAATTTCGTAAATAACGGAATAATAACTTAATTATCATTAAAATAATTAAGGAACAAGTGGAGTTTAAGAACAAAACGATATTTATAAATTCACAGGTTTTAATTTTAAAAATATCTCTTAGCTCTAGTTAGTAATAGTTTTAATACGTTTTCAAATTTATAAAAACTGATACATTAAATTTGTACAATTAATAAGTATGTCTTGTATCAAAATATGACTTTAAATAAACTATTTAAAACTCTGCAAACGTTTTCTATATATTATATAGCAGTTAAAATATTCAGTAAAATTTTGTACTTTCAATATGCAAATTATATTTATTTTTAGTTTTATATTCAAGCACGACATTTAAAAAATCATTTTTAGGATTATAAATTATAATAAAAAATATTGAGTTAGTAAATAAAGATGAGTAAAAATATTGTTGGTATTATTTACAATTTATTGATTTTCATTGAAATATTCTTTGCTGCATAAGGTTTCTTTTCATTGGACTTTTCTATTGTCATATCCTAAATTATATTTCAAAGTTTCATTTAGAATTTTAGGATGTTATTAAATCTCAGTTATAAACATTTTTTCAACATAAGATTTAAATTTTTTTTCAGCTTGAGATTGCCAATGCTGAAAATTTAGCCATGAAACAAATACCATGCCATAGAAAAAATATGTTAAATATGATTACTACAACTGTTAGGTAAACATAATATTTTGAATAAGTATATTTATATAATAATTCATTTACAATAGATAGTGAGTAGGTATGAGGTATACTATAAATATAATTTTTTTTAAATTAAATACTATATTGAACAAAATCATTAAGTTAATAAATATATACAACTAATTGTTACTACTAAAATATTTTATTTAATTCGAATAAACTTGGTTATTTATAATTTGAATTTATGTAATTTGACTAAAAGCAAAAGAAAAATCATTCATTGAATCTAAAAAATGAGGACAAAACAAAACTAAATAAAGAATCTTTTGTCAAAAAAAAAAATTTAACCCTAGGACATTCGTTCTCTAAGTAAATCTAGATCATACATGCACTTTTAGTAAACTTATGCTATAACATATTTCGATTCAGAGTTGAAAAACAATTTAGAATTGGTCAAGGACAACAGTATTATATTTTATATTTATATTATTTTTTTTTCATTAGTCTTCCCTCACGTAGTTACAACAAAAAATATATATATATTTTTTATACCACAATTTGGACAGAAAGGGAAACCATTTCAAACATATGTACCTTGTTTCATAGGAAAATTCAATATGTTGACACTAAAAGACATTTAATTCTGTTTATAAGAAAAATGGTAATTTTCTGTCGATAAGAAGATAAAAAATAAAAACGTATATTTTTAAAACGTTTCTTTTAGAAACGCCTACAGATTGTAAATAATTTATTTTTGAGTTGAGAATATTTTTTGGTTAATGAAATAATTTTTTTTAAAAAAAAAAAAACCTTGTAATTTATTTTAGTGTCTTGTAAAATAATTAAATTTAAATTAAAAAATTTTTAAAAGTTTGTAATTTAAGAAATGGAAATAAACTGATTTGTTTAAAAAATATAATTTAATATTTACAATATGAGAACAAGTTTGTAAATAAAATTAATTTTAGTTCGGCCTAAAATTGACAATAATTTTGAAAATAAAATTAATTTTAGTTCAGCCTAAAAGTCATACCAGACACTTTTAAATTATCAAAGGTTTTTTGGAATGACATAGACATAAAGCATCTTATATTATATAGTTTATGAAACAGATTTAACTTTTTAACCATTTTTTAAATTACTTTTCAAAAACTTTTGCACTTATTAAAAGAAATTTATACAATTAGTTATTAAATGGATCTAAAACTAATTATTTTTGTTTAAATGTATTATCAGATAATTTCTGCTTCAAATTATTATATTACACATTGCATATTTACCAAATAAATTACAATTAGTAATAATAAAATAAATATTATTGTAATGATGTACAAAAATTAAGCAATTCATTAAAATGATTAAAAAAATTCTATATTTTATTTCAAAAATACTTAAAAAATCTAGATAAAAATAGTCATACGATTTTCTGCGTATACAATTGATTGATAGCAGGTAATTTAATCTTAAATATGACGAAGTCGGTTTATTTTCATGAAATAAGAGATTTAAAATCATACTTTATGATTTAAAATCATAAAGTATGATTTTAAATCTCTTAAAAAATGTGTTTTTAAATAGATATTAGAAAATAATGCAAAGTTTAATTGAATATAAGACATAAAATTAAATGGACATTCAATAAGGGTTAGGATTTAGTAATACATTTTTAGTGTTCGAATCGTCACAATAGCAAAAAATAGCAAAAATAAAAACGATTTTTTTAGTTAACAGAAAGTACTTTATTTATTTATCGCTTCCTGTGTGCAATTTGACCTTCGGAGCACCTGATCAAATACGCAACCGAGCGGCCATATCGATAGGTTTATTAGACTTGAGAACAACATCGTCAAACGAAATTATAATGGTCGCAATTGAGTTAAGAAAGAACAACCTGCTAAATTGTATTTAAACGATTCCACGAGGCATGACCAACACTATCTTATTCAAGTAAATATAATTAATCATTGGGCACGAATTTTTAATAAAGGGTTACTTTTTCTTTATGTTTAACAATTATATATTTATATATATTTTGTTTAACTATAAAAGCCGTTTGGAAAAATCATTTTCGATACACTAATTCATGTCATTCGTTATGCTTTTTTAATATAAAGGTGATTAGTTACTCAATAACTTAATTATTGATATCTACTAATTCTTATCTAATAATATCATCTGATAGTATCACGTAATACTTAATATATTATAAACAAACGTTCAAAAACAATTTAAAATCCGGAAATTTATATGTACATATATATTTCAAATAATAAATTTTCTACATTAATCAGTGCATTGACAATAGTGAAAATTGAATTTTTTCTATTTTATATACAAAGGGTTGGTTTCTTGTTATACACAACAATATTTTTTAATACAAAATATTCCAATGTTGTCACTTCTTTTAAATAGTTTTTAAACACAAAAAATATAAATAAAATTCTGGACCTTTTATTGTACCGACATCAAAACTGGGAATGATTATCATAATTGTTTCTTATATAGATTTTTTGTTTGTTGGTAATACCTTATTTGGAATAAAATTGCAAAGATATAATATGGTCAATGAACTTTTTTGGGAAATTTTATGAGCCAGAGAGAGGAAAATCAAATATTTGTTAATATAATTAATAAAAATATATATATTTTTAAATGAAAATACATACCTAAATATTGTTATAATCCATAAAATTTCAAATAGAATATCACAATATAAATTAATTTTATACAACTTTTATTTCATTGAAATTGTCTGGTGTCTGCTGAAAATAATATATAAAAGTCCAAGTTTATGAAGAGATTTGTTGACCACTCTACAATAAAAAAAGCAATAAAAAAATTTTCTTCACATTCAAAGCACAATTTATATGCTAATTTCTATAATTATTTTAAATTATTATTAAAAACTTAAGTATAAATTTCACTTTTCACAAGAGTTTGTAGAAAAAAAAAATATAGTGGTTAGTATAATGTTGTATTTTATAGTATATTTTTTTTAAATGTAGTTTTTACTTTTTAATTTTTTTTTTTTAATTTTTACTTTTCTATATTAGTTTTCCCACCCTAAATCAAAAAATATTAGGCATTTTTGTTGGCACAGTGATTTTTATTATATTAAAACAAGAAATTTCCTTTTTGATGAAATATAAAATTTCGTTTAGTTTAAAATATTTGGTGCATGCGCTCTAAACTAGGCACAGAAAAATATCCCTTTTGTTATCCATAAGGAGTTTTTATAACCCAGTGACAGTAGCACAAGAACACCACGTCCCAAATACCTAAAATACTCTTCTGTAACTATATATATATATAAAATAATGTTCTGTATATATTATATTGCACCGCTAAAAACACCCCATTAAAGAAATAAGGGGGTGAATTATTTTTATATATATTAAGTATGTTTGTGTATGTGTTTTGTAGACGTTGGTTTGGTAATGCAAAAAAAGTTTTTTTCTTTTCACTTGAAGCCCCAGCCCTTTGGAAGTCTCAATGATTTTTCATACAAAATTTTACCGATTTTTCTTTTACAACACTATTTTTCTTATTTAATTTTAAATAAATTTCAATTATATAATAAAAAATATTATATTTAAATTATTATTCTAATTGATAATTAATTATTTTTTATTCTTATTTGATTGATTAAATTGTTTTTTTTTTTTTACAATACCGCCCGAAATATGAAACACTTTATACGATCCGTAATCCGAACAAACTGGTTAATATGGAATGGAATGGAACAATCATAATTTTTCTGTAGTACCAACTAAATAAAAATAATTTTAAGTGACATTTCGCAAAACAAAATGCTTGACTTTAGAAATTACTTTTTTAAAATACTGGAATTGGTACTTATTTGTTTGTAAGTATGGGCTTTATGCCTGATTGGTTTAATAAATTGAAATAAATAAATAAATAAAATAAATAAATCAATATAGTAAATTGAAATGAATTTGAATATTTCGATATTATATTGCTAAATCTGTCGAACATTTCCAAAAGATGATATACATATATTTTTTGACATTTTGGCATACATATCTGATTTCAATTGCTAAATGTTTAATAGTAAATAGTAAACTTTATATATCGATGGTTTAAAGGTAAAAGTCACTAGCTGCATTTGATCGAAAATAATATTCTAGGTATTATCATTATAAAACTTAATAAATATTAATTATGTTCAATCATTCTTTTCTTTTATTTCACTAGATTAGAATTCATTAAAGAAAAATTTGTTAAATGGAATAACAGGTAAAAGTAATCATTTCTTTTAGTGAGTTTTTGTTGAACATATTGAACATAATTCAGTTAGCATAGAAACATGGTACAATTATATAGAAACATGTTACATTTATATAGAAACCAGGTACAAGTTTCCATGTAATGAGGTTGAGTTGAAATGGATTAAGATGGAACTAAGAAAAAGTTAAAAATGTCAACTCAATCTACGTTCCATGCACGCTAACCCTCCTTCAACTCGAGTGCAGTAGTCATATAAACAGCAATAGTAATATAGCAAAGACCCTAGATATCCAACCCTATATGCTTAGATATTGACATTTTGAAACTTACATATTTGTAAAGCATTATAATTACGTATATGAGACCTTAAAAAAAAAACAAAATACATAAAATCCACCTTATTCAGTACAGTACATTCAGAGTACGAAAAAAAATTGTAAAAATTACAGATAGCATAGAAAATTCTACATCAAATAAGCAATTATAGTTTGTCAAAAACAAATATATCTATTAATTTATAAAATTTCATTTTGAGAAAATGACTATTTTCACAAAAGCAGAAAAAGACATAGAAAAGCAGAAGGTAATTTTACCTAATGCGACTGATGGAACTAGTGCTCCAGCGGTAAGCAAATTATACAAAAAAAATTATTAGTTATTTATAATTTACATTTAATTTAGGTTTTTATTCAAATTTATTTTTTATTTGCAATAAATTGTTTTTTTAAATAAACACGCGAAAAACTCAAAATAAAATAGAAATTTCTTTTTACAGTAAATTAAGTCTTGCAATCAAATTGCAGCATTAACCTTCAAAGTAAAATTAAAATCGATATATGTACTGATTCAGTATGTACATACATATATATTTTATGCATAATTTCCTTTGTTTTTTTTTTTTACAAATGGTGTTTGATGACAATAGTATTACTTACATAACTAATTTAAAGTCCTTTACTTTAAACAATATTTGTTTTTATTTTTTAATTGATTTTTCAAATGAAATTCATAACAATATTATATTTTTTATGTAAATTTTATTTTGTCGTCATTTCATCAAAATAGTCAATTGATAATAAAAATGTAAATTAGGAATACCGTAAATCATTTTATTGTTTTTTTCTATCTCTGCGATCATTTTATGTATTTAATTTTAGTAATGAAATTAAATTTGATTTGTATTTAGTATATAAGTGATAAGAAAACTTGAAAATGATGTACTACAGTGACTATAATAATATATGTAAAATTATTTATAGTTAAATGATTTTACATTTTTTGTTTATTTTAATAACTTTTCTAAATTTGATTCATGTATAAATAAATAGTTTTTGTTTTTACTTTATACTTTTATAAAAAGAAAATATGAATTATAAATAAATTAATATATTTAACAAATAAAAGAAATAAAACGACCTACAGTAGAAAACAGCATAACAAATAATAAGAAATTACATATGAAACAAACGTAATAAGTTTTATCAATAATTTGTTCATAATAGTCACATAAATACCGTAATTATAAGGAAAAATCGACGCAAAAGTATTAATCGTATATTTTAGAAATTTGATTTATTGATTTTTTTTTACTCTAATTATTTTAATTAAAAAAAATACATATCAATATAAGGTATACTGAAATTTTTAAAGGAATCTACTGGATTTTCAATTTAAGATATTTAATAAATTTCCGAAAATAATTTAAAATTCAACGTTAAAATATTAATAAATAAAATATTTTTTACTTATCATGCATAAGTATACAATTAAAATGAATAATTTCAATTTGTCTAATTCCCATATTATGTATAAATAAATAAATATAAGCAGTATGTATTCTGTTAACAATTTACATGACTAATACAAAACATATGGTTTTTATTCTATTTGTTTTATTATTATATATAATATGTAATTGAATAATTATTATTTATTTTTACATATTAAATTTAAAATAATTAACTAATCGAGTTAATCGTTTAATTTTAATTGAGTTGCCAAACTTAGTTATCATAATTTGCCTGTCTGTGAAAATTACTGATAATGAATTTATCAATCAATTCGAAAGTCTCTTCATACAAGCTCATGTCATTGCTCTACTAAATCTAATTAGAATTTTAATCAATTGTTGAGCTTGTTAAAAAGATTAAAATAATTGATAGATTATTTAATTAATGTATATATAAATCAAATATAGTTTTAATTACCAAATTAATTTTTTTTTAACTAATAATATTATTATAATATTTATAAAAATCTTATTTGATTTAAAATTTTATCACTATTATCAGTGCTGGTTATGAAAACTGGCTTTCTGGGTAAGAAATACAAAAAATCAAAGCATTAAGATAATGTGAAGTTACTATATTTATGCTAAATTCAATATTCAACATTGTTTGTAGTACCATTGATTTTAACTGATAAATGATATATCGAAATAAAGGTATGCTTATCATTAGCGCCCTTTTACATATATGAATCGGTTGAACGTTCGAAGTGCGTTATATCAAAAATCGTGTGCCATTTTGAATGGATTTTCCATTCAACTTGAAATTTTTGAACAAGTTATAAATAATTCTGAGAAATCCTAAAAATATAAAAGATAAATTATGATGAATAGGTAGGATCAGATTGTCGTGGTTGTAGGTAATTTTTCTGCGTTGTAGATAACTTGGTTGTAAGTAATCGTTTCTGCGTTGAAGGTTGTAGTTTTTCCATTATACGCTGTTTTGTGAATTCTGTAACAGTTATTTGAATTCACAATCTTTCTCGTGCGGGTTTATTGTGGTAAAAATGATTCGGGCGATTATACAAATTTTTATTTTGTTCGTATTAAAAAAAATTAACATTGATATACGAACAAAATGAAAAATTTTTTAACATTGATATTCGAACAAAATGAGAAATATTGTATTCGTATTTATGGTGCCTTCAAAGTATTGTATGATAACCCGAATCAAAATAGAAACAGTTCGATTTTTCATTTGATATCGCATTTAATTGTTTATTTCCTTTCACACTACGCGGTTATTTGAAACAACAGATCGAATAAAGCCGATTGATATATGTGACATTGCGTGTAACTTTTCATTGGATTTTGGATCTATCAATTGAGAAAAATGCGTTGAATTCAACATGAAAAATATTTAATTTAATTTTAACAATTACGAATAAATCTCATGGCTTAGTTAGGCTTTTATCGAACTAATATTTTGTGACAAAGGAGCACCGAGTGATTCTTCATCTTCTTCAGTTCTTTTTTGTTTAATCTATTAAATATTAATGAATTGGATTAAGTTCTTCTTTTTTCTTATTTTTTAAAAGGACCAAATTTATGTAAATTATTTTTATTTATCTTTACAGGCATTAGTTAATGTGGCGGAAAATGATAATGACTCTATGATTTATTATCGTCGTCGATCTGCACCAGCTGCACTTTTTTTGTTTTTCTCAGCATTAGCTGTAATGTCAATGGGTACATTAACTGGAGTAACAATTTATCGTCTTTATGGACCAACCCAAAATGCTCGACATTTCCGTGGAATGTGTGAAATACCATACGATAGTCAATCATTAATTCATCGTCCAGGAGATATGTCATCAGATGAATTCCGTAATCTATTTCCACAAATTGATATGAATTTTACATCACCTGAGTGAGTAATTTTGTTAACAATTAATATATATGTATATAATTTATTATTACATATTATAATTTTATATATATATATTTCTATTAAAATAGCTCAAACTTTTTCCGTGAAGATTTTGAATTAGATTTGACTGATGAAGAAAGTTATGCATCAATTAGTATACCAGATTTTCGCGATGGACGACGTGGACGTTTTATGCATGATTTTAAAGAAAATCAGTCTGTAATTATTGATGATAATGCATTCCGTTGTTTTATTATGCCACTAGATCGGGAAAATGTTTTACCACCAAAATCATTTTATGATTTAATACAAAAAATTAAAAATGGATATTATGATATTGATACAGAACGTGTACGTCAAAAATGGCGTGTAATAACTCCAGCAATAAAGGATTTAACATCAATATCACAAAAAATTGGTAATGAATGTATTGGAATGAAAGTATACATGTTGGAAAAATATGTTAATTCAGGTAAATTAATTTTAATTTTTTAAGTTTTTATATCATTTAATAATTTCTTTTATTTAAATCGTTGTTTATACCAGTATTTAAACGATCGACGGATCAGCTTAGTGAAAATGGAAAGTTTGTGGAATTTTCTGGTAAAGGTATTGTTGAATTCGATTTAGTTAATATTCAACAAATAGAAGATTTGGAAAAAGGATCATCTAATTAAAAAAATGATTTATTTTCATATATACCAATAATTATTATATGTGTGCTACTCTTATAGCATAAAATATTTACTATTTCTATTTGTATTTTTATTTTTCCACCAACAAAAAACAAAATTGTATTATGAAATATTTTAATTGATATATAAATTATTTTCAGAATTTAAATTTTTGAGAAAAAGTTGTTATATTTACTACAAAAACGAAGAATATATAATTAAAAACCATATATATTTATATATGTATATATTAATATATTATTGTACAATGATTTATTATATAGTAATACAAAATAAAATATAATTCTACATATTTTATCATAAATATATATTTTGTTAATCGTTAAATATTAATGTTTCAATAAAATATATATTAATAAAATCATTATAAAATGAATATTTCACCGTGACTATTAGATAATCAAAAAAAAAAAAAAAAATCATGTAAAATTAAATATATTTTGTTATTTTTGATAAAATATTGGCATATATAGATTTTATTTATTCGAATATTAATTATTTTACGAAAAGTAATCTGATTGTATCAAACAGCAAATTCAACGAAATCTTTGATGAACCAGTAATTTTTGTATTACAATCAATTTTATTTTGCACTGTATTTTGTGTTGTCTTTAACATTTAATTATAATTCTCGTATAATTTTTAAATGAACAATCATTCAAATTAAAATACAAATGTATGTCTCTTAAATAAAATAAGGGAAAACTATTTTTTTGAAATCAATAAATTTTTTAAGGTTAGAAAGAAAAACGAAAGAAATTTTTAGAAAGAATAATAATAAACTATAATTGTAAAAGCAAAATAAATAAAATATTTTTGTAGTAATAACTATTTTAAAATCACCACTTTCAATATAAAAAAAAACGTAACATGTACAAAAGTTTGCTATACAAAAATTCCAAACGAGCATAATGAAAAATTATAAAGATTGATAGAAAGGTCTCCTGTACGATTTGTACCTAAACAAAATAAGATAAAATTTACCAAAAGTGAAATAATTTTTTTTCGTTTGTTTAAATATTAAACTGTAAAACATATATTTTTTAGCTTTGGTAAAACATTTTATTTTACTATTAGTTTTTTTTCGTTTTGTTGAAAATATCAAAATAAATTTAAGTATGTTTTGGTTGCTGTATTTTGGTTTTATATAATGTTAATTTTTTTTTGGAGAAGCTGATAAATTATTAGATGTGATATATTATTTCTATATATTTTTAAACATTTGTTTTTTTTTTATTATAGAAAAAATTTTAGTTTTCAAATGCTATATTATTCTATACAATATTATTTTAGTATTTTAAATGTAAATGTATTTTAAATGTAAATTTTCAAAATGAATTAAATAACTATTCAACAAAATAACGTTTTATCATTTTCGTAAAGGAACGCAGATAAAGAATGTTGAAATTTATTACACTAAATTATAATAATGAAGAGGGAAAATAGTTCAAATCATAAGGGCTAACGGAGTTACCTAGAATAAATTATTAAATAGTACTGGAACTAATTATTAAAATAAATCAACTTGCCTGTAATTTCTTTAACTATTATTAGTAAAAAAAATATTACGTTTCTTCTGAAAATCGAAACCTAGTAAACTACAAAAAAATATGTTCTGCAGTTTATATTTGCATATAACTTTTGATGTCAATTGATGTCCAAAATTTTTCAAAATGAATTATTTTCTTAGCAATTACGAAGTATTCCTTACAACTTACAAACTGTGAATAATCTTTTATTCGAGCAAAAAAAAAATATTGAGATTTCTTTTTTTTATAAAAATGCACTTTATTGGTACAACATTACCACCAGGATATATAAAACAAATTACAAAATAAATCGATACAAAATAATTATTTCATTTATGGCATCATTCTCAATGCACCATCAAGCCGGATTACTTCACCGTTCAACAATGGATTTTCATAAATTGCTTCAACTAATTGAGCATATTCTGCTGGATCACCTAATCTTTGTGGAAATGGAATTGTTTTAGCTAAAAATGATCTTACTTTTTCTGGCAATGATGCTAACATTGGTGTATCAAAAAGTCCAGGCGCTATAGTCATTACACGAATACCTTGTGTACTTAAATCTCTAGCTATTGGTAAAGTCATACCAACAACGGCCCCTTTGGATGCTGAATAAGCTGCTTGACCAATTTGTCCATCATATGCTGCTACAGATGCAGTATTTATAATAACGCCACGTTGACCATCTTTATTTGGTTCATTAGCACCAATTAAACCAGCTGATAAACGAATAACATTAAATGTACCAACAGTATTTATCATTAAAACTTTTGTGAAATCATTCAATTGATGTGGAAGATTTTTTTTGAAGTTATATGTTTTGAATGCTACACCAGTACCGGCACAATTTACAGTTAAATCTAATTTACCAAAATTAGATTTAGTTACAGCAATGGCATCGGTAATGTCTTTCTCTGACGTTACATCGGTCGGTACAAAAATTACATTTTCCCCAATTTCTTTCGCAACATTATTGCCTTTTGATGTGGCTAAATCACAGAGCACCACTTTCGCTCCATTTCTAGCTAATCTTTCAACAGTCGCTTTTCCAAGTCCAGATGCACCACCAGTTACCAAAGCTACTGCATTCTTAATCATTTTGAAAATTTAATAAAATCTTACAAGAAAAAAAGAAATTGAAAAGAAGAAAGTACAATAATCGAGGTTAGAATTGAAAGGTAACCGACCGGACTTTGGTCTTGTTAAAGTGTAGTACTCATTATACTATCATAACTTTTTAGAAAATTAACCTTCATGTATTACGAAATATTAAATTTCTATTTTAAAGAAAATGATAATATAAAACTCAATATTTCCCTGACAAGAGTGATAGTCATCAAATAAGTGATACAAAATAATTAAAAACTGTAGTTTTGTCGTTGACATATAAAAATATTTCCTATTAATAAATTACAATTTTCAAATTTAAAATAATTTATTCATTTAGGTATACACACTAACTCTTTTTAAATTCGAAGTAATTATAATCACCCTGTGTTGTCAAATTTTTTTAGAACAATAAATAACCTCACGCCAACATAACCTCACTATCAAAAGAGTGACAAATCAACAAAATCGAAGATTTATGATAATTTTCACTTAAAATAATAAAAAACAATGGGTCAAACAAGCGAAAAACCTTTTGATGCTCAATTTAGTCAACCAATAAATGCTATTACAACGGATTTTGTATTAAAACGTTTCGAAAATAAAATATTTCTTATAATAACACAATATGGAAAAATGTGTAACTTATATACTGTGACTTTTGATGCCGAAAATCCAATGGCTATAACTTTGGATCCTACCAAAGTACCAATTACTATTTTACATAATTTTGGTGAAGATACAGATGAATATAGAAGTGTTATCCAATTTCTGGTGAATAATTCCAATTTGAAAGAATCTCCAACAGAAATTTTAATTAGTATTGGTTTAAAAGAAATTTCCGGGAAAAATTTAAAATGTATTGCAGCAATACTCAACACTGTACTTAATTTTAAAAATTCAAAATAAACACTATTTAAAATTATTTTTTCCATCTTTTATTTGTACATTAAAACGTGTACCAGACATAGAATGTAAAATGATTTTTTAAGATGTTTAATCGAATAGACCAAAACCCATATCATCGTCAGATTCCTCTGGTTCTTCTTCTTTTTTCTTTTCTTCCTTTTTAGCTTCTGCTGGAGCAGCAGCAGCTGCTGCTGCTGGGGCACCAGCAGCTGCAGGGCCAGCGGCACCAACACCTGACCCAATATTTGTGATTAAATCTTTAACATTGACACCTTCTAAAGCTTTGGCAAAAAGACCAGGCCAATAAGGTTCAACATCAACGTTGGCAGCTTTTAAAATTGTTGAGATTTTTTCACCCTAAAAATAATGAAATTGCTCTAAAGTTAAGATATTTAAGAATATGAAATAAAACATATTTTCAAAGGATGTGAACTATAAATAAAAGATTTAAGAAGATTTCTTATTTACTAAAGCGTAAATTTAATTTATTAGTACTTACAGTAACGGCTACATCATCGTCAACTAAGATGAGGGCTGAGTAGACACAAGCTAATTCGGCTTTTGTAGACATCTTTGTATTTGAATTATTTCTGGTAGATAAAAATTGGTGCAAGTTGCCAAAATTAATAAATTTATAAAAAAGGCCTTAGCTCGATTAGAGAACAAGCACACTTGTCAAAAGCTTAAACCGGAAAGAGAAGATATAGGGAATTCTTGACAGACCACTAAAAATTTCGTTAGGTTGGTATTTCTGATATAAAACTTTCAAATATTCCAGGATAGCTAGTAATCATCATAATTTACAGAACATGAGTGGTTTTCTTATATTTATTTTACATTACAATAAAAGTAATAAAATTATAATACAATGAATTTTTGGATAAAAGCTTACAGCGAATTTTTGTGTTATTCGACCTTTCAACATAATAGAAACGGAATATGGACGGAATCTCGGAGTCTTCTTCTTGGTGTTATTACTTTTTGCAGAAGAAATCTGCATACATTTTTGGATATCTTCATACAGCTCTATGCTGCATGGCGTGGTTTGGTAAGTAGCTGTGTAGCATTGAAAACGGCGTATTAAAAAAGTCTTATAGTAAGTTGAAAATAAGCGAAGGTAATGAACTTAAAATTTTTTATCAAAGTTTAAAAAGCGTTGATTTATTTGACAGCACTGGTAAGTTTAGTCTTAATTTATGTTGTTATTAAATTTTGAAATAGTTATTTTTTACAATTACTGCTTAAAATAAAATCTATTCTGGACATAATGTTACTAAATTTCCTATTATAGCCGTGTTTTCGTGCTGACTCTTCTTGTCTTACCGTTTTTTTATTTTCTATCTCCTTTTAGTTTTCGGAAAAAGATTTACTTCCATTTCATTGCAATGAGAAAGGCTTCATATACTTTTGTTCGACATCGACCTACTTGCTTACCTGTAGGATTCCTATATTGTAAATTAACCTGCAGGATTTTGTATTTGGAATTTGCGGTAATGACTATGAAACATTCCGAATATTGCGAATTAATAAAAAAAAACACCCTAACATTCCACAATTTAACAAAATATATTCCAAAATATTTCGTAAATTTGTAAAACTTTAAAGAAATTGGACATATAAAAATAAATAAGATAAATAAATTTTAATATTATTTTTAATGGAAAAAGTAACAGTTTTATTTTGGGACTGATTTTGAAGTCAAATAATTTTTTCGTTAGTGTTATTTTGTTATCTGGGTTATGACGCCATATTGGCATTAACTGTCAGCCAGAAGAAAATAGTCATACCGGGGGAGTAGCGAAAATTAAATAACTAGATAATATATACGAAATAATATTAAAAATTTGTTAATTAGGTGCGTTTAAAATAAAAATAATCATGAGCTTTTCAAGCGACGAAGTAAACTTTCTAGTATACCGATATTTACAAGAATCAGGTAAACTTATTTTATTCACCTACAAATTCGTAAACAGAAACAGTTAATCAATCATTTTACAGGTTTTAATCATTCGGCTTTTACATTTGGGATTGAATCACATATTTCACAAAGCAATATAAATGGGGCCTTGGTACCACCTGCAGCACTGTTAACAATTTTACAAAAAGGTTTACAATATACAGAAGTTGAATGGAGTGTTGGCGAAGAAGGCGAAACAGTACGCCCTATTGAAGGATTAAGTTTAATTGATGCTGTAATGCCAGAAATGAAAGCACAGAAAATCGTTAAAACTGAAGCAATTAAAAATGAAACTGCTGGTGGTAGTAGTAGTACTTCAGCAAGTGGTAGTACGATAAAACCTGCCGATGCAATTAAATCAGAACCAAACAGCGGTGAAGCGAATGGTAATGAAGAATCTGCATCTGCTACAGGAACTGCTACAACGTCAATAGCTGGCTCCGCTAGTTCATCAGGTGCAAGTACAACAAATGCAAGTAGTGGTACAAGTAGCGGTGCCGCTGCTACATCAAATGTAACTGGAGCCGCTGCATCTTCAGCATCTGCAACACCTTCAGCTGGGGCAGGAGGTAATACCCCGTCTACAGGACCACCACAAGCAGGTACAACGACAAGCACACCAGGTGTTCCAGCCGCCGAATCAATGGATGTTGATCAAAGTATTGAAATTCCCTCGTCTAAAGCAACTGTTCTGCGTGGTCATGAAAGTGAAGTGTTTATTTGTGCCTGGAATCCTAGTACAGATTTATTAGCCAGTGGTTCTGGAGATAGTACAGCACGTATTTGGGATATGTCTGATAGTACTTCTAGCCCAAATCAACTTGTTCTTAGACATTGTATTCAAAAAGGTGGTGCAGAGGTACCAAGCAATAAAGATGTTACATCATTGGATTGGAATGTAAGTATATTAATATAATACGTATAATTTAATTTTATAGTAAAATATTGCTATCTTATTTATATTTAGTGTGATGGCACCTTATTGGCAACTGGCAGCTATGATGGTTATGCTAGAATATGGACAACAGATGGCCGACTGGCATCAACGTTGGGCCAACATAAGGGTCCAATATTTGCCTTAAAATGGAATAAACGTGGCAATTATATATTATCAGCTGGTGTTGACAAAACAACAATTATTTGGGATGCATCTACTGGTCAATGTACACAACAATTTTCATTTCATAATGCTCCAGCATTAGATGTTGATTGGCAAACAAATATATCATTTGCATCATGTAGTACAGATCAAAGAATTCATGTTTGTAAATTGGGTGTAGAGAAACCAATCAAATCATTTCAAGGACACACGGTAAAAAAATTATCATATTTTACAAGAATAAAATTAGTTTATAAGTTTGTATTGTTTTTAGAATGAAGTCAATGCAATTAAATGGGATCCACAAGGTCAATTATTAGCATCATGTTCAGATGATATGACATTAAAAATATGGTCAATGAAACATGATTCATGTGTTCATGATTTACAAGCTCATTCAAAGGAAATTTATACAATTAAATGGTCCCCAACTGGCCCAGGTACACAAAATCCAAATACAAATTTAATATTGGCTAGTGCATCATTTGATTCAACTGTACGTTTGTGGGATGTTGAACGTGGTCTTTGTATACATACGTTAACTAAACATACTGAGCCTGTTTATTCAGTTGCATTTAGTCCAGATGGTAAACATTTAGCATCTGGTAGTTTTGATAAATGTGTTCACATATGGAGTACACAAACTGGTAATTTAGTACATAGTTATAAAGGTACTGGAGGTATATTTGAAGTATGTTGGAATTCTAAGGGCACTAAAGTTGGTGCAAGTGCATCAGATGGTAGTGTTTTTGTTTTAGATTTAAGAAAATTTTAGTATTAATCAAAAATTGTATTACTTAACAAAAAAAACTAATTGTAAACTTAATATTAGATTAATTTTTTATTTGCTAATGTTTCAATATTCATCAAAAAAATATATTCTTGACGCTCTCATATATAGACTTTTATACTATAATGAATACTGTAATGTACTATAATGTAATATTTTGATCATAACATTCATTTATAAAATATAAGGAAACAAAAAAATGTTATGATTTTGATCATAACATTCATTTATAAAATATAAGGAAACAAAAAAAATTATTATGTAAACTAAACTGGTAAAGCGAAATTTAATTACATTTTTTTAAGTACATTAATAAAAAAAAATATAGGCATGTTTTGATCTTAGATGGTAAAATAAAAATGTATAATGAATAAGGATTGAAGACTTTTATTTTATATTTTTTTCTGAAGTGCAACAGTTCCACATCATTCAAATTTTTCATATTTAATTTAAAGAAATTTTAAGCATATTTCATAAGTTTTTGAAGTGATTTAATTATCTTATTTGATACATTATTAAATTTTAAAACTTTTTTTTAACTAAAATAAAGAACTTAATCTTTACAAATCAATATCACTACTTAAAAATCTATCTTTAAAAAATACGGATTCTTCATTTTTAATTTCACCATTTTCATCTTTAACACTAAAGAATTTTGTTAATTTTTGTGCACCTGCATAAGATGCTTTTTCCTCTTCTGGATCTTCAAATGTCATATCATATGCTTTATCTTTTAATGCCAATTCAGCTGTTGACCAACTAAATCGAACTAAACGTGGATAGCCAAATACCACATCAATATTATTAGATAAAAATGATTTAGTTACTGGATCACCAGGATAACCACTACCAAAATCTTTCTGTGATAAATTCAATCCTTCAGGGAATTTCCAAACTTTAAGTGCATGATCTCTAGTTACTTTAGCACAAATACTAGCAGCAGAAACAATTGGATAAGTGGAATCAGCTTTTTTTGCAACAGTTATGTTAAAGTGTGGAAATATTTTACTCAATTTTTCTTGGTATTTTTCTGGCGGTCCAACTGTATCAACATATACTTCAGTTATTTGTACGCCAGCATCTAATGCACGATGAATTAAACCAATTGCTGAATCCATAGAGATTTCGTTGAGAGAATATTTTGTTCTTCGTAACATACCACTACTAATTGTATTTGGTGAAATTATATCTACTGCCCAGCCTAAAGACGAGCTAGCGTAATCTTTAGAATGCATTTCATCAAAAATAGTATCACGTTTTTCTTCAGTCAACTGTTTTGAATCAGCACATCCAAGTTTGTTTAGTAAGTCTTTCTGACTAATTGGACAAAATGCAATACCATATACCATTGGTCCTAATGGATTAAATATTTAAATAACTGCATAAATTTCGTGTTTACGTTTACCTAAGACAGGACCACGTCCTGCTTCATCAACACCTAAGATACATGGTTCAGTTTTACAAATTTCAGGGATGTCTTGAATGTATACAGTATTTTGTGAATTATCTTTGGATGTAATAAATTCTTCTAATGTTGATAATGATGAAATTTTAATTGTTAAATCTCTTATTTCAGACATATTTTGCTTAATTTATAATATTCTTATCAAATCAACAGATGTAACATTTATTCTGTATTAAACAAATAAACTTCAAAAATTTTTAAAAGTGCGCTAAAAATAATTTGGCCCTATAGAAAATATATAAATTTAATAATGATGAATTTTTTCTAGCACCGACGTGTAATATAAGAATTTAGCATCCAAATAACGTCATATTACTTATTTTGGAATATAGAAACATAATAAAATTATGGGCTCGAACCTCTAAATAGACTGTAACAAATAATTTTTTTACAATTAATTTTTATTATGTAACAACTTCATCAGTATCATAAAAATGAAAGCATATGCAAAAATGTTATGACTAGGAATAAAATATTTAGAATTAATACAAAGTTCAACGCAAAGACCTTTTTTAATAGTCCCTTTCCATTAAAAAAAACTCGTACTATGTATTGAAAGTGAATGGTTTTAAAACTCTACTACATCATATGAAACTCTACATGATGTATATGAGTGACATATTATTGTGTCTGAAAAAATCTTCAGGATTTTTAGTTTTAATAAAAGATCAGGCTTCTTGGTAATCAATTAACTTGAAGAATGATGATACTATAATAGAGTGAGTTGAATATATGAAATATTTGGGTATAATCATCGATGATAAACTGAAATGGAACAGACATTTGGATGGTATATGTAATAAAAGAGCATCGCTTGTTGGGGCATTGACAAGATTGAAGTACTGTTGTAATACAAGAATTGCAAACATGATATACAATGCACATATTGAGTCACATATGCAAGAATAGTACTATCTGGTATATGTGTTCCAGATTCCTTAAAGACAAAGTAGAAATAATTACCAGCCAGTTGAACTTAAATATGCTTATTAAGCATGAATAATATAAATTCATATCTCAGGTAATACACAAATTAAATAAATCAACATTGCTTTTAAAAAGACTTTTAAATGTCACTGGGATTGTGCCAAGAACATCTAATAACTTATACTCTACAAAAGCATCTACAATCAACAATTTCTGCGAGAGAAAGCGTTGATTGTGGATGCAGTATTCGTAATTCTCTATTGACCCTTTAGTAAATTTAACATTGGAGCTAGGAAAAAGATATTATGAACCCGGCACCGATAGCATGACAGTTACAATACAATTATTTTTCGGAATTCGGTGAGTCGCTGTCGTCGCAAAAGTTTGTAAAAATAAAAAAGTGTTTTTTTTTTGTAGCTAAAACTAAAATTGAAAAAAAGGATTAATTCATTATTTAATAAGTTTGTTGAACAGAATCTCTAAAAAGCTCAAAAAACATTCAGAAATCAAATACAATTTTTTTTAATCTAAAATACCTCAAAGATTAAGAACACGACGAATCACAAAAACTATACAACGAAACCAAAAATCTACGAAAAAGTAAAGAAAAATCAATAGATAATTTTTGAGAAAGTGGATCATTAAAAACAATTTCTTTTATATTAAAAAACATTTAAGAAATTTAACTCAAAAAGTGAGTAAATGTTAAATTCAAATTATTCGCGGAAAAATTGATAACCATTAATTTGGAAAAATGAATAGAATTAATTATTTCGAAGGATAAAATTACCGACCACCGGTAGTGAACTTTCTTTTTTTGCATATTTGACATTTTCAAATTTTTATGTGTACATCAGAAAGCTTTAATTTATATTCAAAATATGTGTTTTCTTATTATATACTTATATGCATACACATATATTATTTGCATATTTTTATAATAATTCATAAATCATAATTTCATTTACTGTAAAAATAACCACCACCATATATATTGGAAAAAAAAATTATTGCACAACATAAAATAACCCATAAGAATAGGATAAAAAATCGTGTATATTTAAATATTTTCTTTTATTACTTAATTTCTAACATTTTAGGGAGTTGTCCCCCCGTTTCTTGTTTCAATTTAAAAAAAAATGTGCTGTAAAGTAATATTAAATCATACTTGATTACATTATTATTCAATTAAAATATGATTTCAAGAGAGTTTATCTTGGATCCGTTTTCAATAGTAGTTGTTTGTGATGCTTTTTTGCGGTTCAATTAAGATGTCATCTTTGTTCAATAAGATTATCTTTAAAAAAATCGACTTGTTTATTTAAATAAGAATAGAAATTAATATTATTGTAATGTAAGGTGGTTAATATTTTGGGGACGACACGATTACAAGATATTTTATTCTTGTGATATATACGGTATTGGTGTTGATGTGTCATTAAAAAGTCCCCTCCGAATTAATATTATTGACAAAGTGATCCGTAAAAAAGTTTAATCAATTAATAAAATAAAAAGCAGTAGATTGCATGAATATATGTTGTTTTATTTTGGTTTTTCTAAAGATAAAAGTCAGTAATATCTTAAATAATCTTTTTGTGCCAAGTTACAATTTTTCAAATAAAGTTTATAACTTAAAGTTCTTTTTGAATTAAAGTTTTAACCAGAAAACTTTTTCTTGATGAAATATAAGTTTTCCGATTAAAGTTTGTAATTTATTTATGCAGAAGGTTCATTTTTTTAATATTTTATTGTCAATATTTTTAAGCCCAGAAATTTAGATTATTGAAACAAATCTTCTGTTTTCTTCTCTTTAATAGTTAATAGTTTAATCGGAAACTAAAAAAATATATAAATACAATACAAAATCCATTCACAATTACTTTATACGTTTACATACATTATACAAGTTGTTGTTTTGTTGTACTTGAATGTTATATATAATATTTTTTCCTTCTTATTTGTCTTCTGAACGATTTTATACAAATCACAATATACATTTTCGTTGCCAACAACGAAATACAAATTCATAATAAAATTTTGAAGTAAATTAACATAAAAATAAAAAAAATTAATTTAGGATAATGTATTAGTTAAAATTTTTGCATAAATATTTATATAATTTTAATACAAAAAAATTTTTTCCTCATTACAGGAAGGATAAAAAGAAAAATCAAGGAAATTAAATAGAAAAATCATCAACCGTATTGTGTGGTGATTAAAAAACAGACGATAATTTGTGGATAACTTGTGTAGTTTTTGAAGGGGCGAGTTAACGTCTCTATAATATATTACAATAATATAATAAAAAAACATTCAAAATTAATATCAAAAAATCAAGTATGGCACCGGTTCGAGGTGATGGAATGAGAGGACTTGCCGTCTTTATATCAGACATAAGAAATTGTAAGTTAAAAAAGTTTTTTTTCTTGATTACAATATTGAATATGTTCAAAAATTTGCCTTATTATAATTATTTTGTTACTATAATAAAAGACCTGTTTTATAAAGTATTATGTGTGGCATAAAAATTATTTATAGCGCCAGTTTAAATTGCAAAACAGTCAATTATCCCCTTAACTAAAATTATATTATATATAATAGTAGTCGACATTATATCGTTGAATAAAGATGATAGAAACAAAAACAAAATTGGCTTTAGGGGCAGTGTAATAAATCAGTCTACTCCAATTAAATATTTTCGTCAAAAATTTTAAGATTTTATTTTCAGAAGAATTTTAAATTTTAAATTTTGGTTTCTTTGTCAAATTTAAAATATTTTTTTTTGCTTAGACTTGCAAAATAAAATATACTCCTAATTTTTTTTTAATATTTTATAGTGATAACATTCTAAATGTAAGAAACTCAGAACAATGATTAAAAAGAGGCGTATAGTTAAAATCACGTTCAAAAATAATAAATTAAAAATTTACATATTTATTTATTTGATTGTATATATATTTAAAAAAATCTTATTATGAAAATTATTCATGTCATGATAAGAGATTTTTTTCATGTTGTACATTGTTTTTTTTTTTTTTTGTTATCGTTGATATGTTTCTGGTTTTATTATTTTGCAGAAAAAATATTTCTTTATTCGTATAGTTAATAAATAATTTTTTTCATTTAAATTTTTTTAAATGTTATGTATCATTAAGAATTTAGTTCAGAAATAGCTAATATTTATTTTAATTATTTCTCCATTTGTTGTTAGATAAATTATGATTAATAAAATTAACAACAAATAAATACAAAATTTATGAATAATTTCAATTAAAAATACGTAATTTATATAACAGGTCTTTGAATTGTTTATATTAAATTAAAACTATATACATATATTGAAATAAATTGAAACTTAAAATTTAATTTGTATCAATCTAAATATTCATTGTCCTCACAATAAAGATATTAGAAAATAATATAATATTTAGTTTCATATGAATTGTTTTATAAACATAATTATTTTTTTAAAATTAATATTAAAAAATTTTGAATTTATTTTGATAGATCTTGTTATTTCTTTTATCTAAATTGTATTCGTATTATTATTTAAAGGTAAAAGTAAAGAGGCTGAAATAAAACGAATAAATAAAGAGCTTGCTAACATTCGTAGTAAATTTAAAGGCGATAAAACTTTAGATGGATACCAAAAGAAAAAATATGTTTGTAAATTATTATTTATATTTTTGCTTGGCCATGACATAGATTTTGGTCATATGGAAGCTGTTAATTTGCTTTCATCAAATAAATATTCCGAAAAACAAATTGTAAGTTTAAAATATATAGTTAAAACTAAATCACTAGCAATTACAATCAATTAATATATATAAATAAAAAAACTATGTTTGTTTCCATTGCATGTACATTCACAGGGATATTTATTCATTTCAGTTTTAGTTAATACTAAAAGTGATTTGATACAATTGATTATACAATCGATTAAAAACGATTTGCAATCACGCAATCCAATTCATGTTAATTTAGCATTACAATGTATTGCAAATATTGGTAGTCGTGATATGGCTGAATCATTTACAAATGAAATACCAAAATTATTAGTGTCTGGGTAAGTTAACCGTCGAATAAATTAAAGAATTAATTTTTAAAAGATTTAATATTTATTTTTATTTTTTGTAGGGATACAATGGATGTTGTTAAACAATCAGCAGCTCTCTGTTTATTACGTTTATTTCGTACTAGTCCAGAAATTATACCAGGCGGTGAATGGACTAGTCGTATAATACATTTACTTAATGATCAGCATATGGGGGTTGTAACAGCTGCTACATCATTAATTGATGCACTTGTTAAACGTAATCCAGATGAATATAAGGGATGTGTTAATTTAGCTGTATCACGTTTATCACGTATTGTAACAGCTAGTTATACAGATTTACAAGATTATACATATTATTTTGTACCAGCTCCATGGTTATCTGTTAAATTATTACGTTTATTACAAAATTATAATCCAGTTACTGAAGAACCAGGTGTGCGAGCACGTTTAAATGAAACATTGGAAACAATATTGAATAAGGCGCAAGAACCACCAAAAAGTAAAAAAGTACAACATTCAAATGCTAAAAATGCTGTACTATTTGAGGCAATTAATTTAATTATACATAGTGATAGTGAACCAAATCTATTGGTACGTGGTTGCAATCAATTGGGACAATTTTTAAGTAATCGCGAAACAAATTTACGTTATTTGGCATTAGAATCAATGTGTCACTTAGCAACATCTGAATTTTCACATGAAGAGGTTAAAAAACATCAAGAAGTTGTTATACTTTCAATGAAGGTATAATTAATAATTTCTATATTTTTCGATTTTTTTTTAATTAACTTAATTTTTGTAGATGGAAAAAGATGTATCTGTACGTCAACAAGCTGTTGATTTGTTATATGCAATGTGCGATCGCAGTAATGCTGAAGAAATTGTACAAGAAATGTTGAATTATTTAGAAACAGCTGATTATTCAATACGTGAAGAGATGGTATTAAAAGTAGCTATACTATCAGAAAAATATGCTACTGATTATACATGGTATACTCAATATAATCTTTTCTTGAATTACTCAATAAACAAATTATTTTTAAATTTCGAAAAGGTACGTTGATGTTATTTTAAATCTTATACGAATTGCTGGTGATTATGTGTCTGAGGAGGTCTGGTATCGTGTTATACAAATTGTTATAAATCGTGAAGAAGTACAAGGATATGCTGCTAAAACAGTATTCGAAGCTTTACAGGCACCAGCGTGTCATGAAAATATGGTTAAAGTTGGTGGTTATATATTGGGCGAATTCGGTAATTTAATTGCTGGTGATTCGCGGTCAGCACCAATTGTCCAATTTAAATTACTACATTCGAAATATCATTTATGCTCACCAATGACACGTGCATTATTGTTGTCAACATATATTAAATTTATAAATTTATTCCCGGAAATACGTACGAATATACAAGAAGTTTTTAAACAGCACAGTAATTTAAGATCTGCTGATGCTGAATTACAACAACGTGCGAGTGAATATTTGCAATTGAGCATAGTTGCATCCACAGACGTTTTAGCTACTGTACTTGAAGAAATGCCATCGTTCCCGGAACGAGAAAGTTCCATATTAGCTGTATTAAAGAAAAAGAAACCAGGGCGAGTGCCAGAAAATGAAATTCGAGAATCAAAAAGTCCTGCGCCAGCGTCAGCACAAAATAATATTACAATGAATAATCATAAGTGAGTGGAATTTTTTGTTTTTATATTACTACTAAATAGTTTCTTTTAGGGTAAATAGTAATGCAAATGCTGATTTGCTCGGATTAAGCACACCGCCATCAAATAATAATTCAGCTGGTACATTAATTGATGTACTAGGGGATATATATGGTAATAATACTGGTTCTGCTGCAGTTCATAATGCTAAAAAATTCTTGTTCAAAAATAATGGTGTACTTTATGAAAATGATTTAATACAAATTGGTGTTAAATCAGAATATCGACAAAATTTAGGACGTTTAGGATTGTTTTATGGCAATAAAACTCAAGTACCATTGACAGTAAGTTTTTTTGTTTCAGAATTTAAATAAGGGAATATATAAAATATATTATTTCATTTTTAGAATTTTAATCCAATTTTACAATGGTCAACAGAAGAAGCCCTTAAGCTCAATGTACAAATTAAAAATGTCGAACCAACTTTAGAAGCAGGTGCACAAATTCAGCAATTATTAACAGCTGAATGTATAGAAGATTATCCAGATTCGCCCTCAATAGATCTTAATTTTCGATATAATGGTGTACAACAAAAACTGAATGTTAAACTTCCACTTACATTAAATAAGTTTTTTGAACCAACGGAAATGAATGCTGAATCATTTTTTGCTAGATGGAAAAATTTGGGAGGGTAATTCATTATTTTCTATTAAATATATGTTTTTAAATTTCTTTCATTTAGTGAACAACAAAGAGCCCAAAAAGTTTTTAAAGCACAATTACCACTTGATTTAGCTGGTGCTCGTAATAAATTAATGGGCTTTGGTATGCAATTATTGGAAAGTGTTGATCCAAATCCAGATAATATGGTATGTGCTGGTATTATACATACGCAAACTCAACAAATTGGATGTTTATTACGATTGGAACCAAATAAACAAGCACAGGTACCTTATTAAATTTTCAAAGCTTTCAACTATTTTTTTGAGAAACAAAATATCATTTATAAAAACTGTGCATGCGATATATACGGTTGTAAATTGTTATTTAACAAAGTAAATGTCTAGAAGAATTGAGAAACACTGAATGTCTTATAAGTGACAAAAATTCAAAAATCGTAAGCTATAGTGACAAAAATTCAAAAATCGTAAGCTAATATTCGTTTTTCTCTCCGAATGCTTCTTTAAAAAAATTGTATTCAACATAGTAATTTTATCGAATGTATGTAAACAGAAAAAATCAAAGTATAAAAGAACAGATATCAAAGTAACAACGGTAGACATTGAAACAATCCTTCATATTTTTAGATTCAAATTCCAATTTAAAAATATTGGAATTTGAATCTAAAAATATGTATTAAAAGATTTGTTTATGTTAAATTAGTAGAAATATTTACAAGAAATTTATTTTGTTGATGTCCCTTTACACAAGTTTTTAATAAAGTAATTAATTTTACTATTTATGCATATTTTCTAAATTAAATTTATTAGATTTTTGATTTACAAAGTCCAATTGGTTATCATAGAAATAATTTCTAACTTTCTTTGTTTTTTTTCCAGTAATAAATATTATAATTTCTCAATAATTTCATTATTCTTCCAGATGTTTCGTTTAACAATTCGAGCTAGTAAAGAAACGGTAACACAATCAATATGCGATTTACTTGCTGACCAATTTTAAAAATAAGAATGTTTTGTTTGTATAATTTCTCTAAAAAAATCTTATTTAGAAAAGAGTCAAACAATACTAAAGCATGTTAAAAAAAGATTTAATCATAAATTAGTTTAATGCAAAAAAAAAACTAAAAAAAAGAATTATTCATAAATGTTTTCCCTTCAGAGATTATTAAAAAAAAATACAAAATCACTCAAAAAGCTTAAACAAATATAATACTTTTAAGAATTTTCATTGCTCTTCTTATTAAAAGCATCTTTTTTTAAAAACTAATCTAAATAAAAAGAATTTATTTAAAATTCATTTTAAAAGACAAACAAAAAATATTTATAATGTAAGTTCAAAACATTATTATAAAAAAAAAAAGAATTTAACTTAAACGATAAAAAAAACCTATTCACGTTGTAGTAAAAAAAAATATAAAAATTGAAAAAAAAAATGTTATGTTAAAAAATATATATTACAGAAAAAAAATTAATATAAAAATATTAAAATAAATCTCATTTAAAATAAATGAAAATTATTAAAAAAAAAATTGTTACAAAAATTATAACTATTATTATTATTATTAAATTAAAATTAACTATTGTAGGTAAGTAATAAATATAAAGAAAAACTGTTCTTAGTAAAAAAAAACAACAATAATTATCAAGAAATTATGTTACGTTTTTTTTATTTAAATATTCAATCAATTATATATATTTTTTTTTGTATTTTAAAAATTTGAATTATGAATTTTCATACATAAATATAAATTTATTCAAAAATTTTAGTACTCGTTTTTCTATTAAGATAAATAGAGAAAAGTATTACTCATATAAATGAAAACTTTTTATAATTTCAATAATTTTGGATGTTCATTATGTATTGGAAAAATTTAATAGAAGCATATTAATTTAGTTTATTTAAGAATATATTAATAAATAAAAGTAAATATATATATATAAAGATATATAATAAAAAAGAATAAAAAATACAGAAGAAACATTGATTTAAATTATATGTAAATGATATACAAAATATATTACGAATAATATACAATAAAATTTAAATTAAACAAAAAAATTGTTTATGAATATTTTAGATTGTAAAGTGTTTCTCTACTGGAAAATATAATTACTAAGTCGACTTAAACACATTCGAAAATTGGGTGTACAATCGTAGTCACTTAAATTCGTATTATGCTTTGTGGTTCGACTGTAGCATTGTCCTAAACCATTAAATTTTAGATGTACTTTCACTAAGTAAAGCAGCAATTCGAAATGATGTCCATATTAATTTAAATTTCCATTTCAATGTTCCTGAACTTTATATATTTTTTTATGCACAGGGTAATTAGTTCTAGTGGAATAGGTCTAGGCAAGTTGTAAAAAAATATTTTTCCACGGGAAAATATTAATTCATTTTTATCAAAATTTATAATTAAATTGAAAAGTTGCTGTAAATCAAACAATATATATTAACAAAGAACTTCCCATATAAGAAAACTACACATAACAATTGTACAACACATATGATTATATTTTCTTATATCTAAATTTGAACTTTGATCAAAATTTATAATTAAATTGTTGCAAATTTAAATTTGGCATTTATATTAACTGACGAAAGTTCTGTTATTAAATATTTATATGAAAATGGTATTTCAATTTGACCAATTAATTTACTATCATTACAAATACGGCAAATAGCTGGCGAAGCAGTCATTCCATGTTCAGAACGCTTAATAATCATACCCATAGGAGCTAAAAGACTACCACAACCATTACATACTAATGTTGAAGTTTTATCAGAACAATAAAATAAACGATCTTGTAATAAAAATGATGCGCCATGTGATATTAAACCATCACGTTCCATTTCACCAAATCGCACACCTCCACCACGTTTTCGACCCTTAATTGGTTGTTGTGTTAATGCATCAACTGGTCCCGTTGAACGTACTTGCCATTTATCAAATACCATATGTCTCAGTCGCTGATAATGTACAACACCAAAAAATATATCTGCTGTCATTTCACGACCATCCACACCACTATATAAACGTTCTGTTCCATAATAATTGTAACCACCAACTTGTAATAGTTTACCAAAATAATCAATTGCTGTATGTTTTTCAGAAAATCGAAATGGTGTTGCATCATGTACAAGACCATGTAATGCAGCACTTTTACCAGCCATAGTTTCAATCATCATAGCAATTGTCATACGAGACGGAAAACCATGTGGATTAAAGACAATATCTGGTATTAACCCAGTTTCTGTGAATGGTAAATCTTCGGCTGGATATTTTTGTGAGAAAATACCTTTTTGACCAGCACGTGATGCAAATTTATCACCTATTGTTGGTGGACGCTGAATAGACAAAAAGTAAGTAGTTATTATAATTTTATTAGAATAAAAATGGCATTCTTAACTTACAGGAATTCGAATTGTGATGCATATTGTTTTTTGGGCATTTAATTTAAAATTTCCGCAATATTTAACATTGTCAATAATAGCTTCTTCTTTTTCCTCATTTTTAACAACTTTATATATTGATTCTTCTGTATCAAAATAGCTATGAAAATATTATAAAATCTTTTTTATTGGATCACATAGAAAATTTGGAACTTAAAATATAAATTCTAGGAATATTACACTTACCAATAAAGTACAGATTTATATTTAAGTTTAGTTCCTGGATGTGGTAATCCATCATTATCCAAATAATTAACTAAATTATGATTATGTGGGTCACGTGCAAAATATGAAGTACCTTTTAATTCAATAAAACTTGATTTATATATACTACCAAATGCAAAACCACGTTCATGTGCAGATTTATTAATAATCATTGCGTCTTCCATATCATAACCAGTATATGATATAACTGCAACAATAGCATTTGTACCCATTGCAAAATCATCTAATTCAATATTATCATGATGTACAGGACGAAATAATGGTGTAGCAGGTGTTTGTAGTCGATATAATTTTGTTGATGCTTGTAATCCCCAATTATGACATGGTGTACCCATTGTTTGTTTACCCATTTGACATTGATACATATTTCTTGGTGATTGATTATAATCAGGCATTGGTATTAGTAAGGCCAAATTACTTAAAAAATCAGTTTTTGATAATTCCATATGTGTTGTAAAACCATTATAAATTTCTTTTTCATCAATAGCAATATCCATATATACTTGCTCAAATGATCCAATGTATTCAATTTTATCTAATGCTATATTTTTAACTGGTCGCATCATACGAGCTGGACCAATAAATAAAAACAATCCAGGAAATTGTCCTTTTTTTCTATATGGTACCAAAACAATTTCCATCATTTCTGGTAATTTTCCATTTATTTTCATATATCGTAATTTATCAACAATTTTATTAGAATCTGCTTGACGTATCCATCCTAAAATTTGTCCTTCTAAAATAACTATGTAAAGTTTAGCTAATGTATCATATACAACTGAATTTATTTGAATCATTCCTAATTCAATTAAAGTTTCAGGAATTTTTTGAATTAATTTTTGACTTGGTCGTTCTGATATTTTACAATTAACAGTTAAATGATTTAATAAACCACATGGTGTGCCATCAGGTGTATGAACAGGGCATATAAAACCCCATGCATCTGGTAATAATTGACGTGCTTCAGTTGTACGCATTGTTGTAAAATAAGAACCACGATGAATTGCTCTAAAATGTGACATATAACGCATACGATTTATATTTTCAGCCATTACAACTAAACCAGTATTTTGCATTAAACCCATACCAGAACGGGTTGGTGCATTACCTGTTGCTAAAAATGATTCTAAACTACGTGTTATATTGCCACAACTTTTAGCAGCTGAGAGTAATAGTGTTGAATTTAACAAAATATCTGGTTCATTACATTTTTTCAGTACATATTTTTTTAAATATATTAACCATAAATTAATACGATCTAATAAAAATTTCTGATATAAATGTCCACCCAATAAAACTTCTTGCATCATAACACCATCAACATTTTCTATTTTATTTTCTTCTTGTGCACATTGAAATAACTTTTGTACCATAAATACAATTAAATTGAATTTATCTTCACCACTTTTTACATGTATTAAAATTCTTTCATTAAATATATATTCAGCAATTTCTATATTTGTATATCGTAATGGTAAGTCATAAAATTTTGAACGAAATAGTTCACCTATAAAATTTTTACATTCTTCTTGTGTATGCAAACCTTCATCGTGAACTTCTCGTAACATACTTTGTATAGCAGATTGATAATATTGATCGTGTTCATAGCCTTGTATTAGTTTTGAATAAATTAATTCATCTGTATAACTAACTAAACATTTTAATAATAAACATACTGGTATATATGATAAAAATTTTAATTGTGAAAACATAAATTTTGCTGTACCATTACTTAAATAATGTAAAACATTTGTAAATGATTGTTCATCTTCTCGTACAGTACGCACCATTACACCTAATTCAGTAAAAAATTGTCCACGATCTTTCCATGTACTACGTTTAATTGCAATTGGATAGTTACGTCGTGTCATTAATAACATACGTATAATTTTTTCATTACCTTTATTTATAAAATAACCACCCCATTCATTTTCATGTTCACCTTTTTTTACCATTTCTTCAGCATTTAAATTATTTAAATTGCAGGCATTTGTTTTTAACATTATTGGTATTTCACCTAAATCAATTTCAATTGATGGTTTTTCAATGCCATTTACATTCCAACCTAATAGAATTTGACATCCGCCAGCATAAGATTGTGATCTTTGACGACATTCAGTTGGATATATTTGTCGAGTTTTAACTCCTATACAATCTTGTGGTACTGATGGTTTTGAAATCGTAATATCATCAATGTGAAGAATAATCTGTTCACCAGCTGGTGTATTAAATTCAATATTTGGCATATATTTTGCACATTTTGTAAGATCTTTTATCATACTATTAAAAGAGTCGACATGAGGAGCACCAAGATTTTTAAGATGCTATGAGGTTGAACAATTGAAATTAAAAAAAGAAATTTTTTTATTTTAACAACGTATTTACTCACTGCATTTTCAGGTTTAAATTCTTTAAATTCCGGACGGGAATTTGTTAAACTTGGATAAATTTTCATTTTTGTTTTAGAGAAGTGAATTAAATAACAAAAAACGGCTGCCAATGTCAAAAGTAGCACGTGTGACCAGGGTTCGAAAAGAAATAATTTAGAACTATCAAAAATACCCAATATACAGTTCTGCGAGTCAACAGCGCAAATCGGGTTTCTGAACATTCTAATGCAATTTCGACCTATGAAGTGTTTACTTTTATTCATTATGCAGAATAAAAGAAGACAACAGAATACGTTTCATATAAAAAAAATATTACGATCAATTTTAATTATATAAATTCTTTTTAGCATTAATTTTCATTTTCCAAATTTAATAACTTTCATTTTCCCAATTGTAATAAACATATTTAAATATTTTAATTTTGTATGCAAAAATGACGTTTCAAACAGAATATTCTTTTTCTTTCTATCTTCGGATGTAGAATAAAAAGAATGCGTTCGGAATATTCTGAAAAAAATACAATACAGACCAGAAGGCGTAGAATAAAGAGAATAAAAGAACGATTTGTCATTTTCAGAATATTCCGAATGAATAAAAGAAAACACTCACTAACTTTATATGGAGTCCGAACCATATATTTTTTTATAGTGAAGAAATGTTTAATTCCAACAATTAAAGGAATGGTTTTATTAGTGCGACCGTAGACTTAAGAAAATAAAGATTTGTCCGCAGAACAAAGATTATAATCCTTTTTTTACCTCACATCCACCGAAGAGATCCACGCCTCCACCAAATGATGCTTTCATTTTTGTGCTTATTATCTTCACTAAAATTTGATAAGAAATGGACCTCATTAAATGCAAATATTAATGTAAAGGGGTTTTCAATAGGGACATAACAATTTGTATTTTAATACGAACGCACTCTTAAAAATGATCGCCATGTTACGGTCAATGGAAATCGCTATCGTGGCATGTTGGAAGACTATTTTTCGCCAGAATTGGATGGACTTGACATCAGTGATATGTCGTTTCAACAAGATGGTGCCACATGCCACAAAGCTAATCAAACAATTGATCTATTGAAGAGGAAGTTCGGTAATCGGATAATCTCGAGAAATGGTCCGGTCGAATGGCCACCTAGTTCGTCCGATTTAACGCCGTTGGATTTCTTCTTATGGGGTTACGTGAAGTCGTTGGTTTATGCCAACAAGCCACCAACGTTAGAGGAGCTTAGAAACAATATCGAACGCGAAATTGCCAACATTTCGGCCGATTTGTGGGATAGTGGTGAAAAATTGGCTTCAAAGAATCGATCACTGCAAACGTGCTCGCGGTGGTCATATCACCGAGATCGAATTCCATTCTTAAATGTAACATGTGTACTGTATATGAAATAAATTTCAGCTCAATATCTCAATTATTCTGTGTTTTATTTAAATACAAAATTGTTATGTTCTTATTGAAAAACCCTTTATATGAAAAATGTTGTCTAGTTTTATATTCCAATGAATTATTGTCTAGTTTTATATTCCACCAGAAGTGTTCGGCCTTTAACTGTAACCAAATTATTGTCTAGTTTTATATTTTTTTTTTATTACGGTTAATACTACTGATTTGCTGATTAAACGGTAAAATTCTTTCATTGATAGATTTTTATAGTAGAACGTTTTAATTTCAAATTTTTGAAATAAATATAGAAGACTTTGCTATCAATTTCAGTACCATTTCGTCGTTTCTCCGCACTAACATTATTCTAAAAATCAATTATGTTAACCATAAAAAATACGCCACGATTTTTACTTTTCATTGGATAAGTTTTAATTTTAGTATCCAAGCTCCAATTTTTGATTTCTTTATTTCAAATAAATTTTTAATTTTATAATATTATTGCCTAAAGAACAATCAATTTGTGACTGACAACAACCATTGAGCTATTACCATTTTCTTGCGATAAATTTCTTGGTTGTGAAGACGTATTTTTATTATTAACACTTGATTTTTAATTTTTGTCACCATGAAGACTTTTAAAATAACCATGACATTCTCCACTGTGAAGTTTATTGTCCGCGTTTGTATATTTTAATTCTTTTAAAATATCAAATAATCTATCATATGTAGGCTTGAGGACCATGTCTAGTAATTTTCTCAAAAAGTCGTTTATGTCTAAAACGTTCTTCATCAGTATTCTAAAAAGAATTTATTAATATTATTAAAAAAAAGTCTTTTATAAACGAATAATGATAATAAAATTATAATTACTTCTATATTTTTCATTATTTTTGATATTAATCCACTTTGTTCACAAGCATTTACAAATTTTGTGTAATCAGTTTCATTCATTAAATATTCAACATTATCTAGTATAACTTTACGATGGCAGTAAAGTTATACTAATATATTTAATATATTAAATATCTTAATTAATATATTAATTTTAATGTCGCTTCATAATTCAAAACACACATTATGTAATGAGTAATTATCGTTTGGACGTGCTTATTTTTAGGTACATATACTTTTCTAATATAAAAGATTATTTTTTATATAAATATTGATATATTTTCTAAATATTTTTAACGTACTTTTTTTTTATATCACAATTATTATAAAATAGAAAATTAAATTTCTAAAGGCTTTCTAATAGCATACAATAATAAGCTTTAAAGATCTTCTTATTCTATTTAATAAATTAACAAAATATAATTGCATACAAAAAATATTTTATGTGTTTCTTTTTTTAGTATATATTATTTCCAAAATAAAATCAAGAGGATTTCTAATAAATTTACTATTCCAAAGAAAAGAACAGTTCTTTTTTTTTGGTTTTTGGCATAAAAAGTCTTTCGAAATATAGAACACTAAAACGCCTGCACATTTTTGGCTTTGCGAAAACTATTTTTTTTTAAATGAAAATAAACATTTGGATTACGAGCGCACTGTAAATATTTCATTTTCAAAAAAATGGATTTCGCAAAGCCGAATAAATGAAATTAAAAAAAAAAGGTAATCGCCCGAGCGATTGAACCCTAATTACACTTTTTCCGAAATTCTGTCGCAACTGTTGAATTTTCGACATTTAGTTGTTTAACTTTATTACGTGATCTCCATACCTAGAAAGAAAAGCATATGAACTTTAATATGATCAATTTAAAAATAATTATAAGCAATACCTTAATAGTATAATCATCACTAGTGGTTACCAACATTTCGGAATCTTTTGGATTAAAAGCGACGCTGTTAACAACATCGGTATGCTTATATTTCGATAAAAGCATTCCATAGTAATGATCCCACAAATAAGCATGCATGTCTTCAGCACCGCTAATATAATATTTGTCGCATTATAATAGACAAAATTATAATAATAATATTTACCTAGCAACATAATTATCACAAACATTTAAAAATATAAAAAAGCACTCTGTGTTTGGTGTATAAGCTTTATGAGCTTTTAAGAGATTTCCAACATGCTTTAAAGTCATCAAATCAATTACATGAATATCAATTTCTTGTGCAATTGGTGGTGGTTCTAATGGATTATCTATAACATAGTTTTGTGGCCAGGGACGAGTGTTTACATATAAATATCTTTAAAATAAAATAAAATAGAGAATTAACAAATAAAATATATTTTGTATAATATTTACCTATGATCTGGACTTAAAGCCATTCCAATAATATGACCATGTAAATCAATTACTTTATCAACTGGGTCAAATTTATCAGCAACTGCTTCATAATTCCACCAATCGGGTTCAACACGTGGATGATTATTCTAATAATTGGAAATAAGAATATTATGGAAATAAGAATTGAGAATATTATTTATAAATAAATACTTGTTCTTCCTTTTCTCTTTTTTTAGCCTCTATTCTTTCCTTTAACGATAAACCAGGATCTAACTTCTTTGGAAAATTGACATTTCTTATTCTTTTTATACCAATCTGATGTGGTGTATAAGTGGCAGCACCAGTTGAAAATATTAAATATTTTGGTACAGAATTTTCTAGCTCATCATCGTCATCATAAAGAATATCATTTGCTGATGAAGTTGGATTTTGGTCTTCAATATCTTCATCATCACAACTACTACTACAACTACCACCATCATATTCACGTCGATATTCATCCACATAATGAATATTTGAATGGTAATCATTATTTGATGATTTATTAAGAGGAAGATCTAATAAATAATTATGATCAGGACTTTTATGTCGTACCGTTCTCAATTTTACATGTGATATAGGATTTCCAGTTTGATTTGATTGTTGCTGATTCTGATCATAATTTTTTGGTGAACCACTGGGTAAATTCATATCAATATCATTAGCAAGTGGATCATTTGTATCATTTAACCATGGACAATTTGCAATCATTATAGCACGTACTGAACTGGCATTACGATTATAAAATTTATATAATTGATTCATAATTGGTACATGTTCAGAATCTATTTCTTGATTAGCTTTATTTAACCATAATACAGATGTACTAACTAAATGTGCCAACCAACGGAGACCTCCAGATATTAAATATTGGTCACTAAACCATGTACCAAAAATATCATAAGGACGATTAACAACACGACACCGTAAATATGAACCATCTGGAAAAAATATATAAGCAGATTATAAAAAATATTATGAAAAATATTAATACCTTTATTATCGACAGTAAAAACAGCAATTTCACCAGATGTACTGTTTGGTGAACCAAAATGAACACCAGAAACAAGTAAAAGTGAATCAGTTCTATTAAACTGTGAAAATTGTGTATACTTCCAACTAAAAGTTTTCATATTATGTGAAAATTTTATTGCACAAGGATAAGTAGAATTCCATATCTAGAAATAAGGAAATACGAATTTTTTCTTTTTTGTAATTAAATTTAAACATATTTTTGTATTTACAAACAATAATTATTTTAAGCTTTGGAAAATTTCCTTATATGAAATAAAGAATAGCACTAAATTTTGTATATCGATACTAAATATTTAAAAAATACAACAAATACGAAAAAAATATTTTATATTAATTTTTTATTACTCACAATAACGTTTCCATCTTTTGAACAAGTAGCAAACATTTCTCCATTATTTGAGAAACTAACATGAAGGACTTGGTTTGTATGTCCTCCAAGAACTTCTGTTAGTACTAATGGTATATTAAATGTTAGTCTCTTATATTCTGATCGCCAATTTTCAGAGCCTAAAGTTGGATTAAATTAATATTAATCCATTTTCACTTTTCTTGCTAATATAATAATAATCTTAATTTACAAAAATTAATTGTTTAAACATTCTAATTATATTTCATGACGTTTTCAAAATTTCCCATCATATAATAAATTATATATGCACTTATAGAAATATTGAAAAGTAATTTGAAAATAAATAACAATATATTTAAAAAAAAATTTTATGAACCATAAATGAGGAAGTTTTAGTATCTAACATTAAGCAATAAATTTACAATAGTATTAATTTGCAAACTATAAAAACATTTTTAATTAATCTTATTAATTATAATCAATTATAATTTATTATATAAATAATGTGAAGTTGGAATAACCTGTAGAATATTTGGAAATAGCAACCAAAAAACTTGTAAAATTGAAAAACTGGTATTCTACTTTAAAATTGCACAAAAAAAATTCTAAAAATTCTTCTTTGTTATGTTTACCTATAGATAACTAGTAATATTAGCGTTTTGAAATTACAATTAATCAATGCCCTTGAGATTAACGTATGAAGCAATTTATTGAAATCCCATTTCTAAGCTTGTACAATAAAAAAAAATCTCGTACTTTTTCTATTACTGATTGCTATTATAATTAAAATTTTATTTTAGTTAATATAGATTGTAAATAAATTTAATTAAATCATCAATTGAACATTTCTCTTTAAATCTTAAACATTTCTTTTTAATTTTATATTAAACCCACTTGTAAATCAGCTGAGTTTTATATCAAACGTAAATAAATAATAAATTAAAGTAGAGAAAAATTAAATAAATAAATAAATTTGTATAGCAAAAAAAAAAAAAAATTTTATTTACAGAAAGAAATTGCGCACCTGGCTTAATTCCAATATTTTTTTGAATTTTAAAATCCCGATGAAATAGTTTTCGCCAGAGGAAGTCTTCGTGAGATATTTCATACCATCGTCTACAAGTTTGTCCAGCATTTAAAATATCCTTTGGTCCCAAATATGACATTATTTGTAGAACTACTGGTTCTGGCAGTGTCCACCATAATGAGTTGTCAGTATTGTTGGCGAACAACATAATTTTCGTTTACATAAATCTTTTTTGTAGATAAAATATTTTTATTTTTTATTTATAATTTGAAATCGACTGAACTTCACAGCAAACCAAAATAAAATAATTTTTTTTACTCGGCACAACGAAATATTTGACTTTTATAAAATGATAAATGATCAGCTGATACGATGAGTTGCCGTATTATTTAAATATGAGGAAATTATACTAAAATTGTAACACATAACATTGTAACACATAATGTTATAAACACAATTTGTTTGTACATTCTAAAATTTTTAAAATATGTACATATTTAAATGACGGGGCCCCACAGGAATGTTATTTTTTCAAATTTTCTCACAAATAAATGCACGACGTGGATTGTTGGTTTATAAAATATTTGGTTTAAATTTTACTTAATAAAATTTTTAAATAATAAAATCACTTTAAATTTTTTAAACTATTTAGAATTAAATAATTAATTGGAGAATGAAAATGAACTTCGTGTTTTTATTATTTACCACTAAATTCTGTGAATACTAAATTGATTTATCAGTGTCATAATAGTTAAAATTGTTTATAACAGATGGCAGTATATGCAAATAAATACAGATTTTTTAAAATGATTCAGTTATTGGTTGTTTGAAATTTTTGAGTTGAATTTAACATATTTTGGACTCAAGTCAAGTTTGCTTGCCTTATTAAATAGGTTCATAAATTGACTTTTTTTCTTAAATGGAAAAAGGTGAAAATTTTATAGATCTTCAAATTTTGTTATAAAACCTCCTTTCAAATCTAACCTTTTGTTGACTTAAAATCTAAAACAACGTTATGGAAATAAAAAACTACGTATCTATTGATAACAAAGTTGTAAAAATGTTGAAAAAAGTTTTGAAAATATGTACCAGAGAAAAAGTTTTTATTTGAAAATTTGTTTTATTAAAAAATTTAAAGAAAAAAGAAAATATAAAAATGTAAAAAACTCCACACAAATGACTCAATATTTTGGATTTTTGTTTTGGATCCACAAAAATTGCTAAAATTTGCAAAATATAAAGGACCTTCTTTTGTATATCATATACCATATAGCATGAATGTATTTTATAATTTAAATTTTCAAATATTTTTTAAAAAAAAGGTGAATATATTAATTTTAGGACAAGTAATTTTTTTAAAAATTTATTTGTTTTATAACAAATGATTTGAAAATAAATATTTTATTTGGTGTCATTCATATGAAATTAAAAAACTGCAGAAAAATTGTTTAAAACAATTATTAAATTATATTAGCAAACCTATTTAGTCGTCATTAATTCATTTAAATAATTTAAATACTTTAAAGTTTAGCCTGCAATTCGTTTATGTTTCAATTTGTTGATTTAGATTTAGAGGATATCGCGGATTTTTCTTCTACAACGAAGTTATACTGCCCGCCAACTGTTAATCAGTAAGAGGTAATCAATTAACAGACATTATTTATGCCATTTTTCGGTTAACCCAACGTGTTATTAAACTCCGTATATTTTAATTATGTATTATTGTTAAGATTATTCAAAAAAAAATAATTATTTGCTAATCGTACCATTTTGAATAAATTATTTAATATATTACATATATTTTCTTCTAAAATTTATAAACAAGAAAATTATCATATTTAGTATACAGATATTCAAAAGCTTGTACTAACTGATTTTTTGAATTTTAATATGATTTCAATGTATTTATACAATTGTAATTATAGTACATATTTCTAAAACATGATCGACTTAGAAAGAAATAATAAATTAATCATATTAAGTTCGATAAACAAAAAAATATATTAATCTAATAAACAATTTTTTGTACTTAAACTATATGTTAATTACTAAAACTATATATCTACTAAAACTATATGTTAAGTTATTAATAAGGCAAATAAATAAATAAATTAATTAATTATAGATTGACATAGAATAATTACTATTAATTTAAATAATTAAAAATATGTTTATAAAATGACGACAGGATAAGAAATTTTGATATTTGAATATTATAAAATTGTTAGGTGCCAAGGACAATTTTTGTATTTTGCATCATCTACGAACTATTATTAAAGTGTACAATATCATGAAATCATGATAACAGTGAATATTTTTAACATATATTTTGATATGATTTTGTTACAATTATTTTCATTTAATATACTTTAATTTTGTATCAGTCATCTCCTATGCTATTTCAAGATTAAAACTTTCACTGTCATAATATTGTTAAATATAATTCACCACAATTTTAATGTTTTCATAAATTTGTTAATATTTAAAGACAAAGTTTGAAGATAAACTATATACATATAGAAAGGTAAATATATATACACATATAAATAAACTTTTAAACTTTAATGGTTAATCAACTGATTAAAGCTTTGTTGACGACTTTTCCCTTTTCTTGTTATTATTATTATTATTATAATAGATATAGAATATGTTGTATAATCATTATAGAATATATTTTATATATAAACTGTGGTAACAGAACAGATTGTGTGGTCCTTGTTTGCAATATATTTTAGAAAATGTGCAAGAAATAAGCAGGTGTAAAATTATAAATACTCTTTGTATCTTTTATAATAATTTTTGCTGACAGTATTGTCTGCTTTGTGCCTTTTTATGTCTTTAAAAACTTTCTATATAAATTGCACATTAAAGAAATTAAGAATATGTTTATATGAAAAAAAGTTAATACTTTGTTTGTTGATTTATGATTATATTTCTATCGAATATGCTATTATACTATATATTTACATTTTTTTTTTGCTTTCAAAAATATTGATAAAAAATTTAAGCGTTAAATAAAAAATTAGACTAAATTTTGTAACTTATTTCGTACATTAAATTTTGTAGCAAATTTACAATAATATGTTATAATGTTATTAAGGTTATATTTTCTATGCTTCAAAAATTATAAAAAATAATTCCGAACTAAATATAATTCCGAGATTATTTCCGTTTTTCTTATTTTCGTTCTAAAAAATTTATACTGAAATTATTATGAATTTAAATTATAATTTCGATAAAACATAATGTATGTTAAATATAATTTTCCTAATTTTGTACATTAGGAAGTTTTTCTGATATTATTTCCTCAATTCATTTTCTATATTCACAAAGTATGAAAGCAATGATGAACTTAAAATGAAAACTTAGAATATATTTAAGATAATTTTATTCAATTGTATTATAGTTTTGAATAGTATATACTCATTAATGTTAATTCTGAAACTTTTTAAATTTTCTGTAAAAATGATCTTTGAATATGATTTTTAGTTACCAAAAAAAAAAATGTTTAAATCTTTTAAAATTCATCTTATTAGATTATTAATATAATTCAGTTTTTTTCTGCGCTCTTTCCACTTCATTAATCTTGTTATTATTTTATATACATATACAGTATATATATATTATATGTATATGTATATATATTTTTAATAAAGTATATAACCTTTTTATCATATTCTAGATTAACCTTATACCACAGGAAAATATTTCCTAAGTACATAGTTATATACATAAAAAAAATATTGTTTTGATTATTTATTTTCATGTTTTTGTTGGTTACTTTTGAAAGATTTTTCATTGAAAGATAATGTGATTTTCATGTAATATTTTCATATTATATGTATATATATAGTATATAACACAAATTTCAATTTAACATAAGAAATTGTAAAAGCTATTTCAGATTTTTTTTTTCTTTTAGTACTTATATTTAAATTTTACCAATAACATAATATAAAAATAATAAAGATTAAATATCAATTTTGTTATTGTTTCTACTTTAAAAATGTTGTTTAAAAAAAAAGTTATGTAGATGTTAAGGAAAAAAAATGGTTTTTTAAGCTTTTTATATTAAAAAAATATTTTTTGAAATATTTCTATTGAAAAGTATATATTTTTTTAAATATCTTATAATCTGTGATTGATTTTTTGTTTTTAATATTTTTTATTTGCAGTTATTAAAATTGTTATTTTGTTGCATAACAATATTTTTATTATTGCTTATTTTCTTGCACCAATACTTTGTTAACATTCGTCAAGTAAATATTTTATTACTATAACGTAGCCTTGTGCAAATTTACTATTAAATTTCTTAATTCCAAAACTCTAATTTATTTATAAATTTAAAGAGCTTTAAAATCTAAATTCTATCCTAAGAGATTTATTGTGATTGAAATTATTTGAAAAAGTCAATTTATCAGAAAGTATATTTAATAAATATTTGAAGAAGATTTAGGAAATGTGTTATTTTTTGAAAGGATATTGTCATATCTGTACAAACGGACGAATTTGTGGAAATAACTATAGTTTTTTTTAGTTAGTTGTATAAATTTAATTTAAATTATATTATACACTAATCTTTAATTCAGGCTAACTTTGATCAAGGATATTATACTTATTGTTTGGTTAAAATGCATAAACGAAAGGTTACACTAAAATAATCGACTGTACACTGTAATATATTTTATTTTTAAAGTTATTTTTCTATTAAACTTCGACCCTGTCCCACTAAAAATACAAATTTATATGTGTATATTAACATACTGCTGTTGGTAATCGTGTATGGAACCACACAGAACATTTGATAAAATTACAAGTAAATATTTTTATTTTATGTAAGGATATCAATACATACTTTTATTATCCTTATATGTTATTTTATTATAAGAAAAAAGTAAAAAAATTAGTGTCTAAACTGAGTGCAAAAAAGCATTAATATAAAACTTAGTAAATAATTAATATTTATGAAAACTTTTCAAAATATATGTAATTTATATTTTAATTAAAAGCTACTAAATTACATTTAAATGGGCGTCTGGAACTTTTTTTATATAATAATTAAATCCTTAAAGCGTTTTAGGGGATAAAAAAACCTTTTTCATAATTTTTATTTTTTTTTTTCAAATAATGTTTATTTGGATAACAAATTTATGAAAGTAATGAGTTTTTAGTGATATTCACTGTTTTAATTCAACTAAAATTTTTTCTATTTAGTTTGAAATATGATAACAATTTTACAGGTACAGGTTATCCATTAATTATAACAAAAACAAATATGATAACAATTTTAAATATGATAACAATTTTCAAATATTATAACGTTCAAATATGATAACAATTTTACAGGTACAGGTTATCCATTTTTTGAATGTTTGAATTACAAAAAAAAAAAAAAACAATGTTTGGACCAAAAAATTATTTATAAAAGGATATGTACATATATATAATTTGGAGATTTCCATAACATATAAAAAAAAGTCTAATTGCGGATATATCGTTTTTTTGTTTTCCATAACATATAAAAAAAAGTCTAAGTGCGGATATATCGTTTTTTATTACGATATATCCGCACTTTTTTGTATTGCAAATTTTTTTTTGTTTAATATTATTACAAGTGCTTTTTGAAGTTCACCCTTTTATGTGTTATTTGCATAATATTGTACAATTTAACCTATATGTTCTCTATGTTAAGTGTACTACAATATTAACTTTAATATTTTTTTTCCTGTAAAATTTTTATCCTTTTTATTTTTGTTGTATTTTGTATGGTGAAAGGAAAGACTCTAAAATAAAATTACAATCAAAAAGGACTTTTAGATGAAATGACATCATCGTGTTCTCTTATTAAGAGAAGAGAAAAAAAAGGAAACCGCATATAAGTGAACTATCCTTATACTGAGACTCGATTTTAAGGATAAAAAGGACATATATAAGTATGTATATTATAGTTTAATTTGTATCTATGTATCTAATTATTCCATGTTTTAAGTATATATACAGAAATTTATATATGCAATTTTATTTTAAATATGATATCTAAAAGAAAACCGTTTACATATTTTCTATTTTGCATAATATTGAAATTATGTTAATTTTTATTTCTTTATTATAATTTTTGTTTAAAATTTTTATTTTTCGTAGTCAGTGGTGTGTTTATTATTATTATTATTTGTTATTATTAAATTCAAGTTTTGTTCTTACATATTAGAGTAATTAGGAATAATTTTAAGTAGAATTAAATAAAATATTTAGTAATGATTTAAATTACTAATTTTTCTTATAAAATGAAATAACTTAATTGAAAAAGGTTTCAAGATTTTTTTGAACTATTCTGAGAGTGTAAAATGTATAAATTGTAAAATAGAATCTGACAGCAATAATTTTTATCCCAGCTAAATGTGTCATCAAATTAAATCTGCGACTTCTGATTGTAATTGTGGTAGGACAGTGGAAAAAGTGGGTGAATACTACGTTAAACAGGTGTAGAAGAGATTAGTGATATGATTTGTGACTCTCCGAATCTCGATTTTTTTATATGACTATCGGCTATAAGAGTTGTACAAAAATCCCTATCATGAAATTATCCGGTTTGTTTGTGAAGAAGCATTATAAGTTGTGTTAAACCAAAAGGACTTATGTCACACACCGACAGTAGTCGGTTAATGTTTTTCTGTCACCGTTAACAGCAACATAAAATAAAATTATAATTTATTTTCCCTTTATAATTCAACAAATGTCACCAAATTCTATTAAAATAATATTAACTCAATTTAGATTACAAATTTGTACAAAAAAAAATTAACAAGCTCAGAATTAACCATAAAAAGCTGAAAATAACTTGATGTTATTAATCATAAGTTCAGTTTACAAGGGAATAAAAATTTTCCAAAATTGTACAGGAACTACTGTATAAATATTCTCCGGTTTATTGTAAAATGAAATTTTTGGGTAAGTCTTTTTTTATTACGAATGTATTTTAAATTTTAAATCCATTTATTTTAAATTTAAGAATATATTCGAAATATTCCCTTTTTTATTTTTTCATATATTTCATTAATTATACTTTCAAATATTATTTTTTTTTTGAATAAAAACTGTCAATAAAGCATTTTTCTTGAAGCACCATCATTTAATAAACCCACAGGAAATACTTTTTTTTTTCTAAATATATATTCATATATGTTAATAAACTCTTTAAATTTCCGGTAAAAATAATAACCTTTTTGTTTTTTAGTTTAAATAAAAATGAATCTTAAAAATATTTCCCGAAAAATAACAAAAAAAAAAAAATTTGTATAATTTCACATTTTTTTATATGCATTTCCCAAATCACATAATAACCTCTGCAAAATCTACAACGATAAAATGACATATAAAAAGAAAAATAGAAAAAAAAACCTAAAAAAATTTATTTAATATTAAAAAAAAGTGTGTCCTTTCAACAAAAAAGAAAAAATTCAGACCAAGAGACTATAAAAGGAACACGTTCGATAAAAGTTTTATTATACCAAGATAGAATCATCCATAAACTTTACTATAAAAAATGGAAAATACCTGAAAACTTTAGAAAGTTTATAAGTATAGACTATTCTATACTATTCTACTATGCTGTATTTTTTTTTTTTTTGTTAAATTTATCCAACAAGAGAAAAATTGCTCTGAAATTTTTTCCAATTTTTTTAAAAGCCCAATAAAATGATAGTATAAATTTCCATACTTTTTATATGTACCAAAAAAAATTGACATATCTGTATATACAAAACCATCGTCATTATCATCATTATCAGATAAGAGTTAAAATGAGTAAAAAAATAAAACAAATCCCATAAAAAAAGGTATAATTTGATATGTCCTTTTTTGGTGTTGTGATCCTTTATATAGCATAATACTATTTATAAATATAATTTTATGTGGACATTTCTCTTACATAATAATAATAAATAGTTTTATATTTCCATAAAATTCATTTTTTGTGTTTTTTTTTAAAACATTTTTTTAAAATTCATTGATCATTAAAATGACAAAAATTTATATCAATTTCTATACCACAGTCACTAAATACAAAAATATGAATTTTTCGTTGATTTTTCAGCAAAATATATTTTATTTACAAAAACTACAGAAAAATTCTTAAAATTGACAAGATTGTTTATTCATTATGATTTTGATGTTAACTAAGTCAATTATAATATACTACTTTTTATTAGAATTATGATCAGATAATATGAGTGATATTATCTGAATAAACTCTTTTAAAATCATGAAATAGTATACGAATTACGAATACATTCGCCTGTGTGATTTAAATAATACCACGCACCAAGACCTAAAGAGGTCCGTTATACACCCCCACCGGCGGCTGAATACTATGTCTCCCTACAGCGCGTCGGCCCACCGTACATCTTTCATGAAAGAGATCGTCTTTGCCAGCTTAAAGGTACCAGCCTCCGAAAGATCTGTCAAGAAATGGTAACCCATATGTCTTAACCTCTAACCGCTGGACACCTACATAGCAGGTGTCCCACCGTTTTATCTTCTTCATCACAGCCTCTACAGATGGACTCTTCTGATAAATTTAGCTGTAAAGCATGTTTTCTCAGAAGAATATGCCCAGTAGCGACCCTGATGATTAAACTACATGATTGCTTGTTCATGCTTAGGATGGGTTTGGTCTTAACTGTGTTTGGGGCACCACAAAAGAGTTTTGTCTCTCTCAAAATATTTATATCAGATTTTTGAAATCTAGAAACTTTATTATATTTATTTAATCTTAAATATTACCATATTGAATAAAATTTAATTAATAATTTGCCAAATCAATCATAAATCACTTATCATTTCAAATGAATTATAATATTTCTAATTACTACTACTCTTTGGCGCTACAGCTCGTGGAGAGCCTGGGCCTCCCTTAAAGGGTCCTCCAACATTTTATTGCAATTTGGACCTACTCATTTTAATATGGATTCCGAACCATAAATTTCTTTTTAGTGAAGAAACTATTAATTGCAACAAGCTAATGGTTTTATTAGTGAGACATTTGTTGTTAGCAAATGGTCTCGGCCGTTAGCATTTTTCCCAGTCTTAAATTACATTTTATTATAATTTTATTACTGGTACTCATTTAAAGCTGAGTAAACTTAGACCAACATCGATGTCTCGGACGAGAGTTGAACCCAGTACCTAATGCACCACAGCTAAGGACACTACCACTTAAGCCACCGTCGGTCTTTTTCTAATTAATTGGAAGATTTTACTAAAATACAATATGCAATAAAAATATTGCGTATTGCATTTTTAGTAAAATTATTCAATATGCAATATTTTTAACAAATATAGAAAACTGTTGCATAATAATTAATTTAAGAAATTGTGTTTATAATTTCAATATTGTACACATTTAATAATTTAGTTCTAAATCAGGATTTAGATTTTTCAAATTTTCAAACTGCTACTATGCAAACATATCTCAGTCGCTATCAAAAGCAGCGTAATTTATTTGGATAAATCATTTTTATTTGCTGGTGAAAAGTTGCAAAAAAACAAAATTTTTGACCAAATAAAGAATTATCGTTACTTAGTTTCTATTTGTAAACCAATTCGAACAAAAAAAAAAATAGAACATAATATAAAATGTTCAAGTACTTTTCTAAATTGCTTAAAAATGAACGTGATACCATAAAAAAATGTATATAAAAACCTTTTTCATTTTTATATTTTACTATTGCTACTTTTGAATTTACTCTGTTGTTTTTTTTTATGAAAATGTACTTAAAAGTCTTAATATAAATAAATGCTCGTGATACAATAATAATAAAATAGTAAAAACGTTTTTCTATTCTAGTGAAAATGCTAACATAAAAAAAAAACGAAAATTAATAAAATATAAAAAACGAAAGGATTTTCTATTCTAGACATTATATATAAGATGTAAAAACTGAGAAATTATTGATAGTAGTAAAATAAAAGGCTCATAAATAATTAGTACTTATTGTATTTAGGTTTAATTTAACGAATAAAATTAATCGAGTACAAGAATGTCTCCATATTTATATGATTAGTTTTTAGACATGACATAATTTTATGATAATTTTTTTTTCTCATCGGGGAAATTAATAAATTGTATTTTCATTTACTTCATATCTTTCAACAAGATCATATCATATGACTCATAATTGTTACAAATAAGCTAGACCTGTAATATCATCTTTATTATACATACCAAGTTTAATATAAATTGTATTAAACTTGGTCTAATAAATCTCAATAAAATACCTTAATTGATCATAGAAACAATTTTGAGAGTAGATGCTAAAAAGTAGTTGTCAAATTTGTATTATTAATCAGATTTTAAAAGAAGATTGTATTAACAACTGAAAAACTAATTCCGCAAGGGGGAAGAATAATATACGGTATATGGTAATTTATAAAAATATAAATCTTGTTTATTCACAGAGTAAATTTTGACAGCTAATAAACCACTATCTACAAAAGAAAATAAATTTCTTTATATTGTTAAATACAATTTTATTTGGTATTACTGCATTATAATTAGAAATATGTATCGGGTTTGTCATATGCCATTCTTAATTTCTGCTGAAACGGGTGTACGTTGCTATCGTATCAATATTTTATGTATTTTCTGAAAAATAAAAAAACAATGCCCGTAATCGAATTTCTCAAATTATTATTATTAATTAAATATTTAGAAAATGAAAATTGGAAAACTTTACAATTCTCTGTGACAAGGTTAATTTTCCTTATACATAATTAGTTATTTATTTCATTATTATGGTAGCATTTTTATTATATATTTTTTGGTTTATGTACTGAAAATCCCTGTAATAACATAATTTTTAAATTAATTTTATACTTCACTGTTTTTATTTAACATTTATTTATTTTGTCATTAATTTATTATTAGATTAACTTTTCTAGTTTGAATATTTTAATTATTGTTTTTCTTTTAATATTTTCATTTTCCTTAACGCCTAAATGATTACTATTAATTTTATTTTACCTAAAATTAACAACAAATATTTTTTACATTAGAGTTTTTTTTCCAAAACAAAAACAAAAAAAATTAATTATAATAATTAATTTAATGAAAATACCTTATAGCTAAATTAATTTACAAAATATATATACATATTTTTTTTTTATAATTTAACAATATTTATGTTACAAATTTATAATCAGTAACATTTTTCAATCTGGTTACAAAATTCTTAGAATTTTCAAAATTTCAATTTTCTGATAAAATTTTTTTGTATTCTTTGTAAAATTGAAAAGTTTTCTTTTAATTTATTGATTGATTGACTAATTAATAATAAAAGAATTTAAAAATGAAAAATATTTTCACAAAAATTTGTTGTTTTTTTTTTTTGGTAAGAAAATTCAACAATTTATTAGAACAAAATTAATTTTGTTGGAGTTATAGATACCAAAACCACAATTTTTTTATAAATAATATTTATACATATATAATTTTGAATATTTTTTAAAATTACAAGAAGGATAAACTTTTCTCATATATCTTTTCTATATAAGGATATATGTAGTAGGAATTCTTTTTTATTACTTATGACGTATCCTTAATAACATAAATTTATATAAATAAAAATATTACATATAATTTATTTATGGTTTGGAGGGCATATCACATTTAACTTTTGTTTGTAAAATTATAAACTTTGCAATTTAGTTACAAGTTTTTATATTTTTTTTTTCCAATTGATTATATTTTTTGAAATATTATAGTTTTCATAGAAATATGATAAACTTATAACTTAACTAAAATTATATTTCCATAAACTTTAAAGTTAATTAATATATTCAAACTATTAAAAAAAATATATATATGTAAATATATCTTGATTAAGTAAATATAAAATGAAATAATGAATAACATAAATACTTTGTATTTGTATATAAATTCGATGTTAAATTTCCAGTTGACCTATTAAGTAAACTAATTTTAATATATTTAATAAGATATAGAAAATTAATTAGATTTGTTTTGTATATTATTATATATATTTGTTATTAAGATTAAAAACTTGATTAAGATCATTGAAGAAATCTTGTAAAATATTTAATAACATTAAAATAAATTTTAATATTGTATATTAGATTGGATAGATAAGCTTAGTAAATTCTATATATATTATGGAAAAAATTATGTTATTTATTAATAGAATTTAGTATAAGTTCAAATGTGAGTGAGAGCTAAAATGTGTATGGTTAAATGTTTATTTTTTCCATTTAGTACATTAGAATGTTAAGAAAATTTTTACTTATATATAACTTTATTGTGTCACGACTAGCTGAGTTCTAAATGAGTGAATTTTTTTTTAAAGATATCTATAGTACTGTTCATGGAAATAAATCATTAGTGTATTTAAAGGGTGGACTTGGATGCACAACAAATATTATTATTACTAGCCATTTATTTTTTAATTAGTTCAGTTTCTATTCAATTCTATATTTTTAATATTAAATGCTAATTACTTATATTAAAATTAATTATTTTATTAAAATAAGGTAAAAGCATTTTGAACTCTTTCCGATTTGAGAATATGTAATTTTTATTAGCTATTCCAATCATAATATCAATCACTTTAAACTTAAATTTGATTTGACATACTCATTAGACTTTAACAACTTTTAAAGTATAATATTAAAATTATTACTTTAACAAGTTTTACTTTAATAACTCTTCAAGTACATATAATATTAAAATTATTGTTGCAGAAAATATGGTAATCAATAGGCAATTTTTATTCGATTAGATTTGCAAAATAATGTACTGATTAAAAAAAAAATTAAAATTATAATAAAGTTTAAGACTGGCGGTGGATTAGTAGTTGATAGTTATGTTCGGTTCTCGCCCGAAAAACCAAATTGGTCTACATTTACTCAAGTTTAAATGAGTACTAATAATAACATTACAATAAATTGTAACAACTTAAGACTTGTACAAATGTCAAAAGCCGCGCAACAAATGTCTCAAAAATAAAACCATTAGCTTCTTGTAATTAAAGTGTCTTTTTTCATAATAAAGAAACATGGTTCGGAATTAGGTCCAAATTACAATTGAATCTTAATAAGCTGCTGCCCAAAGAATATTTTTAGGTAATTCAGGATAAATCGTATAATGTTCAAAATTGTTAAAATGTTAGAAACATCATTAAGGAATTAATAAAATTTTAAATGTTTAGATATTTTATAAGTAAATATAATTTTAATATATTAATGATTTCTAATTCAATACTAAACATAATATCCAAAATTGTTATACTCGACTTATAATATTTATTTTATTTCTTTCTATTTTTTCTTGCTTGTTATACTAGTACTAACTTTTAATTATCAAGAAATTGTTTCTATGTATACTTACATAGGAAAAAAATGAAGATATACCTTAGTAACATTTTTACTATTAAACTGACAGAATAAACATCCGTTTTAGGTATATTTCAACGTCACCCATAAAAACCTTCTAAGTTTATTTTTTTGTTTTGTTTTTTTTTTTTTATATTATTGTAATAGCATCCTAAAGGACATATATACATCTTTTTTACGATCAACATTAAAATGTTTTTTGTTTGTCATTCTTAGATAAATATTTTTTTTTTGCTCTGTATTTCCGTCATTCTTATCAATTTTTTTTTTATATTGTATATAAATACGTATATCAGTTTTGTATTTTTCTAAATACATATACATATATATATATATGCTTACTTGGTGTTTCTTATATATAACTTTAAATACAGGTAACAAATTTCAATATTTTGTATAGGTTACATAACTTTTTTTTAGAATCATCATTGGTAGTCCGTCGAAATGATAGTATTCCAATTTTTTTTTTTTTTTGTTTCTATGGTGACACATTTTCTATGTCCTTTTATATATACATTATATATATACATACATATATATTTTCAATTTAGCACCCTAGTAAAAATCATAAAACTTAATGGGGTTTAGTGAAACGAACAAGGTGATATTTAATAAAACAAACTAGAAACAGGTACATGAAAAATAGATATTAAACAATACGCGATAACAACATAGAAAAAAAACTACAAATTTATATATATATATACATGTTTTTAAGGATATATAGAGTAAGGATAGAAACAGGAGTCCGTGATATGAATATATAGTTAAGAAGTAATATATACAAATTCTATGTGCTTTTTTTAATGTAATATTATTTCTACGTTACTCTGATTTTTCCTGATATAACACTATACTATGTATACATTTATAGAAATATATTTTGAACCTGAGATAAAATACTAAAATTAGATAGTTTATCTATGTAAAATGATCTCTGTAAGGTTTTATCTCAAAAATTTTTTACTTAGACATTCGTTTACATTACATCATAAAAAAAGAGTAAAGAGAAAAAAATGCAAATTTAAAACGGAAAGCAATGATTTGTAAAATTAGATGTATACATATACATTAAGAAAATTATGTACAAAAAAAAATTACGGTAATATTTTCGAACATATACGGACGGTTCTGATTGAGATGAAAATGTTAAATAAAATTATTCTTATAAATACATTAGGGGACAGTCGCCGACATCTTATCACCATAAATCATATCATTGTTTGTATTAGGGAACTCAAAAATATTATTGATATCTACTGATCGGAGATTATGTTAAAAATGTTACGGTATAAATTATTTATAAGTGTACTTGTCACTTTAAGTTTTAGGTTTGGATTTTTGGAGTTAAAAATAAAAAAAGATTTAAAGTTTTTATATTTTACAACCAGTCACTAGATTAATCTAATATTTTAAAGTTATACTTCATTAAAAGACTTTCGATTTAAATATTTATTGTATTCATTCTTAAGTTGAGTTTATTTGTCTAAATTGGATCAGTTTGTATCATAAAATGTTGTACCTATGCAACTAAACAAAATTGTGAAACCATTAAGTTCTTAAGTTTAAATACCAATTTCTAACATGTAGCATTTGGAATATTTTCTTATTTTGGTTTCACGAAAATAATACTCGTATTAAAATTTAAATTTATTATAAAATATGAACTGTTTATGCGAATATCGAACTCCTGTACTGTATATTGAAATAGGCTGCTGTACTCTATATTGAAATTTTACCACGATCCAAGAATTTAATATTAAAATTAAATTTTTAGATCATGGACTTATTAGTCCAAGAAGTTGTAGGGCACACAAAACCACGATCTAAGAATTTTATGATGAATAAATTTGCATTGAATAAAAAGCTGAAAATTTGTTGTACAGCATATTCGGATGGCAACTGGCTCTGAAAACCGTTTATGTGATGGGGATGGAAAATTTTAAGGTAATTTTTTGATTATAGTGTTTAACCCAAATAACTAAAACCCTGGAAATTAGTAAATTATTTTTTAACTAATACAATCGTAGAGTTAATATTTTATCATGAATAAAACTGATTAAACTGATTCGATAGGTCGGTGAATTTTCAAATGCAGATTTTCAAATACAGTATGGATGTACCTGTGCAAATAAAAATCAAAAAAATGTTTTCAAAAATCCTTCAAAAATTAATTATAGAAAAAATTCTTATAATAAACATTAAATGATAAAATATTTCTGAAATTTATCATGACAAATAGGAATTAATTTTACATAAAATAGTTTTTAAATTTTTTTTTTGTGAACTATTTTAGAAGAGCTTTTCTATCTTATATAACCTTATTTTATTTTTAAATATTTTTTTTTTATAAAAATTTAAATATTTTGCATAATATCCCAGTTTGCTGCAGTAATTTTATAGTTTTTTTTTCATATTTAAGTGGAATTTATATTTAAGTTTATATTTAACAATTTTACATTTCATTGGAATTTTTAAGAAAAAAAAATATTTTTATTTATTAAAATTTAAAGTAATTTTATTAAAAAGTAATTTTAAAATTTTTAAGAATTAAAAATATTTATAATTCAATTAGCTAAATATAATATTTTTAAAGTCTTTCGTTTCAACTACATATATATATCTAGTTGTACAATAATTTGCGTTGACATTTTAAAAATAGTCACCACAATAATTTCTGAAATCAATTTTCATGTAGAGTAAACTAGACTAACTTCGTGATGTTAAGGGTTATAAAACTACGTTTCTGATCCAAAAAACTACCAAGAAGCCTCACCAACAAGTATCTTTGTTAGGGGAATAGTTTAATCTAACCGATGTAAAATTTACACATGTATAAAATTCGTAGATATCTCTTCAGCTTTCTTTCACACAACTACCCGTGACACGGATTTAACCGAGTTTATCCTAATACTTAAATAAAATTAAAAAAATATATAGTTTCTAGTTTTAGGACTAATATTTAAAGTCACGGGTTAGAAGAATCCTGCTCACCAATTATCTTTGTTACTTACAGGTCTTTTATCGTATCATGTTTGATTTCTGAACTTCATTTACAATATTCAAATATTTGACAAAATGCAGAACTTTTTGTAAAGCACATAAAGCAATTTATCATCTGGCTTAAGGCATAATTACAAGAAAGGTATTTTTGCAATGAAAACTTTATGGTATGATTTAAAGACTTGTACGGTTGACATACATAACTATTTTTACATAAGTACAAAAAACCTAAATTTGTAAATAAATAACAAACTTAAAAAATTTCTAAATGTCACCGATAAAAAGCTCTTAACAAACTAGCAATCTAATATAAATCATTCGAAACTAAATAATTTTTTCCCAATCTATTTATGTCCCTATAAAAACGATCTTTTTTTTATTGAAATAAAATTAAGACATGTTTAAAAAAAAAAATACTAAACTTTTAACAAATAATAAACTTACATAAAAATTTATTGTTATCATGTGTTAAAATCAAACAACTACTAAATTGACTCCAAAAAACTCAAAAACAAAATAAACTGCAAAAAGACATATAATTTTTTATCTTGATCATTTTCTTTCAAGAAATATGTAAAAAAAAAACACTTTTACTCTAAAAAAAAAAGATTTCTGTTGTTTCTTTAGCTGTGCTTCAAACACTTCTACTTTCCATAAATACCCGCAAAAAAAAAAAAGTTTTCTTCAAAGATTGCAAAAAAAAACAACAACCAAAATACGGAAAAAAACATACTTAGAATTCCTTTGAAAAGTTCAAATCCCAAAAGAAGATTATTATTATTTTTTTTTTACCATAACTAACGATGGAAAGTGTTTTTTTTCAGTTGTTCACGACCCTATTTCTCTGTTTGTCTTGTATGATTTTTTGGTCTTATTTTTCGTTCTGTTTTTTTATGAAAAACGAGAACTTTTCACTAAATAAAATTAAGGAAAATTTCAATTTCAATTTTTATAATATTGTAGTGTCCTGTATAAATGAAACTTAGTACTATAAGTAAATTAGGACAAAATATAACCTTAACTGGTATGTTTCGTATTGCTTACAGTGTATCTTATGACACTATATATGTTGTTAGGTTCTTGAGGCTTTTTTTCCTCGTAAAAGGCTACAAAAAAAAAAAAAAACCTAACATTTTAACATATCTAAAATCTAAATGTTCATATAAATACCATGCTGGTTAGTTATAATATAAACATTTTTTTAGCTTGTTGTTGTTTGTACTGTAGATTGTTATGAGACCATAAATTTTAGAATTTTTATTATACTTTGGTTGAAATTGTTAGTTGGGATTTTTTTTTTTTGTTATTTTGTTAGTCCTTATGCCGGAGGCGAGCGGGATTTAGTTGTGTTGTGTGTTTGTGTTTTTTTTTCAGCAATAGTTTTTGAACTGGAAAAATGATGTTTTTAGACGACCTAAAAATATAAAACTATAGTTTATGGATATTTGGTATATGATTATTATGTCCTGTATTTTGTATGGAAAAACAAATTTTGAAATATAATAATTTTTATTTGAATTTTCTTAACACTCATGTGTCAAATTTTATATTTATTTAGTTTTGTCAAAAATATACTGTTAAGAATTTCAGATTGAAAGATATGTTAAAAGATATTTTTATGAAAATATTATGTATAGAAAGAAAATTTATATAGTAATAGTAAACGTTACATAAAATTGAAATTTATGGCGTTTACATATTTTCCTGATTTATAAAAAAAAAATTTTAAAAGAAGAAGTAATTTTGCACTGCCAAAAAAAGACAGTATTAGCTCAAAAATGTAAAATTTTCGGTTATTTATATTGGATAATTAAACTAAAAAAGCTCTATATTTTGGTATCTCTAGGTTCAAATCTGGTCAAGAGAAATTAATACGTAAGTTTTTTTTGGCGGAATTTTAAACATTAAAATTATACCGCCTTAATAGAAATTTAGTCCGATATTTTTAAACCAAATCATTGGTATTCTAAAGTTATATGGCCATTTTTAAAAATATGGCTTTTTACCTTTGGAAAATTAGACATTTAAATGTAAAAATATTGTAAAAAAAAGGAAAACGAGAAATCGCACAAATTACTGCGTATAATATGCAAAGGACCCAAAAAATAACAAACCAAGAGCAAATTCAACAACAGATACAAAAACGACGATGGAGATTGATCGGACAGACGCTCAGAAGATCTATAAACTCAATATATTACTAGATTGGAATCTGTAGCTTCGGACGTTCAAAAGGACATGGATAAGAATAGAATAACAAAGACGGACAGAAAAAATTCATAAAACGGTTTTTCATTTTTACAAAATAGTGTTACTTTCCCAAAAAATTTTAAATGAAAACTGCCGCATTTTCAAATTAAACCAATATTTTTTGCAACATAAAAATTTTAAACTGTTTCCCACACAAAAATTTAATTTTTAAGTTTCCCACACAAAAATTTAAGCAACATCAAAATTGATTTTCTCAAAACTTCAATTTTTGAGATAATGGTATCTATTACTGGCAATTCGATTTAAAATGAGTATTTCCCAATTATCATTATTAACTCATTTGGTAAAATTTGTTAGGCTTTACCCTTTTTTGTGCAATTCAGATTTATAGTTTCTTGTTTCATGAGTACTAAATTGTTAAAAATACTTTAGTAATTTGTGTCTAAAGTCTGAGTACTCAAATATTGAATTGAATTTCGTGCACAAAGGTTCTAGTTCCACTAATTTAATCCTTGTCACAACTTGGTTCTTAGACATTTTTAAAATGTTAAAAATCATAAATAAATTTATTCACAATACAAAATATTAGCTAATAAATTGCTTGTACAAAAACCTAGCTACCGACCGAATAAAAAATAATTTATATTGTGGTTAAATTATTTAGAATGGGTTCATTGCAAACATAAAATAATATAAAATTTATAAACTGAAATAGAAATGTCACATACAACAAGAAAATAATAAGTCTTTCTTTGGTTTTTTTTCTTTTCGATGGACTTTAAATAATATGTGCCCTTTTTTTCAAGGGGTGTTAGTTTTGTCAACTGGTTAAGGATATTGTTGTTGAAATGTCGGTTTTGTGTTGTCGTAATCAGGAGTAGCAATCGTATAATATGTAAATAATTTATGCAAAATAACCTTTCTTTTTCTTCAAATTCTAGAAATTGAATTATTTTTTGAAATTGATATTTTGATATTTCTATACTTCGGGCTACAAATGTATAAAGATTTTTATTTTATTATTGATAATAAGTGTCAAATAAATCAAGACTATGTAGGTATTGATGTAATTATAATTTCATATTCGATGAAAAAAGATAAAACGTTATAGAAACTGGCGGTAGCGTAGTCATAATAATAATTCTGCATTTGAGGTCTTGTGCTCCCACGGGGGGCTGTACAAGTATAGCTATATACAAATTGATATTATGTCTGTATATGTACCTATGTAATATAGTCAAATGGTGATTTAATCTGTATGGTACCGCCTACTAGAGATGAAGGATATTGTTGTTGAAAAGTAACAGTGTAAACGTATCATCGCTAATGTACCAATTTGTTAGACATATTCTGTATCACTCACAACACAACTATAGTAGCTAGCAGCTATTAATAACCTTGTAGACGCTGAAACGATTTATTAAACCTCATTTGCAGTAATTAGATTAGGGATTCTAGAAGCAAGACTTTTACTGACATATCAAATTAATATCATAAAGGAAATTGGAGAATAAGGCTTAACAGTGGGTTTTATAATAACAAAACAACATCAAATTATTTTCATTCTAATTCATTTCATAATTGAATTTCTATAAATTAATTAAGATCAAAACAAATTATCATAATTTTTATTTTTAAATAAAATGGAAAATAGTAAAAGGATAATGAAAAACTTATTATAAAAAAAAAGTACTTGATAAAATTTGGAAAATATTTTTCTATAATATTTTGCCTGTAGATAGTTCATTTGACCCAGGACATCCAGGGAAATATTTTTGTTTTTTACCAAATAACTAAAGAAAAAATGATTTTCCTTAAAGGCAAATTAAAAAAAAAAATGTTTGTATATAACTATAAAAAAAAAATTATTATTATACGTGACCCATAAATAATTTATGCTCCCCCACAATTTTTTACTCTAATTTTTTTTTTATATGTTTCTTGTGTATCTTTAACAAAATATACAAATTTTCTTCGATATTATTATATATTTTTTATGTACCGAAATAGATACCTCATTAGATAAATTTCATCGAAGATTTAATAGGTTTTATATTTTTGCATAAAAAAAATTCTTGTTTTTGCGGTTTTTCTTATAAATCAACATTCAAGTATAATGTATAGGATGGAATTTTTTTTTTATGTTATGTACTACAAAAAAAAGGGTTGTTTTTTTTGTGTGGAAAATACCTTTTTTTTTATGATGTAAAGATGGAATATATTTATGTAAAAACTTGCCCTATAACCCGCCAAATAATCACCAAAGATGCCTATAGAAAAAAGGTCGATATTCTATCTTCAATTTTTCTATATCTGCATAGCAAAAAAAAAAATGTTTTTTAATTTGTTTCGTTTTTTTTCCTTCTTCTTTCGGTTATTTATTTTACAAGAAAAAAAATTATAAAATCTGATACTACAGAAAGGATAAAAAATTAGGAGTACAAGGCAAAAGGTTTGTTTATTGTGCATATTATAATTAAATTGGTTAATTTTTACTGCAGTAAATTGTTGAAGTAAATATTTTATGGATTATGAAATGATGTTAAAGTTTTATAAAAAAGTTCTGTAATTTGATAAAATTATTGTTTTAAAATTAACGGTTTGGACTTTGTACATCGCCAATATTAAATTTAGTGAAGCTTTTAAACCATTAGCCAATAAATACTTGTTAATTTATATTTTTTTTCCCTTGTTAACTCCACTGGCGAGCATAGGGCCTCACGTGCAGATTTACCTACATTTAGCTTGCATTATGTGAATTCACTAAAATTACTTTTAAAGTTTCGTTACATTTTATATTCATTCGTGTGATAATCTGCCACTGCCAGATTAATATTTATGTGTCCTGTAAATCTGTCACGTTAATATTTATGTGTCAGGCCAAAGTCACAATTTGCATAGTAAAGACTAGTAAAATATTTCAAATATTCAGTTTGGTGATAGAAAATATGAAAAATTTAAATGTTTGTAGTAAACTTAACAGATTTATTTGCAATGTACTGAGAAAATCAACATATATTTAATTATTTTTATTTTTTTCCCAATGATTTTTATTTTTTGCCAATATTTTGATCGTAAATTAATCTTAGCATATTAATTTAATTTAATATGTTATTAGTATATTAAATTTACTTATAACACAGAAAAAAAACTTGATATATTTTTTTTATTAATAAATTATTTAATAAAAGATCAAAGTTTAATTTTTTTTATATCGAAAAGCTTTCTGAAAAAAAATATTGTAAAAATTCTAGGAAAATATACTTTACCCTTGTAAAGTCAATGGACTAAGGTCAATAAATTTATTAAGAAATTCCTCATCCTTTAAACTACAAAAAAAAAAATAAAAAATGTGGAAAAGAATTAGCAATTTTGATAGAAGTTTTGAAAAATCCTTTAATTATAATGATTTAAAAAAGTTTGATTTTGTTACCTTATTATAATATTTTCAAAATAATGGAATTGAATGAGAAAAAATTTGGTAATTAAAAATATAATATTATTGAAAATATTTAGTCTCTTGGTTTAAAAGGATATCCTGTTAATAAAGGAAATCCTACTACGACATAAATATTGTGAAATTTCCTGTTTCTAAGATAAAATTGAAAACAAAAAGTAAAATAGTATGCTGATATATGCAAAAATTTAAATTTTAAAATCTCCATTACGTTACAACGTAAAAAATGTCTACATGACAAAAAATGTCTTAATATTAAAATGCAGTGCAATAAATTATAAATATGATTTATATTAAGTATTTCTGTTTAAGACTAAGTTCATATTTTTATTAAATTTAATTTTTTTTTTACAAAAAAACATAAAAATAATTAAAAACTTTATAGACAGAAAATTAATTAACGTTTTAAAAGATTTACATTGAATTATAAATTAATGAATTAATTTTTATTTATGTATTTACATATTTTATTTTTTGAATACGAGATATTTTTTTTTTTTTTGTGTTATTAAATAAACAAATTATTTTTAATGTTGTAAAAGTTTAAATAAAACTTTATATAAATATTTAGACATATAATTACATTTAAGTATAAGAATATATAAAAGTAGATTATATTCTTAAGTAAATAATTTTTATTTTTGTAGATAAAGCGAAACATATAAAAATGATAACCGGTTAATTCTATTAGAACAATTTCACTTAAATAAAATTTCACTTGGTATAAATCGACTGTGAAAATTTCACTATATTTTAGAAGTAATTTTGAAAGGTCAATATATTAATTTAATTTTTTTTTATCCCTTTGACCATGAAAAGTAGAGTTGTGGGTAGTTAAATTCAATTCCATTGGTATTATGCTCACTGAAATTGTATCTACTATAGATTTATTGAAGTAGAACAGGCCTAGAGTCTTAAAAATAAATATTTTATTAAAAATTAATTTAATATAATATAAAGAAATATTATATTTTAGCAAATATATAATATTTGTAAAGAAATAATTTTAGTTACAAACATTATTATTATTGTAAACATTTTAATATGATATTTATTAAATTTATTATAAATTTGATGTAATATTTTATTGTAAAAGTTCGTTTAATGTAAAATTTTTCATTATAATCTTTAAATACATTTATATTTATATATGTCATATACATAAATTTATCTTATGACATATATCAATAATTTTTTACATAAATATAATCTTGATATTGAATAATTACATAATATTAATTCATTTAGTTCCAATAATAATATTTAATTCTTGATTTTTTTTTTTTTAATTATGATAAATATTCAAATTATATTGTATGATGTATTGGTTAGTCATATTTTATAGTGATATACAAATATTACAGCACTGTAGGGAAGGTACTGCAAAGCAGATTATATGTGAATGTAGATGGGTTGTGGATTTGAGAGTTTACGACTTGGAATACAATTTCAGAAATCCTTAAATTAATATAAATGGATTTACATAGCAGAATCTAAAATAATATTTTTTTACAAGTGAATTTCTTTAGTAAACTACTCTTTCATTAATTGTTCTTAAATACTAAAGATAAGACATTAAATATGTTGTACAAACTAAAATTATGATAATATTAATATTCTATGGAAAATCTCTCGTTACCGTTACAGCACGTAAAGAGCCTGGGCATCTCTCAAAGAGTTATATTATACTTTTATAATTTGGACTTACTAATTTTATACGGATTCCGAACCATACATTTCTTTATAGTGAAGAAACTTTAATTGCAGCAAGAAGCTAATGCCTTATTAGTGAGACAGTTGTTAGCATATGGTCTCGATCACTCTTACCCTGTCTTAATTACATTTTATTATAATTTTATTACTGGTACTCATTTAAAGCTGAGTAAACTTAGACCAACATCGATGTCTCGGCCGGGAGTTGATAAGAGTACCTACTGCACTACAGCTAGTACATTACCGCTTAAGCTACAGCCGGTTGAAAATATTTGTAAGAAGCTATATGCATACTAAACACAGACGTTTGTTAAAAAAATGTTTATAAAATATAAGATATTTAACAAATACATTATTAGAAAAGTAAATTCTATAAGGATATTAAATATGTATTCTCTAATATAAAATATAATAATTAGTAAAAAAAATCATTTTCTCTAGAAATTTATTCTTAACACAAAGTAAAATTTGATTTCTTCTAAACTGACTAGTTTGTGTAATTCAATTAAATTATTTAATTAATAAATTACACCATGAAATTACATCCGGAATTAATCTGTATTTTACTTAAAAAAAGTAATATTAAAAAATAATAAAAAATTTTGTTGAGAAAAATTAACAAAATTATTAAAAGATTTGATTTTCAAATAAATTTAAAATCTTAAATTTAATATATAAAAATATTTTCAGAGTTAAATTTATCTATGAAATATATATATTGCAATGAACTTTGTAATTTTGTGACATATACATAAATATACTAAAGATATCTACTTTTTAAAAACATTAATTTTTAAACTAAATATAAAATTTCAAACTTGAAAATAGCTTTAATATAATAAACACGATTTTACTATACATTTATCCTTTTTATTTTTTGGTTTTTTTTTCTGTAAATCATAAATTTATATTCATATAAGAAAGGATATATGTAGCATACTAATAAAAGCTAATATTTATAATACAATACCGCAAGAAAACTATTATCAGACAACGTAAAATTTCGCATTTTGTTTACTTACATTTACATTGTTTCGTATATTTTAAGAGAAAATATGAAAAACAACCTTTATTTGTGGTTGCTTTTAAATTTTATACCTTTTAATTACCTGCCAGGAGAATGGGTTACAAAAAATAAATAAATTCTTCTTCCTTGTTTATAAGGTTAAAGGATATAAAATATATTACATAAAGTTTAACTTTAGATTTACACAGTTTTCTTCTAAGTTTTGTATGTTTTTTTTTTGTAAATCACTATTTTGTGAATTTTCGTGTTAAAGTTTAACCAAAAAAATTGAAAATTTTAACTAAATATTATGAAATATTAGTATTTAAGACTGACATAATATTTAATACTTAAATAAGTAATTTTTGTAGATAGAAAAAAATATTACATTATTTTAGATTATTTATAGTTTCAAGCATAATTATGTAAAACTTTATTAAAAAATGTTAAAATATTAAAATACCGAATTAAGAAACTATGACATGATATGCCAATCATAATTAAAATTTCGGCTAAAATGAAATGATTAATATATAGAAGAATAGTGTTATCATAGTTTTATGAATTGATTTAAAATTAAATTAATATACGATATTAAATTTTAAAAAACACGCTACATACTTGATCAAAATTCTATTAAGTCTAGACTAATATAAAAATTATTGAAAACATATTATTATAATTTTAGTATTTTTACATATTTATATCTGGTTTTTGGCAAATTTAAATATGCATATGTTTTCAATGATTTTTATTTTATCAGAATAAAGTTTTCAGCTTAAATTACAACTAATTCTGTAAAATTACTGATGCCAGTTACGCATTATGTATTTATATAAAAGTAATTTTAATTGAAAATAATAGATTAATAGATACATTCTTGAGTTATACTGAAATTTATGTAAGAAACAATATAATTACATATCAATGTTAAAAGTAGTGATGCCAAATCTGTAAATAAAATCAATTCGTAATTAATATTAATGGTATTTTTAATTATAAATAATAATTGATTTGTGTATTGAATTAGTTAATTCTAGAAAGAATTGATTACTTAATGAATAAAAATAAATTATAATAGTTTTTAAATTTAAATTTCATGCTGTAAAATAATTGATTTAAAACAAAAACGTAACCATTTACATAATTTTCCTTTTTTTTTTTTTACTGTGTGGCAAGGTATGTTGTTGTCATTATGAGTGATTTATATATATATGAAAATTTTCCAGCTTAAAGGAATTTCAGTTGTTTTTTATTATTATTATACATATACATATTCGTTGGATATTTGCATCTGATAAGCTGCAAAGTATAAAACATATATGTACGTAAGTAATATAAAAAAAAAATATTATATTTTCGTGTATTTGGAATTTCAGTGTTCGTTCTTCAATACATGACATATAAATTTTTACATATAAATTATCGTTATTGTTGGTGCTTCTTCATGCCACTGATATTCAGTTAAAGGATAAATATATTAAAGGACGTATATATTATAATAAAATATATTCTATACATATATTTATGTATATTTATAAGTTTTATTCTAATTAGAATAATGAAATTAGTTTTAGCGCGCACATGCATTAAATTGAAAAATCAGAAGGATATATTTATGTAAGGAAAGTAAGTATATAATATTAATTTTAGGATATTTTATATATATATGTATATATACCGTATATATAAAATTTTACAAAATACTTAATTTATGGATCTTAATTTAAAGCATTAATTCTTATGCTAATTTAACATATACATACACTGAAATAATTATACTGATGATTGATGTTCATTGTTTCAGGTATATATGGTAGTAAAAATATGTCCCCACATTTTTTCCATAATAAGATAAAATTAACATTAATATCGTGATGAAGGTTTAAATAATAAACAACAGAAAATAAAATATTATATATATGTATTATTCAATAATAATATATTAATAATATTTAATTAGTTTTAATAATTAACTTTATGTTATAAATACATATAAATATTTATGTAGATATGAAAAATAAAATATTTTTTGGGAATTAAGTATAAATTGAAATGTTTTTATTTTATTTTATTAGTATGACAATTAAGGTGCTTGTCAATTATTTAATTATCAAGGAGATTTAATAAAAAAATAAAATATTTTTTAAATAAATTTATAATTGAAATTATATATAACGACCTTTTTCAATATTTTTGATTGTCAAGCAATTTTCAAAATAATTTCGTATATAATTAAACTTTTTGACATTAAAAATTAATATAATATTAAATATATAATATCTAATCAAAGTTAAAAAGTTTAAACATCCTTAAATTTTTTATTAGCTTTATTATATTGATTGTGAAAAGATTATACTATTGCCATATGAATGGAAAAATACAAATGTTTTTTCTGGATAATTATTTTCAAGAAGACAGTTTTAACTATTTATACAAAAATATGAAATGATTTTTTAGAATTCTAGACACAAAAAATTTCAATCTCAGTCAATTTTTAAAAATGGATAAAAACCAATTTCGTGTGTTGATAAAACTACATATGTTGAAAATAATAAAAAAAAAAAACCCGAAAATACTGTGTTTTCTGTGTCAGTCCACGTAATTATCAATCAGCCCTCGTATCAACACACAAAATTCGTTTTTATCCATTTTTAAAAATTCACTGAGATTGACTTTTTTAAAAGACTGTTTGTTACACGTAAACTAAATAGGATATCGACTTGAAATTTTATATATAGCTTAGTAAATGATTTCAAAGGTAAAAAATACCTCCTTCATACCTGTGCATTACCGACATCACAGCTAGTCCACGTAATTATCAATCTGCCATCGTACTATACCAGTCAACATGGCTGCTTTTGAATTTCTTTTAAAAATGCTTCCAATTTAATGATGCATTTCCTGCTATATTTTGTGACTTTTAATGAATTAAGTAATGATATGACGAATTAACGCCCAACATGAACTAATACTCACAAAAAAAAGTCCAACAAAATTTGGTCTAACTTTAGTTCACATTGGAACTAAAGTCCAAAAATTACCAATGAACTTAAGCTCAAAGTAAATAACCTAGAGCCCAACATGTTTTTTTGGCCTTTAGTTCATTTTTGATTTTTGCCTAACTTTTTATTTCCATTTTTTTTGGTAAAGGGACCATTGTTCCTTTTACGAAAAATTTGAATTGAATTTTTTTTTTTGACAAAATGAACATGAAAAATACCCAAACATTTTTATGCTTATTGAATGACGGTTTTTCCGCATTACAAATAACTTGAAACATTTTCATCAATTTTTTCTTCTAGAATCTAAACAAATATTATGTTTAAAAAATTTGTTGCAGTACTAAAAAATACAATTTTTCGAAATTTTTTACTAAATATACAATTAAAAAATGTCAAGTGTATTGATCGCCAAATTTATATTCATTAAATATGTAAAATTTAATTATAAAATTTTAACTTATCCTTTATTTGTATTTAATTCACAAATTACAATTTATACATTTTACTGATCTATAAAATTATAAAGTTTTTTTATTTAACTATATTTTGTTTTTTTAAAAAATATTTAAAATATATTTTTATATTATTTTTTATCAGCATTAATAATAACCTTTTTTTTTATAATATATCAATTCTCCTTTAACACATCAATTTTTCAGAATAATACATATATAAATTTTATTTTTTACTACATAAAGCTTTGCACTTTTAACCAGATAAAAAAAGGAACATTAATATTTTTCACTAATTCGATAATGTACAAATTACCCATATGATTTTTATTCCACCAAATGATATTTTTTTTTTTTTTTTTCCAAATATTATTGCTATGTTTTTTCCAGGCTCCGTTTTTTTTGTATATCAGGATATTGAAATAATTCCTTTTTTTTTGGTTTATTATGTTTCTTTTTTTCGTGATATAATAAACAATTTATCAATTCCCATAACATATTTAATGACTTTCATCTGTAGTCAAAATAATTTTTATATATTTTATTTAAAAAAAAACTGGATAAAATTTATTAAAATACATAATTTTTTATTTATTATTAATAATAATATTTTGAAATTGTTATATGTATTTTAATTTTTTTTATGCTTGTACGATGAAATAACTTTGTTTTTTTTATTTTAAAAAACAAAAAAAATTATGTTTTTTAAATAAAAAAAATTATATTTTACCCAAAAAAATAATCAATAAATAATTTTAATTTTTTTTTTATGATGAATTATTAAAACATAATATTTTAAAATATATACAGAAATAAAAATTAATTTTATTATTATTTTCAATAATTTAAATTAAAAAAAAAATTTGAAGATCGTCAGTTGAACAGAAGTTAAATTTACTAGTAATAGTATTTAATAAAAAATAGTAGTTTTTAATAAAACAAAATTTAATCATAAATCATTTAGGTTTGTTAAATTTAACTTGAAATTGTTGATTATTTTAAAATTTAGGTTTATTAAAGTTAACTTGAAATTGTTGATTATTTTTAAGAAAAGTCAGAGTGACGTTTAGTTTTGTGACAGAGAGTCAAATACATATAAATTTTTAAATTATTTCAAATAATTAAATTTAATCGTGTGTTGCTCAAAGTCTTTGGTACCCACATTTCGTACTTAATTGTTACAATTAAATGGTAATGTTGAAATAAATTCTAGATCTTACAAGTAAGTGAAATGTTGGTGTCTTGATAGAGTAATAAAAAACTTATATCTTCGATAGGCGATACTGTTTAAAACTCATTAATTATAAATATATTACTTGGCCATTAACTCATTGACTGCCAACTCGATTTTGTTGTGTACATATACAGCATTTGCCAACATTGAATTTTCATGAAATATAAAAAATTAAAATGCGGAATTTTCTGTGCATATATTAAATTGAATTCAAAATAGCTAGATTTTATTTTTTGGTTTTGCTCAATTGCCAAACCAAAAATCAGAGTCTAACTCTGTACGCTAAAGAATTTAATTAACTAATAAAAATCATATGCTGTCTACGAGTATACTCGTAGTTAGCAGTCAACGTGTTAATGATCATAAATAATTGTTCTGACAAACTACTTTCTAACTCATATTTTTGTCTTATTTAATATTTGAGGTCATTGTTTTTGTACTGAGGTCCTTTTTTTGTATTCCGATTTTCAAATCCTCTTCAATTATCAACCAAAATTCCAGCTGCTAAAAGAATCACTCGACTGATAAGATGCTTAAGACATTAATGATAATTAATTAGTCTGTTGAAGGTATTAGAAAGTAAATTTACTTATTTAAATTAATTTAAAAATATAATTTTAAATCAAATTTTAATTTTTATGTTTTCTATATTTTTCACTTATTTTTCAAAATTATTGTATTAACAAAGTGCTTAAATTCAAAATTACTTAATCTGTGTGTATATTATATCTTGTTTGTTTAGCAATGTTCATATATTTCTGCCAAACCTTCAGAAATACATGAATATAAAGCGTACAAATTTGCTATCAAAACAGGATTTTTTTGTCAAAATATGATTGTAAAATATGATACTTAACATAATTATATTCAAATTGATTTAAATATAGAGATAATTCGAATATAAGCATTACTTAATTTATTCCAATATTGCGCATTAATTCGAATTTAAGTTTTCATTTTTTCATGGCTACATATATTTCTTTTTAATAAGAAGATCCTATAATTATATTTATTAGGTTGGTGTATGTGAAATTAATAAAAAATATGTCCGCTAATAAATTCTACTTTCAAAGTTTTTTTAAAGCTATTATAAAAACGGCTGCGTCTGACATTCAGTTTAAGTAACCATTTTGTAATATTTCACTATCCATCAAAATGGATACCAGTATATTTTGGATTTCTTGCTATATATTTTTTTATAATCACTGACAGACATTATATTGAAATATTTACAAGCTATTATACTTAAAATTGTACAAAATGTACTAATAAATATGGTAAACTTTTGGTTTTACAGAGCATATCGTTATTTTTAAATATAAATTTATTAAAGACCGAAAAAAAATATTACTTTCAATTTGTATCTTTATTTAGTATATGATTAAATTTCTGTTTTTTTTTTGTGCGTATAAGGATAATTAATATTGTTTTTAAAATGATATTCGTTTTTGTTTTTTGGTTCATAATATATTTTTTTAAAAATAAAAATATTAAATAACTGACATTTAATTTAATTAATAAAACGAATAAAAATATTTACAAAAATATTTTTTTCTCTAAATAATTTGATATTTTTTAAAAAATAGTATTGCGATTTATTTTAATAAAATATTAAAAATAAAATATACCAATACTTTTATTTTCTAAATATTATAGAAATAAATTAAATTATTAATAATTTTATCATTGATGTAATAAATAATTTTATTAAATAAAAATCTGATCTATCAGTTTACGTAATTATCCTTTTTAAAGATTATTTTCATTATATTTTTTGAGGATATTGAATTGATTTACTAAAAAGAACAGTATTGTTAAGGATTTCCGTAAGCTATGATTTTAGATTACCAAGTTTTGTTTCAATTGGAGACGTTGGTGGGTCTCTATATTTTTAGTCGGTGTAAAAGGACGAGTAACAATAATATAGTTAATTTTCGTGATTGATTTGAAGGATATTTACTAATAATAAATGTTACTATTAGCTTATTGAAGAAACTTAGGGCTCAGAATTCAGTTTGCAGTAAAACGACAATTTGCTAAAAATTATTTGAAGACCATCAAATTGTCGACACTGCAGAAATCAGTTTCCAGTTTCGACAATTTGCTAAAAATTATTTGTAGACCATCAATCATTAGAAATAGTAAGCAAATGCTCAGTCAATGTTTAAGAACGGTAATTTTTTCGTTCAAATTTTTATATCGTGAACAAATAAATTTCATTATTTTAAAGGCATCATCTGTGTAGTAGTATTGTGATTTTTCAAGTGCAAGATAAACTAAATTATAAAAATTATATTTAATTTCTGTTTTTCAAAAAAATAATTTCTTGGTTTTCCTAAAGTTTTGAATTTTTATCTGATTATTTGCGAAAATTTCAACATTTCAATGGGTACGTGAGGCTTGTATATGATTTATGTACGAACTATTATGTTATTTCATTTTATATACATACTAAAACTGAACAAAAAAAAAATCCTGAAATGACAAAATTGATTAAATTTTTATTTAAAAAACCAAAAATATTTTTTTTCTCTATTTCAATTGATTTCTCTTATCTAATGTTTTTTTTTGTTATACTAGAATCTGATGTCCTTTTTTATGGTTGCATGTAGTAAATTGAATTTCCTACAGTTTTTTTTATCTAATATACGTATATAGAAAAAAGGATATATGTAACAACGCGGATTTAGAAAAAAATATAAAATATTTTTTTTTGTTTAGTATCAAAATCAAAAGCAATAAATTCTAAATTGTATTACCTGATCAGAGCAAAAATTCAATAATAAAAAGCTTTCGTTTTTATATTGAAAAATTAAATTTTTTTTATGTTGTTTTGTAGTTTTATGAAAAATTGTTTTGTATTGATATGAAATATTTATGATTTTAGATAGGCTTAATAATTTCATAAAATATTTTTTTAATTAATGTTTTTGTTTTTTTATAATTATATTAGATTTAAAATATTTCCATTTCTGAGAAAAAAAGTGGAAAAATATTGGAACTTGTGGAATTGTCGATTTCGCCTATATGTATGCAAATTATATTTGTTGGATTATACCTACTAGACTAGATACTAGAAGACTTACTTCTAGTAGGTTTCTGTATCATTTTCATACGTAGCCGATTGCACTTAATTTTGTTTATCTGGCCGATTTGGGGTTGAAATCGGATCACGGGATATTTTCATTCTCTCTCTAAATTATGTATATTAATATTTTGTGTATCCAATTGGGATAAATTCGCTAATATTTAAAATAAATTTGATTGTAGATTACGTGCCGTAAAATTTTTTTAATCGTTGATCATTCATAAAAATTAAATTTAAGCTAAATTAAAAGTAAGCTAAAATTTTAAACCAAGAATTGAATATGTAAATCAAATGAGAGGCTTATAAACAATTCAAAATTATAAAAGCTTAGTTTTGAAGTTCCTAAAACCTAGAGTAGCCTAATTAATTTTGAAGTTATTACATATAAAAGAAATTAATTTTAAATTATTTTTAAATTAAATGATTTTTTATTTCGGTAAATTTTAACAAATCTTAACGTAACGGAATTTACCATACTGAAATGTTGAACAAATATTTGGTCTACGTTAAGCATATTGCAAAATTCCAATTTATAATTCATAAGAAATAATTTTCAAGTATATTTGATTTTCAATTTGAAGTTATTTCAAAATGATTTAAATATTTTATTTTGTTACGGTTTTTGTTGAAAAGTAGATTTATATACTTTATCTTGCAGGAAAATTGAATAAACGTTTGTTTAACGCTTTTATTGTCTCACAAATACCATCATTTATGTTAAAAGCATATAAAAAAAGAACCTTTTTTATTTTTGTACAAATAATCACAAATAAAGTAACATAATATAAAATAATATAGAAAAGTAAATTTTAACCAAAAAATTTTTTCGGCAAAACTTTTCAATTTGCTGATCTATTAAAAAGAAAATGTGTTTTTTTTTCATACAAAATGATTTTAATTTAAAATGAAAGCTAAGCACTTTTACAAATCATTTTGTTTTGGTGATCTAAAAGAAAATATTTTGTGTTAGTTTAAATTTAATTTTCCGATTTACTTTTTAATGAATCATTCAAATACGATAATTAATTGAAAATTAATTTTAAATCTTTCATAATTAAAGAAAAATGATTTTCTAGTATTTGAGAGGAAATATTTAGTAGAATAGATACGGGGAATATACAGAAAATATATTGTCAGGTCTTAAAATTGTTAAAAAGACAAAATTCACAATTTATTGACAATTGTTAAATTATATTTGACATATTTGACAGAGTGTTTTTGACATTTATATATTATATTTGTTTCATTGACAATTGATACATTTTTTTTAACATTTGTGATGAAGGAGGTATTAAATGACATTATTATTGTGAATAAATCACGAGTTCTTAATTACTGCAAAACAAAAACGGCTACAAAACTATATGTTGCAAAATAGTTCTTTTCTAAAAAAGAAAATTTGCAATAATTACTCACTTTAATAAAGTGTCATTCAAAACCCTTATCTTCTAAGTTTGTAAATTGTGTTTGTAATAAAATTTGTTATGGTTCTAGTCATAAACAAATAAAAATATTAACTATTAGTTAAAGTAGAAAATCTTATTATAAAACAGTAAACAAACGGACATATCTTTGTTATTATCATTCCTATTGTGTCCTTGTAACTGACATATTTTTTTTCAGTTACATTTTCTTCTATGTCATATTAATTTGACAGCTAATGGCTCGCCAAAAACTTTTTATATCCAAGGTTTTATTAACCTAATTAATGGATTTATTTATTTTTGTTGTTCTGTTTTTAAAATTCTGTTTTTTAAAAAATATTTTTATTTTAAATTAATGCCTAGTTACTTTTTATTTACCACTTTTTATAGTATTTAATTAATGTCAAAACTTTCTTTTTAAAAAAAAAATTAAATAAAAATAAGTTCTTTTAGTCTGGCATTATGACTAATTGAAATGGTTAGAACCAAAAAATATACTAAAAAAAAAGAAAACAACGAAAAATATAATATAAATAAAATATTAAGGAAAATAAAATGAATTTTCTCATAATATATATCTAATTTTGGAAGATACAAAAAAAAAAGAAAAAAAGTGACATAGGTCATCACTTAAAAGAAAAATAAATATATTTTGCGAAAGCTAAAAATATTAAAATAAATTGGCATAGTAATTACCAAAAAAAAAAATAAAAAAAATTCTATAAAATTGAAACGTCCTTAAATTCTTTTTTCAGTATACAGGTAACTCTCGTTTAACACGGTTTACTGGCTCAGTGTTATCTACAACAGTGTTAAACAAAATTAGAAATTTACATATAATAAAAAAAATTATAATAAGAAAAGAAGTTAAAAATTTAATTATGTTATGAAAAAAATTATTTGACATTTAAAATAATTTAAGTTATAATAAAAAGAAAGTCATTAATCAGTGATCAATTTTTAATCAATCATTATCACTGCTATAGTCGAAAATTCGTGTTAAACAGCTGTTAATAATATTTACAATTTTATTTGCAATGACTGATAATTTAATTTTAACAATTAATAAAAAATGCGATTACATACTACATTTGATTATATGAACATAAATTTTAAATTTTATTTATTAAATGCTCTTCTTGGATTAAATACTTTGTTATAAGAAAAGTGTTAAACAAGGCTTGTCGCATTTTTTTACAGTGTTATACATAATCTCGTGTTATCAAAATATCGTGTTAAACAAGGGTTACCTGTATTTTGTTTCTAAATTTCATTTTTTGATTATTTCACTGTCCATGTATATATATTTTTAAATATGTATTTAGAGATAATATCCTTGATAATTTTTCGTTTCTGTAAAAAATAAATTTTCTCTAACAATTTTCTAAATAAAATTTAAAAAAAAAAACAAAATTTTTTCATTTTTGTTTACTTTTCTTTAATATTATATTTTCTAAATTAGATGTTTATGTTATGTATATACATATATATATTAAATATATTTATATTTATCCTTAAATACTTTTTAGTACATAAATAAACTAAAATACCACATAAAAATAAAAATACAAATACACACAAAACCACGTTAAATGTAAACAATTTATCAAACTGAGAATTTTTTTTAATTTTTCTGTATATTTTCACAAAGTCCTCCTTAAGCTTTCGCGTATATTTCAAAATGCAAACAAACTTAATTAAAAGTTAACAAAAAAAAAAAATGAGGACGATCTATTTGACTGAAAAATAGAGGAATTTGCTTTATGTTTAAATCTACATATATCCATACATATAATTATATATAGCAAAATATAACCCCATATTTCGAAGGCCGTCTCATATATTAAATACTTATTAATATTGTGCCCCTTACCCAAAAAAATAACGTACAAAATACGGTATACTACAAAATTTTATTCATTTTATGGTGGAAAAATGGAGGGAAATTTTTAATATAAACAACTTTAACCTATAAAGTTTATTATTATTATTTTTTTTATTTAATATATGTTGATTTTTAGATAATTTAAATGAAAATAATACCAAAAAGAAGAAAAATATCACCATAAATTATAACCTCCAAAAAAAAAAAAACGAAGTTGTTATTTAAAAAAAAACCATTTTTATTTTATTTTCTGAGCTGATACAAATATTTGAAGGAAATTTTTTGAGTTATAGCTATATTATTATTATTTATGTATTTATAAGTAGTATATAGCATAATTTGAAAATCCTTCACTTTATATGTATATAGAAAATTGTAGATTTTCCAAAGCAAGCCTTAATTCTATAAAGGTAATTATATCTAATATGTACAAACAGAAAAACTGATTTAAAGTGTTTGCTTAAAACAAGCGAACATTGACTGAATGAGTATTTTTATTTTTTTCATATAGAAAGTTTTTAGTGTGATTTTTGTTTTTGGTTTTTTGGATGAAATATTAGCTTGGAAAATTTTGGAGTTTTTTTTTTGTTAATTTGATAAAAAAAAATTTTAAAAGAGAATTTTTGAAAATATTATTTTGAAAATTTATTTGGCTACACGAACGATGTCAGTTAAATTAATTGATTATTGAAAGAATAATTAATTTATACAAAATTTTTTTTTGTGTTTTAATTAATTTCATTATAAAAACAAAACTTTAAAGCCTCAAAGTTTTAGTCTAATGTAAATATAATGTGGTAATTTTGAAAAATTAATTTTTGTAAACTTTTATTAATTATTAAGTAAGTTTAATGGAAATTTTTTGGCCGAATTAAATTTTATCGATAGATTTATTAAATTAATAATAGAATTTTGTTCACTTACATCATTATTTTAAGCCCAATTTGAAAGTTTATGTGGTACAAATTATATTATAATACTTCTGTCAAATTTTGAGATTGTGTCGAACTAAAATCTTCAATTTCGTAGCTAAATGTCGATATTATGTAATATCTTTGAAACTTATGTAATATGTGACCTAAAACATTAATATTAATTTAATTGTGATCAAATGTCAAATTTTAAGACTTTCATATAATTTTGTAAAACTGTGAAAAATAATTCGGTGAAAATCTGGAATTGCACAGAAATTTGAAACTTATTAATTGACCCTTTTACTTATTTTATATTTTGGGGTGATTATATAATTAGAGTAAATTTGGGTGAAATTAAAAATTAATCCACAAAGAGTTGAAACATTTTAACATTTTAACAATTTTCATTTTACTCAGAGCTATTTAGGGTAGCACTGTAGAATAGGAAATAGAAAAATTGATTGCATTAAAAAAACCAATAAAATTATTTGTATTTATTTTACGGTTTTGTTAATTAACATAGTTTATTTCATATATTATTTAATATATTTGAGATTATTTGACAATTAAAACAATATATTTTAAACAATGTCAACGCTATAAATAATCAAGCCTGAATAATAATCATTTATTAAGTATTTCCAACGAACTCATATGAATATTTGTAATAGTTTCTCAAATAATCGCAATATTAAAATCAGGTTTCTATTTTGTTATATTTCGAGTTCAAGTACCTCGTATAAATCAAAATTATTAAAATTTCTGTCTCTGATAACAAATCACAATTCTAATGATCATTAAATATTTTTAATTGCCATCAAAATTCTAAAATCCAGTAAAATCCTATAAAAATTATTTATTAAAAAAAATTATAATTTAATTCCTTTTTTCACCCATCTGGATGAACGGACGAAATATAAGAAATAAAATAAAATAGTCTTTTCTCAAAAAAAAAAAAAAAAAAGTTGGAATATTTTTCTATATAAGTAAAAATTAAGAGAAATAAAATGAAATACAACACCAGAAACCATTAATGTCACCTATTCGTCATCGTCAACATAAATAACATGAAAATTAATCAAATTTATTTTGGCTGGTTTAAGTCTAAAACCACATGACATGCAGCTTTCATAAACGAAGGCGTCAGGTAATTTCTCACAAAATTTTTTCTATCTTTTTATTTCATTTAGAAAAATTTAAACATTACGAAAAGATACAGAAAAAAAAGTAAATATATATTTTTATATTATAATATCTTATAAATTTTTTGTTTGTATTTACATTAATTTAAGATTGTATAACCAAGAAATAAAATAAAAACCTTACAATATTATACAAATTAAACTTAACTATATATAACGATATCTTATATATTAGAATGTTCATTAGAGAAATACTAGACTTTGCTTGATTATACACCATGGAAATCGTCTTGAATTTTGTCGTAAATAAAATATATATCTATAGAAGTGAAGAATTGTAAGATAAAATTTTGTCATATAAAATATAGTGAAAAATAAAAATATCTATATGTATTAGAATATTTAAAATAAAAAAAAAAAGAATATGGTAAGTATATTTTATTTTAGCTTTTTCATTTCGTTTACATAGTAGTTTGTCATTCTGGGTAATACATAAAAAAAGAATAAAAAAGTGAATTGAAATGGAAATAAAATATTTGAATAAAATTAAAAGAGTTTGTTCAAAGCAAACAGATACATTTTCACCTAAAGAAGGAGGAATTATTTAAAATATTTGAAAATTATTAAATAAAATTAATGTCATATTGAAATTAATGTTCATCATGATTCGTTTAAAAATAAATTGAAAAAGGTAAAATGTAAAATTAATTTTTATATTGGTAGGTAAATAAATTTATGCTTTGGTTTACATGTGGTTGGTATATGTTGTATAGATTAAATTTACAATAATTTAGTAACAGAAAAATACAAATTATTGGTAAAAATCTGGACTAAAAACTAATTTGTAACTATGTATTTAATAAAGAAATATTCTTTATAAAGTTTAAAAATTAAACTTACTTTTAGAGGAACTTTGAAAATTTGAATGAAAAATTATTATTATACGTTTTGTAATTGAAAATTGTCATCTTCAAAATGTAATTTAAAGGAATATTTTTTATTAATTTTATTGATTATATGTACTAATTTTTTAATTATATGTATTGTCAAATTAAATTTAAAAGTTGTAGGTTTTTCCACTAAAAAACTTAACGAAACATAACTTATCTGATAGAAACGATAATTTGTCTAGTTTTAAAGCAGTCAGTAATGATTAAATGGTAATATTTAAATTAGTTTCTATCAATTAATAAATTCCAAGTACCAATAAGCTAATACAAATAATATATCTAAGAATTTAATGTGAACTATGAAGATTTGTGTATAAATTAATAATGTAAATTATTATAAATTTTAATTATGTTATTAAAAATGTATATAATAATAATTTTTAAAAGTCTAATTTTAATATTATTTCTAACATATAAACAGACAATTTAAAATTAATAAAAAGTATATAAATAACATATTTTTTTTTTATAAAATAATAAAGATAAAATTCCATAAAATAGCATTTATTTCTATCAGTTAAAATTTATGTATATTATATGTTTGATGTTCCAGAAACCAATTGCAAATATGTTCTTCTCGTGAGGATAGTATACAGTTGTTTTTTTTTCTTCTTCTTATATTTTATATATATTTTTGTGTGTTACTTTATGTAAGTAAATATTATGTCAAGGCAAAGATACTTATATGTTATTTTTTTTTTATATATATAATTTTCCTTATGGTATCCTTATACATCGTTTTATAAACTGCATCTTAAGATATATGGTGACAGTATAAAAATATATTTGGTTCTTATTTTATCGTACAAGGATAATAATAATAATAATAATATAATATAAATATGTATACTTATGTTTCAAATAATTTATATTAAATTTTATGTGAAATAGACAAATTTTCATCAATCTTGTCACATGTTTTCTACATATACTTACATATATAAAAAAAGAATATCAAATTTGAAAATTTTACAAATAAAATTTATATTATTATCTAATGATTAAAATAAGAAAATTTTCTTAAAGATATATATATGTTAAATATTTATGTATGTTTAAGAGTTGGAAAAAAAAAATATCTTATTTAAATTTATGTTAAAAGATTTAATTGATAATAAAATTCGTAATTTCAATTATCTTTATTATTATATGATTAAATTTTAATTATTTTGTTGCTATTATAAAATCTATGATAAAATATGTAATATTGAGAAGTTGTAATAAAAATATTGACTTTTTGTTATTACTCTAATATTTTAGAATATTGATAATAACTTTTTCTTAAAACTAGTTAAAATAATTTAGAATTGATTATAATTTAACCTCTTTCTTGCATCTACTTTTAATTCACCTAAAATGGTAATTAATTTGTTATGATCAATATGTAATATTTATCTAAAAAATACCATCTATACCACACAAATTTACATACATATGTTGGGGAGGAAATAATATGATATAATGTTATTGATTGTTTAAATTCAGGTTTACATATTAATTATTTTTTTTTTTATTTTGAAGTTATATTATGACATAAGAATATGTATTTTAGATCGGATCATAAATTTAAATTTAATAAAATTAGTTATAAGACATCTAGTAATTTTATCTGAAACGAAATTAAAATTAAAATTAAAAGAACATCAAAAACATCATTTAAATTTAAAGAACATCAAATTAGCATTTTAACTTTTGACTCTTATTTTGAAATTTTCCATCAAATTTTACTTAAAAAAAGTAAAATTTATTTACTAAATTTTTAATTTAGAAATTTCTTAATTAGTATAAAATTGGTATATTAAGAAAATTGTATACATTTTCAAAAACTGTTCATTAAATTAGAATTTGCTTTCAAAAAATGTTGAGTTTGAAAATTACTTAAAATAAAATCATGTGTGTACATTTGTCAATAAATTTCCATTCATACTTTGTGTTCATCCTTAAAAACCCATATAAAATTTAAATTGTAAAACTATATTACTAAAAAAAAAAAAATTATTGAAAATATAATTAAAATTTATTTATACTCATATATCCATTTTATATTTTATTTCAACTATAAATTATGTACATATATTTTAATGTGAGATAATTAAAGATACCCTGATACTTTGTATTAAAATTTTTGTAATTAAATAAAAATTTATTTGAAAATAATCCTATACAAAGAATATCCGTCCAATATTAGTATTAATACTAGTTAGTAAAAAACCATACTAAACGTATACGTAAAAAAAAAAAAAATATTATCTTTAAGATATTATTGGTGTTATGCTAACATATCATTCACTAGCAACACAAAAAAAAACTATAATATATTTTTCTTATATTTTTCAAGTATTCTTATCTTATATATATGAAGTAAGTAAAATATACCCCGACTTTTGTAAGTACGCTATAAAAGTTTTAAGATAACTTTCTAATATCTCTATGTATATTTATATGTGAAAGAAGAAATTAGTATCCTTAAGCATTTCTTTTTTTTCAGTATAAAGTATTAAGTATTTATATATGTATATATATACGTAATATTTTATTTAGTATTATGTATGAGAAATGGAAACATTTTACCGGTGTAAATGTGTTTTGCTTTAAATTCTCTAGAAAAAAAAAAAAAAATAGAAATAAAAAAGGATATATCAACATCACTAAAACTTACGTACTTAAAACTATGAGAAAACTTTTAAGGAAATAATATGTTATAAAATATTTTCATATTATATACTCATTTTACTTACTAAAGAATCATATATATATAATTACAAATATATATATATTTATATAAATAATAACGACTATAAAATTATGAAAAGATACTTTTTTAAAAAAAAAAAAAACTATAATTTTTCGCGTTAAATGGTAACAAATTATTATTATATTGTTAGAAATTTTGTAGAAAATCCCTTAAGGATATAATACTATAGTAAAGTAGTATATAGTGGATTTTAAAGATTATATTCATTTGTAAAATTACTATAATAAAAATATAGTTTAGTCAACCTAGTATAGTTTTTATATTATATTTTTAAACATTTTTTTTTTTATATATTATTATGCTTTATCGAGATTATAAAATCATAATAATCTCTGTGATTTTATTAAAAAAGTTTAGAAAAATTGCTTTTTTTTTGGGAAAATTTATTAAAATTATTATGGTCAAGATAACGATAATATTGTTAAGGAAAAATTCTATATATGATAAGTTATTAAATGAAAATATTTTGTTATGATTATTATTATGAATCTATGTAATATAATATTTTTGTATAATTAGGTTGAGTGTGTGAAGCGTTAATGTAGAAAATTATATACATATTATGTATATATTAGATGAAAAAAAAATTAGAATACATACTGTAATAATTTGACTTGAGGGAATTCAGTTTGATGTAGAAAAAAAGAAAATATTGTATTTTTAGGGGAATTGTAAAAATTAGTGCATATAATTTTATTACATTTAGTTATATTCTGAATTTTAAGAAGGTAATATTCTGAATTTTAAGAAATTTTTAATGCGGTATTTTTTAAAACTTTAAATAATTGGTAATCTAATAAAAAATTATTTTGTTAATTCGAATTCCTTATACATATTTAACATCAAAAATTTTTATATGGATAATTTAACAGCATAAATTTAAATTGTTGCAAATATGATTAAAACTTTCATATATTTACAGCAATATCTCATTTTACAACTGTAACACTGACACTACTTAAATATAAATGTTTTTATTTACTGTGTGTTTTCTGTTTTAAAAAAGAAGTATTTTGAAATATAAGTGTTAAATTATGATAACAAACTTCACATACTTCACATAGCAAATTGTAAACTTTAAAAGTATTGTACTAAAAATTAAAATGTCATTTAAAATTTTCATCCTCTAAAGTCTAAGTTACTATTTGGAACATAGTCTCCTTAAGATGCTGACTTTATTAATACTTTATTACTAGAAGCAGTTTCAGTAAATTTATGGAATAATTGAGCAAAATACAAGGATTAAATAAACATCCCCGGTATTGCTAAATGTGAAAACTTGCATAACTTAAGATTGTAAGTGGTTAAAGAATAAGTGAAAGTTACCATTTCATTATATATTGGTTTCAAGACTTATTTCGAATTTTCCTAACCAATGGAGTAAAATTGTAATACTCACACTAACGTTAAATATCTATGTAGTTAGTTTTACCAATCCGCCAATTTGACGTATACATGGAAAATCCAGTTAATGGAACAGTTGTAAATACAAGCAAATGTGTAATAATTTTATTTAAATTCAGTGCAGTAAATTGATTCGGTCAATAAATTTTATATTGATGTAAGAAGACTAAAATTAATATTTAGACTAAACAAGTCTAGTATAAATTTATCTCATAGGTTTAAGTTTAATTATGAAATTACTAATTCCATCATTTTGACGACTTGGTACATTTAGGTATATGTTAGGTATCTCATCGGGATTAAAGTGCTTAAATTTTAAAATGAAAATAAAAATATAACCGTAAAAATTTAATTACACAATACGTCATTTTGACGAGTTAGTAAAGTATCCAATTACATTAAAATAATGGATATAACAGCAAAATCCATTTTAGTTTCTTAAAATAAAGTAAAGAAATATTAATTACAACTTAAGATTTTTATGTAATATTCAATTAAAAAATACGAAATACTCTTCAATTATCAGAAAAATGTTTATAAATTTATGCTTAAATATTACGATGTTGTAAACAGTCGCGAATAATAAATTTTTATACTATAATTCCGGCATACTTTCAGGTGAAGGCAAATCAAATTTAAAATATTGTACAATTTAGTTTTTTACTCAAGGACTGTGTTAAGAAAATTGATTATAATAATTACCCTATAAACATTACCATATAAAATTATCAAAATAATTCATAATTCTTACTTTTAAGATTTTAATTGAAAAATTGATATAATTCAGCTAATCTTTCTTCAACAATTTTTGATTACAAAAAAACTTTATCAACATTAAAATTATCTATAATTTTTATTTTATAGTTTTACCTTAAATTTTTGATCCTTCAAAAAAATAAAATATAATTTATAGTTCGAATCCTTGATGAAAAATATATAAAGGAAAAAATATTTTAAAACATGTGTCATTGAATTTGTATATATGTATATGTACATATCTTATGTAAATATAAAAGTTTTTAGGTTTTTACCTTAAAGGCATAATTTATTCTCTTTTACATACATATACTATATGTGTATCATCTAATATATAAAAATATATATTGAAGGGAACATACTCGACTTTACTAATGCTCATTATGTATCTGTAATATCATATATATCTGCATATATAAAAAAAATAAGCATAATTTTGTTTAACGGCTAGTATGTGACTTGGTTTTATCTTAATTAAACTTAGTATTATATAATTTTTTTTATATTTGTTTTTTTTTTTCCCCAAAAAAAAACATAAAGATTTTTTCTTTTATATAAATTATGATAAAACTGGTATACTTCAATATGTATTAGTGTTATATAGAAAAATTAGAAAATGCTTGTTATATATGCAAAATACCGTCTATTTATATATGAATTTTTTTATCATAATATTTTATATAGATATGTACGTACGTACTACTTTTTTTTATGTATTACATTATTCTTATATAAAATTCAACCGTGTTGTAAATAATAACTACGTTTTTTTTCCTTCTTACGATTATTATGATTATTATTATTATTATTTAACCCAAACTAAACATACAGAAAGGAAAATAAGAAATATTATGTACCGAGGAATAAAGAACTCTTTTTTTTTTTAGGTTATGATATCAAAAAATGATAATATTTTTTATTTCATTCTAGTTATCTACATATATATGTTTATAATACTCATAACATCGAATGATACATGAGTTTAGATTAAAATTATTATATTTTATGTTTTTATATACATAATAATATTTGTTAAATTATTATTGTTTTTATAAAAATATGATTTATATTTTCTAATGAACAGAAAACATTAGAAAAAAAAACACTCTTTTGGAATTTTAAATGTTTTATTAATGGAAAATATAAGGAAATATTTGGTTTAAAAAAAAAACTATCAAAGTGAATAAATTTAAAATTTAATTATTTTTCTGGAATTATTATTTAATATTTAAACTGATAATAATATAAAAACTGTAATATGCACATTTAAGGTAAAAAAAAATGAATCTAATTTGAGCTAGAATAGCTACAGTCGTATGATTGAGTTTAGGAGGAATATTCTACAAAATATTATAAATTTTAAATATAATATTAAATTTAATGGTTAAACAGAATGTCGCGATTTCACTGGAATATCGCTTTAGAAATAGAATTTCATATATATTTTGACAATTCGGAGAGTATAAATGAAAGACACAAATATAAGTCCTGGGCTACTTTTTTTTTAAATGTATAAAATATTGTGATATTTGACTGTGGGCTTACTGTGATGTATCTGGGAATTATAACGACAATATCATCAGTGCCGAAGAAAACGTCGGTGACACATTTTGTTTTGCGTTTTACGCTAATGAAACTAATAGAAATAATTTTTTGTTGAAGTATACGTCATTATCGAATTGTAACAAACATATATATATATATTCTTAATCCTTTCGATACCCTATTTTTTTTACGTAACTCCGATATTGTTGTTGTAATTATCGGCAATATATCCCATACCCCGTCGTCGAAAAGATTGTAATTAAGTTTCTACAGTCAGAGTGGTGTAATAATAATATCAAGTTTATAAAATTTTATCAAAAATTTTTTATCAACATCTTTGCAATATTAGCTACGTTTTAAATACATAAATATGATTTTTTTTATTTACAAAATATGCTTAAGTAAGTGTCGAAAATATTCTTGTCCCAATATTAAATAAAATTCACTAATTTTCAAATTATTGCGGAAATAATATTATACTTCGTAATTTATATTACTCAGCTCTCTAAATTTTGATATTATTTGTTAATAAATATAAATATTTATTATATTACATTTTAATGATTACTCATCCGAAATTAGGTGAATTTTTGTTATATAAATATATATATATATACAAATGTGTCTTTGGGACAGAACCAATTGGGAATATGTTGAATCCTACTCAATTATTCTATTGAAATTTCAATCCACAGAATTAGTAATAGACCATCCCCCATCATTTACTACAAAAAAAAAATATCAACATTTATATAATATTAATTTTAGGTATTCAATCCTGCAAGTCACGTTAGTATCTAAATATAATTATATATATGAAGATATTTTGTAGAATTTTGTTCAAATCAAAATAAAATTCATCTACACTGCGAACAAAAATCAAATAAATATTTATAGTAAAAGGACAAATATGTTTTTTTATGTTTTGTATAAAATTAATATGTTTTTTTTCAGTGAACATATTTGAATTAGTATAGTGGTAAAAATTATCTAAAAAAATATATATACGATATATTTTAGTAAATTATTTCACGTGCAAATTTTCGGGGGAAATGGAAAATTGGACATAATTTGAATTATTTGTGAACCTAATATAGATTGTCATAATATATGTTTATTTGATATTTTCTTATGTGTCCAGAAAATTAAGTATATATTTTTATTTTTTAACTAAACACAATTTGAGTCATCGACATCCCGAAAATTTTTATCCAAAAATTTATGTTTTTTTTTTTAAAGGATTGTAATTTTTTTTCTTTTTAAGATACTTAAAGAAACATAGGCCTTTAAAGAGAATAAATATATTAGTATCTGGTACTGAAAATTGGTGACAAGATAATATAATGCTGTTTTTTTTTTTTTGGGTTTTAAAATATGGAATATTTTTACATTCAGTTTTGACTTTATACTAAATTTTCTTTTCAGATACATATGTGAAATAAAATACAGGGTTCTTTAAAAATTTAATAATTTAAAATTTATTGGTTTAAAAAATAATTTGTAGTAATATTTAAGGATAAACTAAGAAACAGTGAAGAAATATTATAAAGATATAATTTAATTTGATGAAATCGTAAGTAAGTTTGAAAAAAAACTATGTTTGTTATGAAATTTTTATATAATTGGTAACAATATTCTAGAATTACTTAAAGAGTTATGAGTTTTTAAATATTATTTTAATATAAATTGTAATATAATTTTGTAGTTTTCCTTGCAATTTTATTTTATAAAATAATTTAATTCTTTAATTATATTTTTCAAGTTTAATTTTCTAATTTAATTGTTAAATATTTTTTGTATCAGATTACGTGCTGTTGTTTTTCTAAAATAGAAACCCTAACATTTTTACTAATCACATAGTAAACGATGTATAAACAAATTCTATGGGTCACTGGTCATCTAACATTTATTATTATTCTCTCTGTAGATATTCCAAAAATCTAATAGTACACTTATAGCTATCATACCATATAACATAATTATTTTTTATTTTCCGTATTTCTCATTGACGCAAACAAAAAAAAAACAAGAAAGAAAAAAATGGTACTTTAAGGGCTCAGGCAGCAGGATACATAACTTTATTATATTAGCAGTATAATATAGTGTGAAACCTTAAAGTCGTTATATTTTTGTTAGTAATATTTTCATCTAATATATCTCTGTGTATAGATGTAAATAATTTTTTTAAGTTAAACTTGGTTTTGGTTCATTCCTAATACACCCACATGGGAATTTTATTTTGGACGTGATCAAGATGTCTATTTTAGTTTTTCGTATAGTATGTGTTTTGAATTTTTAATGCAATTCAGAAAAGTGATAATGTTGTTTAAATTGTTTTCTTATTTCATAATAATTTTTGTTATTTTATTTTTAGGTAAAATATATATATAGATATATATATGTATAGATACATTATTATAGTTTTTTATTTGATACAGATAATTTTGTTAATATAATATTAAATTGTCCTTTAAAATGATCCTGTTCTTGATAAAATTTAATTTCAATTATTCAAATATACACAAAACAAAAAGAAAATATTAAATAAATTTTATTTTATCATTCGGATAGTAACAGAAAAAAAAAGAAAATGATTTTCAGTTTGGAAATTGATTATTTTTTTTACTAAGAAAACTTTTTTCTTTATTCAGTTTTTTTTCGTGCAATATTATTTTTTAGTGATGTAAATTAGCAATTAAAGTTCTTACAAGAAATTGTCGATTTGTCGTATTACTAGTAATTTAGTAGAATAATGAACATTTATAATGTTTTAAAGTGAATGAATTTTATTTTATAAATTTTGAATAAGAAAACAATGTTTAAAAAAAATATGGTCCATCTTAAAGTTATTTTATTAATTAAATATTATTTGGTCCCGTAAAAGACAATTGATAAAACACTGATACAACTTAAATTGCTCTTATGGACATAACTCTTTTGGTAATCGTAAAATTACTCCACACCGAGAAAAGCAATTAAGATTACCCTAAAAATTATTTATAAAAGTATATTTTATTGGCCCTATTAAAAGTGATCTAACATACATAGGATGGAACGACGAAATTTATTTACAAATTACAAATTTCTTGATAAATATATAATTTTGTTTTTGTTTTGCATTACAAGTTGACAGTTGCCTGAAAATCTCGCTTGAAAAAGTTGCCAGTAATTTTTTACGTCAAACACAAAATCATTTCTCACCGGGATGTCGATAAAAAAAAGTTGCGTGTGTAAAAGCAGTCTAATATTGACATTTTCAATTTTCCTCTATATTTTAGTTGTTCGTATTAGTGAAAACTGACAGTTTCAACCTGAAAATTTATGAAAATATATATAGAGTTAAAATTTACGAATCATTTTAAAAACCATTAAAATATAATTTTCTTTGAATTTTCTTATGGTTGTTTTTTTTAGATATTAAACTTTCACTGACTTTTTTTTGTACCCACAGAGATTTAATGATATTTGTTACTACTTCGAAAGATTTTGCAAAAAAAAAGAATACAAAATTTCATTAAAAGAAAATGTACCTTAAATTTACTTGAATTTTAAAGTTTTATTACATTTAATTTTAAACTTTTCTCAATTTTCTTGTGTGCTTTTGAACTTTTTCTTAATTGTATTGCACATAACTCGTACCTTGTAAAAGAACTAAACTTTTTTTTGATGATATTGTTTTTTTTTTAGAAAACTTTATATTTCCTTGTATTTTTTTTCTGTCTTTAAAACCAACTCTTTTAATAAGGTTTACCAGTTTTCGCGAGTAAAAAAAAACAAAAATTAAGGAAAAACCAAAAAAAAAGCACAAAAATTAAAAATGGAAAATGTTTGAAAATTATTACATGAAGTTCTGTACTACTTCTTTTTTATGTATATACTTCATGGTTTTCTTACAATTTTCCTTAATGGTAAAGATTATTATGAAATTTTTTTTTGTTTTTATTTGCATTTTTTTTTCGCCAGGATCATTTACATTCTATTAGAGAAGTCATTACTTTTAATGAGATACAGAATTTAGGTTTTGTCTGATGGTAGTTACTGTTTATAATGTTGGTTTTTTTTGTCTTCTTCTTTATCTTCCTGTTTGAAATTTTCTCGTAAGCTTGTTCTGAGCAAAAAATAATAATAAATATATTTATCCTTTCGGTGCGTTTTCATATTTTTTTATTCTATATTTCTGCGCATATCGTTGTCCTGTATTTTTTGAAAACCTAAAAAGATCAAAATAATCTTTGTGTTACAAAAATAAACTAAGTGATGTAGGTATTTTTAGCATGTAGATTTGTGAAAAATAATAAATTTATCATTTGCACTGTAAAAAAAAGTATACAGTAGTACATTTGTAAAAATAATAATTGAAATTAATTATAATTAAAAATTTTTTTTGTATACTCTCGTAATTTGAAATATCTCGTAAATCTAGTAATACCTCAAGTCTCGTAAATACATAAATTCAATTAAATAAATTTTTATTAATTAATTAAAAAAACAAACTATGTGTTTTTGAGATATTTATATTAAAACATTTTATTGATTTGATATAATAAATAATATTTATTATATCAAATCTTGTAGCTGGGGTAAACAATGAGGCATTATATCCAAATATGCGGATTAATTATTAGATTATTTTCAAATAGAGTCGTTTTTTATAGCTATAAAAAAAAGTCCAATTAATTACGTTTAACAAGTTACATTACGTTTAAATTACATTACGTTTATCAAATTGTATTTAACATCTTATATATTTGTTGAATTTTAACGAATTTTGTTACATATTATTTTTTACTGGTAACATTAGGCGTATTTAGGAGCTTATTTTCAATCCATAACTTTAGGCGATTTTTTTTAATTCTTGAAAAAACTTGTTGAAGTTTTCTGAAAAAACTCTGTTTGTGCCGGTTTTCTGCAAACAATGGACCCCAGTCAATTTTCTCACAAATACGGGATCAGTTTTGATTAAAATATGAATTTTGAATTTGCTTTAGTATTAATTAGTTATATTAGTGTTAAATAATTTGGAAAACATATTTCAATCTATTGACATTTTTTTGTGCAGAAAATTTGGAAAATTGCAGTTATTGACTAATGAAGGCAGTATATAGTTATTCTTATTTCTTAGTTAAAGCTCTCGGAATATGGTCGTTTTGGGATCCATATTTGGTTAATATTTTTTTTATGATGTTGTATTAATTGAAAATAGAGTAATATTTGTACATGAATTTGGATAGCAATTCATTTGGACTGTTGCGCCAATGAAGAAGAAGAAGTAAATCCTTTCGATTATTTAATTTAATATAATATTTAACAGTGTAAAATTGATATTATTCAAAATCATAATAATAAAGTGTAATATATACTGTTGTATTTATATATATATACCGTATCTGATAAATTATCATGCCTACTCCTCGCCCATCAACAAAAAAAATTGTAATTAAAAATGAAGAAAAATCTTTTTGAAATATAATTTTCATATTGAATTATTTTTTTTTTTTATTTTAACTTTATAAAAATTTTCCCTTTTTACTTAATTTCTCAATGCTTTTCTCTTTAACCAACACAAAAAAATAAAAATAAAAAAGTAAAGATAAATAAATAAAAAGAAGCAACTCTCAAAAAAAAAATTGATAAAGAAGAATTTTTCTTATGAAAAGTTAAGATTGTAAAGCTGGTAGCCCATTTAAAACACTTAATATATAAATTTCTTGCTTGGAGTGTAGATATATATGTACCTTAAAAGTGTTTTACGGTGTGGAATATTTTAAGTGTAATTCGTAAACGTGTATAAAATAAAATCACAGAGTAAAATTAAAGCACTTTTAATGTGGCACTCTAATGATAGGATTTGATGATATACTAAAGGGGGGGGGGGGGGGGGTATAATGTAGAAAAATTATAAAACTGAAAATGGCAAGTACTTGTATTTTTATTTTTTTTATATTTTTTTATGAGTTTACTAGATTTTTGTGTACTACAACTCTATAAAAAAAAATTAGAATGGTAAACGTTTTATACTGTTAAGAAAATGGAAAATGCCACTTTGTAATTATATTCACTTAAGTTTTTTGTTTTTGTTTTTGTAAATTATAAAACGTACAGCCATAGAGATTATTGTATAAATATATATTTTTCTTTTTTATGTAATATATTTAAGGATATTTTATATATACAAATATACATATTTTTAGGCTAAAGTTAAATAATAATATTATTTATAAGAAGGGTTAATTCGCATTTTTCTTAATTGAATAAATTAAAAGAATTTCTTTAATGTTTTTTTTAATTTAGAGTGGGTTAACACAAAAACAAAAATGGAATGGAAAGTTTTAACCAGATTAGAATTGAAAATTATATATATAGTACATATATAAATATGAGTATATTTATATTTTTATTTGAAGGAATCATGGTTAAATGAATTTTTTGGATAAAAAAAGGGGTAAAAACATTTTCTATTATGAAAAAAAATTGTTTTCTATATAAAATTAAATTAAATTTAGTCTATAACATTTTTTGTAAAGGGTTGTTTTTTAAAAAATATATACATATGTATAAATTTTGGTAAATATATTTAAATATATTTCTTAGAATGTAAATTGCTTGGTTAATAATGTTTAATTGAATATTTAATATGTTTAAAATTGAATTAAGTTTCCTTTTCTTTTTTTTTGTTATGGGAAATCTTTAATAAAAATCAATAGAGAATTCTAGTAAAGAGCATAATTTTAGGTGGCATACTTTATTGTACATATGGGGAAAAATTAAACAAAATTATAATATGTACTTAAAAAGGAATATTCATATTTTGGAATAGGAAACATACATATTTTAACATTTTACGGGTTATAAAACTTGTTATTAGCTATTAAAAAAGGACATTGAAAAAAAATTTTTATATCACTGAAATATAATTGCTTAGGTCGTTATAGTAATTACTGAGAAAATATAGATCCATTTATAATTATTGTTAATGGCGTGATATCTTTCACTTAATTTTCTAGCATATTCAGAAGTTAGATCGCTCCAAATACTTTTAATACCCAAGTTCAGTTGCAGTAATTTTCCTTTTTCTTCGAAGATTGTTTTCGAATAGCTTTCCATATACCACTGTATGGATTGTATTCATTATCTTTCTTCTAAATGGCGTACATGAGTCTTATACATATCTTTAACTAAAAGAAATCATTATCTTCTTGTAGGATCCTATCATTATTGCCTTCTTCGTACAATAAATCTGTCAGTTTCAATGATTTCGCATCATTTTTTATCCAGTCTTTCTTCCAATTATTATAAACGACAAAAGTTTACTTTTACGGTTTTCATTTTAACTCTAAATAAGTACTTTTTCTTCAATTTAATTCTTTTTGTCCGACAATTTAATTCTGCTCATCAGTCTTGCAGCATTTAAAGTTTTTAATATAAAATTCAAAAATAGTTTTTGGCAAATTAATAGTCAAGAGTAAATTTTACTTGAAAAAATTTCAAACTCAATAAAATGCTATAATAAATTTCTAATTTAACAAAATATATCTTTAACTAAAAGAAATTTCCTTTTTCCGATCCTTTCTTAAAAGTACATTTTTCCAAATTTCTTTTTCTAAATTTATTTCCTTTAATTATTTTACATTTATTTAAAATAAAAAAAACATAATAAAATTTATAACATCATAAATTGTAATAATTTTTTATGACTTTATATTAGTTTTTTTTTTAAAGAAAATTTTACATTTTCTTTTTTAAATATTACATTATTTCAGCATTTTTAAAAAAAAAAAAAAATGTTTTTTACCTTCAAAAGAACATTCACTAAAATTTATGTATGTAAATTTTTTTTTTCCTAAACTAAATATTCTGCTATAAAGTAGAGAAAAAAAGAAGCAAATTACGATCCACATACAAGTCAGTAACAAAAAAACAAGTATCAGGCCAAACAGAATTTTTGAAAAACCCTTAAGGTTTTTCGAATGTTGTACCAAATAAGGACAAAAAGGTATTAAATTTCTAAAACACATATTTATTTATATATTTTAAATAAAAAAAAAGAGGCAAACGAATAAAAAGGATATTAGTGTTTATATGGGCACAAAAGGTAAATATGTGATTTTGCAAATATATATATGTATATATATATTCGGGAAAATATGTCCAAATAAAATAATTTTGATCTTTGGATGAAACTTCTGAAATTTTTAAAATAAACTAAATGGAAAAATGATTTTGTTAATAGCCAACATAGCCAACAAAGATTTTTGTAATTTTGCATAAAAAGCAAATCAAAACTAGCATAAAAATAGTAAATTTTGATTGAACGACTACCTTTACGATTTTTTACGACTGCCTTTACGATTTTTTTCTCCTTACTGAAGAAACAGTTGCAATTCTACTGAATTGTAGCCTCACAAATTTAGTGAGACTACAATTTAGTTAAACTGATATTTAGCTAGCCGATAAGTTTAATCGAAATATGTTGAAAAATCTATTTTCCAGACAGCTCAAATCCAATATTATTAAACCCCAAAATATGCTTTATTTTAAACGTGACTTTAAATAAATAAATAATAAAAAAAAAAACACTAAATTTTTTTTAGTTAGCCATATTACGTCTCTTCCTTTTAAGATTTACTGGTAAAAAAAAAATGTTTGTCTTCTTTGTATCCCTTTTTTTCTGTGTTTATTTTGTTATTTTTATATTTACAGGTATTTATTATATACTTTATGTGTCAGAATTCAAGAATATATCTAAAATAATAATAATAAAAAAAAATTAATACACTAAAAGATATAGAAATCGTTTTTTTTTTGTACCCTAAAAGCTATGCCATTATTCATAACCGAATCATGGTTCTTTCCCTTTTTTTTGGTACTTAATATATGTGAAGTATGCAAATAAGGTTCACATTTAATATGTAATTTTTTTTTTTTTAATATACGTACATATATATATTTTTTTGCAACTTTCTGTTTGTTTAGTAGATAATAACTCTTTCTTTCATTTCCAAGGATGTTAATACGAAAAAGAAAAACGTTTACTTTTAACTTAAGGATATATGCAGCAAGCATATAAGAAAAAAAAATCACAGACTTGTAATAAAATATGTTAAATTTAGGAGAAAATTTTTGTGATTTTAAAAAAAAAAAATAATAATAATAGTCATAAATCATTAAATTTCCTTTTTTTTTTTTAATATGTCTGAGTATTTTGTTTGCAGATTTTTTTATAAAAGGTTGTGGGTGGTAAAAGATTGTATTTTTTTTCTCTATGGCAAAAAAAAGTCCCCCAATTTAAAAGAAAATAGTATATTGAATAAAAGTTGTTAAAATATTAATAGGTATATGTCTGCTGCTGTATAATATTTATGAGTTCAATGTCATACTTAATTGTTGTAGTATTATGTTTATGACAAGAAAATACTAAAATAAAATTAATTTTTTCAATTATTTTGTGAAGAAGTTAAAGAAAATTTGTATACCAATTAGATAAAAATAAGTATATATGAGAAAATTGTTATTCAATTATTTAATTTTTAAAATTGACTGATAAATAAGTAGTTCGATTTTACCAAATAATTTCTAAAAATACGAGTATTTATTAAATAAGAAACAGATTATTTTTAAGCTGTTATTTTTATCATACCAAATTTGACTTTTGAAAACCACTAATTAAGATCTTGGGAATAGAAATTAACAATTTTCATCATGATGTCTGTCGGTCTGTGGATAACTGGAGAGTAAATTTAAAACTGATTTTTAAGAAAATTCATATTTAAGTTTTTTACATGAATATATCAATTTAATCTGATTTTGGTATAGATCTGCAAATCGGAATTGATAGTTTTACTCATGCCACATGTTTTTAGGAATATTTAAAAAGTGAGAAATATTTCGAAATTTTTTTGTTAACAAAACTTGATATACACACTATATCTGACAACATTTATTTGCTTAATGACTCTCGTAAATATCACCCACAAATGAATGCCCCAACATCTACTGTACTTAGACCTAGCTTAACAGAATGGCTTTGTTCGATTTACGGACAACTTTTCTGGAACGAAACCATTTCGTTATCAAGAGATTTTGGTGTATTAAATTTTTCTATTTAAAAAATTAATAATTTCTAAGCAATTTTTTTTTTGGCATTTCGGTTGTTATGCTTTGATATTAATGCTTTATGAGATTGTACTTTATGCTTATACTCTTAAAAATTAAGATAAAATCTTGGAAAAAATTTGACAACTATTTTCAGAAGTTTCATCCAAAACACATAAATTTTCTCAAAGTTTTTTGCATTTTCTGCTATTAATATGCCTTTCTCGATTTTTAATTTGGAGTATATTTTACTTAAAGTCTGCTAAAAATAAGAAATTTAAGTGTTTCGAAGAAAAACTTAACAATGTTATTTAAATTTTTGTATAAAAGCTTCTGAAAAAGTTATTAACTTGCAATAAGTTTTATTTGAATTATGTTATTATAACTTCAGAATCCATTTTCTAATCAAATAAATATTTGTATATGTACTTAATAAATTACCGAATAGGTATATATTTTAAAAACATTGACTTTAGGAAATATTTAATAAACATATTAATTTCATACAAATTTATTTTATTATTTTATAAATAAAATAATAAAATAAAGTTCATACTGTGATAACTATGTGTTGTCCCAAAAATTTGATTAAATTTAAAATAAAATTAAATTGAATTTGAAAAACTCAATTTGCAAAAATAAATTATAAATATTTTTATAAAATTATATTCTAATTATTTATAAATATTATAGTTTAAAAATAATAGTTATTAGGCAAAATCTATTTAGGAATTCCAAAAAAAAATATTTCATTTATTTAGACTTATTTGAATAAAAACTATTTTAAGATCTGCTAAAACTAGATATTTACTAAATTAAAATATTTAACATGATTTATTTATATTTTTCAAGGATATTTAATAAGAATTTTATATTCAAAGTTTAGTAAAACGAATGAAAAATTAACCTTCACGAAAAAACCACCAAACTTCAAAAATAAAATAATTCCTTTAACTTATAAAAATAAATTATTTTCCAAATTTTTGGTAAAAAATATTCAATTAAACCATTTATTATGATGGGGTAAATAAATTAACCAAAAGAAATGTTAAGCTCTTGTATATCAGGTATGCATTTAATAATTTACCTTCATTTTATATCATTTCATTTATACTATTATTAAAATGGTAACGAAAATAGTATATTTCGAAAATAAAAATAAAAATATCATGAAATTTTTATTATACTATATATAAATTTATTCACTGTATATTAAATATCTAAATATAAGTTGAACATATGAATTTTGTGGTTTGATTACCTCAGTTTGGTAAAAAAATATATAAATAAAACCCATTATACGATAAATGCGTGAGAATGTACAAAATGTTGGAAATAATTGTATCCCATATAAGTGAACTCCTACGATCTTCATTGAATATATGTATATATGTGAAAATTGAAAATCTTTTTCTTTCAAATTATGTGTTAATTTTTATCATGCCACAAATAAATTTATTCTCTACATTTAAGTTGAAGTAGGTTTTTATAAAAGCATTAATGTTCACTGAAAATGAGCACTAAAATATTTGGTAAATATAAGTATATAATGTTAAAAAATCAGTACAAATTTTATGTTATCAGATAGTTTAGTCATGTTAGTGAAATTGTGAAATTATTTTGATATCATCAAGAATATCAAAAATTAAGCTCTTACCACATATAACACTGAAGAAAATTGAAATTTATTATAAATTATTTTTACCAACAATTTAAGTTTATTTTTTTTTTTTGTTGAATTTAATTTGATTTGAAAAATATTTTTTCTTTAGGAAAGCGAGTGAAATATTTACCTTTTTAAACATAGATATATATTTTAGTGTTCATTTTGTTAAGCGGCGTAATTGAGTGATTTGTGAATATTTTAAAATTGGAATAGAAAATTAATATGTTTATTTGTCTATTTACGAATAATTATTATTTTTAAACTATATTATTATTATAATAGCTCTGTGGCGTTACAGCTTTTATTATTGACACAAAATGTTTTTGGTGGAATTTGTTTTGTTGGCTTCCGATTTTCTTTATAGGTTATACTATCTTATTGTAGAACCTGTTCAATTTAAAAATGTGGTGTCTGTAGTCTCAACTCTTTTGAATATTTTGTGATATATGTATTTATGATGAAAAATATTTTTGGACAAGTGTTGAATATAATATCGTGATGTAATAGCAACTCTTGTCCGAACAGCCTGTATCTGGCAATAGATCAACCTTCACATAAACAGACAGACAAGATATGCCTATCTATCCCATTATCCTCTCTATAAATTCTACAGGGAACCAGATCTATCTATCTATCTCATTAGGATTCTATAGAGTAGTACATGCGATCTAGCTTTTGGGTGAAAAGCTGTATGTTTCGATTATTTTAATGTTCATAGGATCAAAGTACTGTTGAAGAAAAAGATTCAGCGACAAACCAGTGTACACCATTGCTCTAAGATCAGTGGTGGCTTAGTGATTTGTACTAGACTGGTTTCGATTGAAGTCGGAGGCATCGTGCTGGATAAACTTAACTCTGTTTTAAATTAGTAGCTTTGTGTACGGAAAAAGTTTCTTTCACATTATTCGAAATTCATATACAATAAGAAGTTTAAGAAACTTGAATTGCAGATAATTCTACACTGAAAGTGGATCGGACAGAGTAAAAGAGGAAGAATTGCTCTATCAATCTACATATATTATATGCTTAATTTCTGTAGCTGTATTAAATGCAAGATAAATTAAATAAATAATAAAATAAAATATGTGGCAAATTTTTCCAAATTAATCCATATTTTACACCAATCAATTAAGGAGCTTAAACTTGATAGCAATCACATAAAAAGCTTGTTTATTATGTTGTTATAAAACTAAGAATATTAAGTTACATTTTTAATTTTTAGGGTTTTTTTTATAACCATTAAAAGAATCTCTTGTGATGTTGTTTTCTACTTAAATAAATAAAAAAAGAAAATGAAGTTTTATTTGTAACTTAATTACATTGTAAAGATATATAAATAATAAACTTAACAAAATAGTATAGAATATCATTGGTTAAAAGTTTGTTCTAATTAAAAGAGCTCTTAATAGTATAAAAGGATAATAATAATAATAATCACAAAACCTTAACATATATACATAGTTTAGGCTCTTTATAGAGAAAGAGCAACTTCAATAACCATATTATCTTTCATATTGACCAAACTACGTTATTATATCAATAATGAAGGACTATGCATTAAAATTAGTTCTTACGTATATGTATATAAATATTTACATTACAAATGTGTGTACAAATTAATATAGTTAAAATATATATCTATATGCGTTAATATGATGTTTAAATAAATATGCATATGTTATAATTTTTTTTTGCTCAGAAAAAGAGTGGTTTTTATGTTAATAGAAAATCAAAATGATCCTTTTTTGAAATTGTCCTTTTTATATCTAAAAAACTATTTTTTTAATTTGTGTTTCCAATAATTTGTTTTATTAAAAATATTGTTCTTAGGAAAACTATAATTTTTATTTGTGTTGCTCCGTTAAAATAATTTGTTACTTAAAGAAATTAATTTTGGTGGAATTTGTTGGTCCAAATACTGAATTGGTTGCTTCAAAACTTCAAATACTGATTAATTTAATTTTTTAACTACTTTGAAACTTCTTAATAAATTAATAATTTAGTTTTTGTATAATTTAATATTTATTTTTTAGACTAATATTTTGCGCAGAAAAGTAACATTTTGGGTAAAAAACGTAATTTTGTGTGGACAAAGACAACTTTGGGAACTGAAAATTTAAATTATTTTACAATTTGATATTTTTTTCGAACAAGAGTTGTTTTTGCTGTAAACAAATTATTTTTTATACTAATAGAAAAGTAATATTTTGCGCAGAAAAGTAATATTTTGTACAAAAAGTACTTTTATGCGCAGAAAAACGAACTGTTTGACGAAAGAGCAATAGACAAATCCACTAATTTCACTAATCAGGGATATCAGTAATTAACGATAGTGATATTTTGTACAGAAAATTATGTTCTCTCATAAAATACTTCGAATAGAAAGCCATTTTGCGCAAAAACTATAATTTTATTATTTCTATAATATGTAATTTTATGTAAAAACCTTTTTTTTTCTGAACAAAAATAAAAATATCTATTTTGATTAGTGTTTAAATTAAATTATACACATATAGTTTAGTATATAATTTATCTTTATTGTTTAAGCGATTATTTTATTTATTTAATATAAACAACATAATTATTTGTTGTTTTAGAAATCTAATATAATTATTTCTTCAAAACATCACAAGATTAAGTTAAGTAATATCGATATTATTATGTTATTATTATTAATATCGAATATATAGCTAAACATTAATTTATATGTACTACTAGTTCAAGAAAAAAAAACAACATAATTTGTATTTAGTTCCACTCCAAACATATTATAATTTTATATAATAATAGGATTATGTAAAGTTTTTGAAGAAAATTTGAATAAATAGATTTTGTATATAAAATTAATACATATATGTATGATATTTAGTGACTTTTGTCAAATTTAATTATTTACAATTTATTATATAATTTAAATAATTGAAAATATAAATGATATTAGTATAAGGTATTAATTAAGAAACTTTAATTAATTAATTAATACAGAAATACAAAATGAAGTTTTCTCTTATATTAGTTTAAAGTTCATTATTCTAATAGTGGCTATTTACATGTATATTTTGTAAATTTTAAAATCAATTTATTCAAACTATGATTTTTAATCGTCAAGAAATATGTTGTAATGTTTAGTTATATGTACAATAAATATTGTTGACTATACAAACATAATTTTAGATATATGTATAATAGAATTTAATAATATTAATTAAAATTACAATAATAACATTTAAATTAATTTGTATATTTATAAATCAAATAAACATTTAACATATAATTAATTTTTTTTTTTATTATTGTAAATTGCACAAATTGTAAATAATATTAAATTAAATTATATTATCATGGTTAAACTATTAATTATTTAGAGGTGATATTAAACAATAGATATATTATAGAATGTCAATTAAAACATTCCAATAAACCAATATTATAAATCACCAATTAATATCAAATTAAAATTTAGTCACAACAACCAGAAAAACCATTTTGTAAATATTTAGAAAATTTTGCAGGTTTTCCACTATATAAATAATTTAATTTATTATTATATATATTTTTTTTATGTATATCAAGTTTTTTAGATAAATTTTATTTAATGTCAATGCAAAATTTATCGAATGTTTCAATTTCAAAATAAATTTAGGATGTAATAAAAATCTTCAAAAAAAAAAAAAAAAAACAGAGTGATTCAAATTAATGATACTTTATTGAAATTTTTTTTGGCTTATAAAAGTAATTAATTTAATGATATTTAAAATTTAACTTTCCTATAATTTATTTACAAAAAAAGCAAGTAAAATGTAAGTGATAATTTATATTTTTCTTCTAAGAATATATATATATGTTTGGTGAAATTTAATTTAAACCATAATTGTGTTTTAAAAACAGTACAAATTTTAATGAATAATCGAAAAAGGCTTACCTTTTTAAACGCCAACTTCTAAAATAATTCTTTAAAAAATAATATCAATATTTCTATTAAGAAAATTCGTTCTGTGATAGTTTTCCGAAAAATGGTAGAAAATCAGTTTAAGTTTTTTCTGGATTTCCATAAAACATATTAGATTATCCATAAAACAATATCCATTTTGGTTCAGTGTTAGTCCAAACTTGATATAGAGAAGATAAAATTCGTACGACATCAGTGCAGTTTGATCAATCATATAAGAACCGTGAATTAATTATAAGTTTATATAATTTTTAGTAATAAAAACCCTGTTTGCATATTTTTAGGCCTTCAAAATAATTTCATAAAATCAACTCAAAAATTAAATATAAATAAAATTAAATATTGTGAAAATAGTAGGAAATAAAAATCTGAATAATTTCACTTACAATCATCGAATTATTTTATTCTATATATTCATAAATTTTTAAATTAATATTCAATATTATATAATACATATTTCGTAAATAATAGTCACTATTATTTCACATAGATTTTAAATCATAAACTTTTATTATAATGATAAATCATTTTTTTCTTAAATTTTATTGTTGAAAAATCATCAAAATAATCATCATTCAAATAGTTATATGATTTATAATAATTTTCCACCCCAAAAAAAATTATTAATAAAGTATTTGAAAATATATATTTATTTATATTTCATTTTCGAAAAATTGAAAATAAATTTTGTATTTTTTTTTCAACAAATATCTAAATAAATTTTATATGTTAATTTAATTTTATAGAAATAAATTTTAAAATATATATTTTTGTTTAATGAAGCAATAAATAAATGTGCTGGGTCAACTAATAAAATTTCATTTAATTATAAATTATTAGAAATATTATAATATATTTTTTTTTATTGATTAAATTTGAATTTTAAATAATAATTCAAAATAATTTCCTTATTAATTGTAGTATTTAAAACGATTTTCAGATTTTATTAATTTTCTAGATAAATAGATAACAAAATAAAATTCAAATTCAAATTTCAGGGTACACAGATGAGCTGGAATTAGGAAAACTTTATTTTTAGATTTTTTGAAAATGTGTATATTTATTTAATTATTAAATATATACTGCACATTTTTTAAGTAATATTGAAAGTGAAAAATATAGGTAAATGAAAGTGAGGAATATCTTATTAATTTTATTGCCCACTAACTTTTTAACTGATTAATTGGAAACTAAAAATATAAATCACATTTTCTAAAATTATATCAATATTTGCTAATATTTATTATTGTTATTATGTTAAATATAAAATACACCCATACCTCAATTTACACGGTAGATACGTTTCATGCAAAACCGTGTAAATTGAAACCGTGCAAAACGAGACACAGAATGTACATGGAATAGGGCGATTAACCGTGTAGAAAAATCTTGTAAAACGAGGCATATATTTAATGAAAAAAACTGTGATTGATTCTAAATAAATTGATTTAATAAAATTATAAACCCAAACATAAAATAAAAATATTTCATACGAAATAAAAAACAATAAATTCATTTAATAAAATTATAAACATAAAATAAATACTATTCCGTACGAAATTTACACAAAATTTACGAGTGCTTACAATCATTAAAATTTTTTTTTTTTTGTAAATTTAGAAACAGTGTGAAAGCGAAACCGTGTAACTCAAGTACCGTGCAAATATAGAGATGAGTGTAATCAAAATTTAGTTTAACATATTGTTATTTAATAAAAAATCAGGACAATTATACGAACAACTTATTGCACCACATCATAGTGCATCAGAATTAAAGCAAGGCCGCTTAACTTTCACAATTTTATTATACAATTTTGATTATTAGAAGAGTACTTTAGTTCAATATTCCAATACAACACTATTGAGAGAACACTGTGTAGTGATTTTTTCATATAAAAACAGAATATTTATTATTCTATACTTCTTTTCTATTCATATGAAAACTTTTCACCAAATAAAATTAACTTTACATTTTAATAAAATTAACTTTACATTGTAAAAATATTGAATTTTCATAAATTAAGTCATTAAGTATATTTTAAGATTTAATCAAAGATGCACAAAATTAAGTTTTTAAAAAATTATTTATTCTTTTCGAAAACTTTTCATTTTATTCTTTTGTCTTAATTTCTTTGCTTAAAAGTTATGTATTTTCGAAAATTATTATGGATTAAAAATTAACATAATTTTTGGTTTTTATTTTATATAATTTTACATAATGTTTTATATTTTAATTAGTTTTTAAAAAAAAAAATGTTTAACATTAAGTAATGAATAATAACAAATAATTATAGTAAAGATTTTATTCCTTTTTATCCTTCTTTGGAAAATTTTACATAATTTCGTTGCAATTTCAAAATATGGGAAGTTAATATTATTAAATTCGTTATATAACAAAAATTATTTATGTAAATTACTAAACTTTTTAATAATGTTAAGTTTTTTTTATAGCTATACATTATATTCATATTAAATAAGTATTATATTATTAAAATTATGAAACATGAATGATAGTTATGTAGATTATTCATAATATAAAGTAATTGATTAGCTCAATTCAATATTAATAATAAGAAAATATTGATTTTTTCATTATTTTTTACAAAATAGAATATATAACAACTAAAAATGAAATTATATTAATAAAAATCAATTTACGTGACTGACAATATTCAAAAATATGAAAATTTATTGAAACTGTTATTGGCACATGAATAATTTCATAGAAAATATAATAACTAAATTTACTAAATAAAGTTTTATTTTAATTTCATTCAAAAAAATTATTAACAATATTTTATGAATTTTTCAAATATTTTGTTTAAAATAAGTTTCATTAAACCATATATGAGAAACATAAATTTGTTAATCTTTTAGATAAACAATTGAATTGAAATTTAAGTAAATTAACTACTTTACAAAGTTTTGTCAAACAAGAATATTAGTAAATTAAATTTCCAATATATAAAAGATTTCTTTATAAAAATATTGGAAATTTCTTTAAAAAAATGTTTGGTAAAGATTTAAAACTTAGAATTAGTGTAAAAACTTTAAAGTAAATATTTTTTAAGTAATATTAATTTGATATTAATAAAAGTATTAAAAAGTATAAGCAAATTAATGATTCTAATATCTCGAAGTTAAAGATTCAAATCTTCTTTATTATATAATCTTTAAATATTACAGCAACTTAACAAACTCTTAAGTGGAGCAAGTATATATAATGAACTAAATCTAATGTAAATAGAATATACATATAGTGGTGTAATTCATAAATTTTCAATTAAATCAGTTTATTTAAATATATATTTAATTAAATTTATAAAAAAATTAGTATACACTCATAAAATAATATTTGAGGAAATATATTTAATGAAGCTTTCAGAGAATATTAGAGTTTTTCCGGTAGGACTTTTAATTATAAGCAATATTAAATATTTATTTATTAATTAAGAAATAAATTTAAAATATGTTATTATGTATGCAATTAAAGTTGTAGTTGTAATAAGTATAATTTCTGTATAATTTCTACAAAATTATTAATTTACTTTTGTCCCCTACTCGGACTTTATAATTTCTTGTATTATATCGTTGAATATAATTATTATTTATTTGTAAATAAGTCAATTTATATTGCAAGTTTGGATATGTTGTGAAAAATATCTGGTTCCTTTTCAAAGCAGGTCTCACATGAGCCGAATAGGACGTTCGGCCAAAACTAATGTTAGCGTTTCGGAAAAAAAAAATATTATATGAAAAAAAATATCACCTAAAAAATATTTGTGAAAAAAAATATTATCGAATATTAAACTAATTGAAAAATATAGAAGTTTAGTTGTCTTATATTACTTGTATTATTTGGTACATAATAATGTTTTTCGACTAAATATCATAAATGGTCATTTTGACCCTATATTTGAGAGAAATAGATAAAGTTCAACTGTTGGTAGTTTTAGTTTTAATTAAATTAAAGGAAAAATCGAATTAAAAAACAATTATTGCTAACATTTACCAATATATAGAACATGCAATTTCCAACATTCTATATTAGCTCGTATGCTGAACTAATTATATTGCTAAATATTATTCTTAATAACTATTGTTTTTTTATAACACAATTTAGAATTATATTTATTTTTCAAACTAATTTAAAAATATACAAAACGCACGAAATCTTTTTTTTATGTATTATATCCTGTCACTTTATACAAAAATGTAAAAAAAAATGAAAAACAACTTTAAAAAGTTTTTCTTTTAAGCTGACAACGTTAAGAATATATAGTAACTTCCGATAAAGTGAAAATGTTCAAAAGAACAACTATGAGAAAAGTAACAAACTTTAATGTTCGCTTGTATTGTTTTCAACTATTTTTTGTTGTTGTTTTTCATATCTTTTTTTTTTCTACTTGTAGAAAATCCATAGCAAAATATGAGGAAAAAAAACTAGAAAACAAAATTTTTCAACAATAGTTTTTATAGTTATTGTAACTAGATACTTTTTTTTTTTTGAATGATGGTTCAGTATAACTACCTATTAAAATGTCATTCTTGTTTTTTTTTTGTGTGAAAAGAAGGAAAATGACTCTGACTTTTGGTATCAGTTTATCAAAACAAAAAAGGAACAAAATATAAATAAAAAAGTTTTCTTTCTTTTCTTTTCTTGAAGTGTTGTTTATTGTTGTTGGATTGGATGAAAAGCTTCTACACTTCACCGATAATTCAAAATTAATGCTACTGGGTGAAAGTTCACGGATATTTTATTACTAGTTTTTTTTGTTTTATATTATTTTGAGAATATTATTTTTAAATTTTGTTAAAAGGTAAATATTTTTAGCACCTTTTAAACAAGTGAATTTATAAATTAATCTATAATTTGTCATGAGACATATGTAGTTAGCTACAATATAACTTTACCAATAATTAATTTGCATTTAAAATATGAATAGACCAATATGTACAAAAATGCCAATATGTACAAAAATTAACACTGCAATGTTAATTTGCATTTAAAATATGAATAGACCAATATGTACAAAAATGCCAATATGTACAAAAATTAACACTGCAATGTCAGTTTTGAAAATCCATTACCTTGCTAAGTAATTTTTAACTATGGCAGCTCTAATTCTGACAGTTGTGATTCCTTTACATTATTTTGTAATTAAATATTAAATTAAACTATATGAAGTCTATAATTCTTTAATTTTATAAAATATTTTGTCAATATATTAGGTTATTCTATTTTTGTCAACAAAACTAACATATTTATGACAGTAAATTGCATTTATAATAATCCATTATATTTCTTTCATTTAACATACCCATATTTATATATGAATTTATTACTTTTTTTTTGGTTTTCAAGGAAATATAGTAAATCCGGAAAAACTTTTACAGGAAAAATAAGAATATAAATGAAACAATTTTTAATTTTTTTTTTGCTGGGATATTTTTTTTGCTTGTTTTGTTTTTAAATACTCACAAGAGATTTATAAAGTTTTTTTTTCTTAAAAACTTATAAAGCGATAATATTTTACTTTCATTTTTATTCAAAAAACGATTATACATTTTTTAAATCTACTTTTTATAAAATTAAAACTTTATAATATGTTAAAACATTTAATTTTGTTCTTAAGACATAAATGTGAAAAGAAAATAGTTTATCAATGACAGTTTATAATTTTTAGACAATTGGGAAAATTTTGATTATATATTATATATGTTAATAGTAAAATTAAGGCAATAAATTTTCATCATATTGATTCGGGGATGTAAACATAACAAAGTTAATATTATTTTTTTGGGGTTTTCCATTAATTTAAATAGAGTAAAGATTTCAATGTTTTGAGCACAATATTTATCACAGTCAATTAGTGCTGCGTTTTCTGTTTCTTTTAAGAATAATTGCAAATTTGGGTAAAACAAGATGAATTTAGTGAATTGAAATACAGGTTAAAGTGGGTAGATTTCTGTTTATGGATGTGGGTTATGGGTAGTATTCTAAGCTGTGATGCGGTACGCACTGGATGCAACTACCGTCCGAGGCATCGATGTTAGTCTTAGTTTACTCAGCTTTAAATGATTACCAATAATAAAATTACAACAAAAGGCTATGAAAAATGCTAACAAGATATGGCTCATTTAAGCTATTAGCTTGTTGCAGTTAAAAGTTTCTTCGCTATAAAGAGATGTATGGTTCGGTTCGCAATCTATATAAAATTATTATGTCGAAATTACAATAGAATATTTGGAAACTCTTAGTGAGACGCCTATGGCCGCTTTGAGCTGTTATGCCAGTGAAGAATATGACGACAATTAAAGTTATACTAATCAGAGCGTAGATATCTAAACTTTGCTTATTAAGACTTTCCAAATACCTCATTTATTGTTTAAAAATAGTTTTGGAGATATTCTTTTGATTTTATTAAACTAAAAAATAAATTACAAGTCATATATTGAAACATATAATTCAATATGGATTAGCTGAGAGCCGAGTTGTTTCTGCTGCAATTATTTCTGAAATCAATTTTTGAACACCTTATATAAGTTTTAATTTATTGCCTGTTTTTACATTCATATCAGATTTAGATAAATAGGTTTAACTAAATATTTATTTATTATTATATCATTTAAATTCAATATCACCCCAAAATCTTGATTTATCTTCATTTAATATTTTCCGAGCAACAGTTTTCCATTCCATAAACTAATCACCTTACTTATATTTAAAAAGTTCTTTTTATAAATTTTAATATGCCTCTTTGACATAGAATTAAGTATTTTACCATTTTTTCTACTTTTTTTTTTATAGAATTTTATATTAGCTTATTTTACGTTCATCCCTCAACTATATGCTTGTTCTATATATCACACCAAACTTTTCAAAAGTTAAGATTATACGACAGCAACAAAACAAGAAAAAAAAAAAAGAAAACAGACAAAGTTGAAAGTTCAAAAGATTTTAAAAGTTACAAAAAAAAAATAGAATATAAACCAACATCAAATCCAAAGTTTTTAAAAGCTTTTGAAGGACCTACAAAAAAGAAAAACAGATTTTTTTTTTATTCTTATACTTTTTTGATAAATGGTTTACTTTGTTTTACTGATTCACCTCTTTTTAAATTTTGGGATATAACTTTGATATTACAGGTACGAATAAGGTATATTAACAGGTATACGAATAAGGTATACGTAGAAATAATTTGATTTTAATATTGTGTCAAAATGTAAAGTAACAAAAAACATACTGTCACAAAAAAATAAAATAGAATCGTTTTTCTTATACCATAAAATTTACTTGTTACTTTGTTAATATCAAAATCTACCTCACCTCCACCCCACCAACCAAAAAATAAGAAGAAAATTATATGTACATTTTCATGTTAAAAGTAAATATAATTTGAACCTGTTGATATTGTATTTTGTGTATAATTTTAAATCACGATATAATTTTTTTTTACTTTGTGGAAAATAATATTATTTTTAATGGAAACAAAAAGCCAAAAAAATATATATATACATAATATATTTTATATATACAACATATTTTATGTTACTGATATATAAAATAAATGATATTTTTATGTATATTTATTTATAATAGGAAAACTGATATTTTTTTGGCGAGAGATTTTCTTTGAAGACTACATATATGTTTAATGATAATTATATCATAAGCGTGTGTTACGACATACTGTTTTGTGTAAAAAAAATTTAATAATAGAAAACTGAAAAAAAAAGTAAATCATTAGTAAACAACATAAAGAAAATGTATTTTTTTTTGAAAAAGATTCATATTACAAATTACAATGTACGAATTACCGTGAATTGTAATTTTTTTAAAAATATAATTCGTTGGTGTTTGATTGTAATATTTTTGAATTTAAAGTTGATATTCAATTCATATAATTGTTTATATTTAAAAGTAATTTAAATATAAAATATATTCTAATGAATTTTAATGTAAAATAAAAATGTTCTGATTAATAATTTTTTTATGATTTCCAAATGACACTAGCTGATTATATTAATTTGTAGATCAACATTATTTCTGCATGGATTACTACTATAGATTTATTTCATGTTCATTGAAAACTAAGAGAAAACTTGCGGAAAAATACAAAGCAATGGAATTTAATAGAAAATACTGTTTGACAAATATTAGTAAGTGTTAAAAATCCAATTTGTTAATTTAGTTGCAATTAGGTTTTGCTCAAATGACACTAAAATATAAACATTAGGCCGACAATGTTTATATTTTAGTGTCATTTGGCCGAAGCTATATTTCTCTTTGATGGTAGAGCTCGTGAAGAATCTTAGATCTCATAATATTCTATTGCAATTTGGAGCCAATAATTTTTTATGGATTCCGAACCATATATTTCTGTACAGTGAAGAGACTTTAATTGCAACAAGCTAATGGTTTTTAGTAGTGTGACATTTGCTGTTAGGATTTTTTTTTTATTCTTATACTTTTTTGATAAAGTCTCTTCACTGTACAGAAATATATGGTTCGGAATCCATAAAAAATTATTGGCTCCAAACTGCAATAGAAATCGTTAGCATTTTCCCAACTTTTAAATTACATTTTATTTTAATTTTATTACTGGTTCTCATTTAAAGCTGAGTAAACTTAGATCAACATCGATATCTCGGACGAGAGTTGACCTTTCACTACAATACCCCTTAAACATCCGCCAGTTTATTTTTATTTTGTACCTAAGTGTTTTAAAATAGCATCCCTTTAATTTCAAACAGTCCCTCACAAATCTGAAAATTACCAGTTAGCCAGAATGCTATGTCTCTTTATCTTGAGACCGACCGGCATAGTGGCAGACAATTTGACTAATACCAGCTGCAAATAGATGATTATGTATATGAATATGAAGACCAGCTGCAATGTTCTGACATAATCAACAAATATTCACCGTTGTAAAGCGTATAAAAATGTACAATGCTTTGCTGAAAAAGTAAAAGATCTTAAGTACTTTTTGATAGTTTTTATGTTTTAAAACCTTAAGCACATATTACATTAAACTTGCTCTTAATAAACGTTAAAGATAACTCAATGGGAGTTGGACGAAAAAATAATTTACGATTAAGTTCCTTAATAATATATTAAAATAAGTAAGAGCACATATGTCGACTTCAGATGTTTTAGTTTTTGGTCCCACAATTATTGACAAAACTTTATGGGATAAAGGTAATTTTATATAAGTTGTATGAAATTTGAACAGAAAATTTTGTAAAAAATAACTAAATACATTAATAATTATAAGATATATTTAAGCATTATTTTAGTTGCTAATTTAATTCATATTTTTCTAATATTCTTGAATTATTTTAGATAATTTAACAAATCAAATCATCTATCTTTCTATGATTTCATAATTTGGAAAATAAAACTTTATATACAGTATACAGTATTTGAATTTGAAATTAAAATTATTATTGGAAAAATTACAGATAGATTAGATTTACTATCTAAAATTAAAATTAAATTTTAATACAAATAAAAGTATTTATTAATTATAAGTGGTTTAAATTTAAATATTTTATAGGATTTTTCTAAATTTCTAAAATTAAAATAATATTAAATTGATGTAACTAAATTCATTGTGAATGAAATGGATATTTGTTGAGAAAAGGTAATTTTTTTTCTATTTATTTACAATAGGAAAGAATCATTATCATCATTTAGAAAATTTTATGATAATATATACATTGAATATTGTGTAATGAAAACGCCTTTAGTAAATAAAAAAACATAAAATAATATGTAAAATATATAGAATATGGATTAAAATTTATAATTATTATTATACAGCGGGGGAAATCTTTAATTAGGATCCATTTAATTAAAATATATTCATATTAATTCGACAATATTTTAAATCTAAGGGGATTTGAAATTTTACTTTTATTATGAAATTTTTATTTTGTACCTTTTGGGCACAAAATAAACAATAGTTTTAGAGCGTATGAGTACATACCATAATAATCATGTTTAAGTTTTAAAGGATAATATATTGATTGAGATAAATTGCTTAAACGAACCGTAAAAATATTTTGGCCTAATTTTATATAAAACAAAATATATATATGTCTGTATATACTAAAATAGTTTACGATTGTATTTTTGGATAGACATTTTTTTTTGTTTTGAGAAGATCAAGGATCTCTCAAGTGCACGACTTTTATAAGACCTTATAATAAACTTAGAATTTGATAATCATAAAATATTTTGCTCAGAAAAAAAAATGATTTTTTGAGCTTAAGGACTTTTATTGATTAGATAAGTAAAAAAAGGATTTTTTATTGGTAATATTTAAGTGTTTGTTCAGAAAAACTAGTTACAAGGATTTTTTTGATGAAAGTAATCTAAGGTTTGCTAGACAGATTAACTGGAATATTAGAAAATTCTTTGGCTGTAAAAAATCTGAAAGAATTATTTGTATATGTCAAAAATTATATGTGAAAAGCCTAGAAATTTCAAATCCTTTCCTTATAGAAATAAATATTTTGTGGAGGGTATTTGGCTTATTCAAAATTTCTGTAGTATAAACTAATTTATTTTCTGAACAAAAAAAAAATTATTATTCAATTTAATATGTTGTCCACAAAATATAATTTTTAGGTTTAAAATTACAGTTCCCGGTTAATATGTACTGGGAATTGAATTTTAGTAAAAAATCCTTATAATCAATTTATATAATAAGTTATTTTGTGTATTCAATATTTCGTATATATTATGTTGGCGTAAAATAGTATATACTCGTATAGGTATATAGTTTTGGGTTAAACATAATAATAAATCGAAAGGACTTTTGAAAATAATTTTAATGGTTTTGGTTTGTGTTATATCGGATTAAACCGGATTGACATTGATGGAATATTGTTAAATATTTAAATTATTGAAATTTGTCACAATGGGATTAAAAAATAAAAAGAGTTTTATTTTATATATTTTATTCGAATGTTAAACATAAATATAATTTTTTTTTTTATACATATATTAAATATAATTTAAAAGGACATAGCAGGAGTATATTTATAAATTATTAAAAGCCATTTGATTTTACAATAAATATTATGTAAATCTAGATAAATTAATTGGCATTGTTTATTTGATAATAAAATATTGTAATATTTTTTTGTTTTTTAAATATATAAAATTATTGAATTGTGGTTAATTTTCATGGACTGATGAAATATTTGATTATGGTTTTTGAATACTCTATATCATGATTAGGGATAATAAACGATAATATAATTGAATATAAAAAAAGAGTTTCAAAAAAATATACTAAAATATACTAAAAAATTCAAATTTGTTTTTGTTAAAATATATTTAATTGAGGAAACATAATTTTCGATTAGTTCATAAATGAAATTTGTTTTATTTAAATTAAAATTAAATAAAAACTTCTTATACTTAGATGTTTAACATATAAGTGACAATTATTTACTTATATTTGCTGGAAAATATTAATCACTATGACATATTCAGTATCTTATGCTCAGCAGATGTCAATGTTACTTAATATTGTTAAACCAATGGTAATAAATAACCTCGAAAGAAGACAGTCCTTGTTGGACAATAAAAGGAAAACTTTATTATTAAAATTAATTTTGTAAAAATTAAGATTTCAATTCTGCACGGTTCGAAATTGAGGTTTATTTTTTCAACTTTAAAGGATTGCATATTTATTCTTATTAAAATAAGTTGAATTTTCCATCGTAAAAGATGATTTTCAAATGTTTTCAAGGAAAATGTTTAAATTTTGGAATTTTGTACTTTTTCAACTCGCATTTGCATTTTTAACATTAATTTAGAAGAAATAAACAATTGTTAATAATTTTCACTTAGAATAGCTGAAATTAAATACTAACAGATATAATTTTAACCTAATTTGGGTTAAAGTTGTGTCCATAAGATTAAAAGCTAAAGTTTACTGTCAGCTTTCAGCTTTAAAATATCAGCTATAACTGACAATTTTTGGATTTTAAAATAATTCAACTTTAAAAATTAATTACTTCACATTGTTTTTATTCAAGTTGAAAATTTTCAACCCAGTTGTTAAGAGTTCTAAACACATAAAATATGACTAATAATTATCAGTTTTAGCTTGAGAAACTTCTTCAGGTTTTAAAACTCACTTTCAATGTTTAGATTTTTAAATAATTCAATATTTCACGTTGAAAAACAAATCAACAAAATCGTCCAAAATATATTTTTAAACTCAAAAATGTTAGATGAAGTTCAAAAAAATAAGTTCAAGGTCGAACAGTGTACTGTGTACTTACTACAGAAAATATTCTCTTATTTTAATTATTTAAATATTTATTTTAAAAATTAATCAATTAAGAGAAAATGACACTAATAACTATCAATAGCTAATAACATCGAACCTTATGTAAGTATATTGAGTTGACGATGATATTACATTACAATATGTTACATTAAAAAATAGTATATTAACCTACCAACAAAAGTATTACTATTGAAAACGATTAGCTTATTTCTGTTTAAAATTGTTCGTGTTTAAGAATCTTATAGCAGAGATTAAATCCTATCAATCTGCTGCATTCATTGTCTACAAAAATTCTTGCAAAATTACAACAAAAAATAAAAAATTCTTCAATTCATATATGAAATGTATCAGAATGATTTAACTAAGCGAAAGTTAAGTTAACAAAACATTGTAAAGTTTTTGTTAAGTTTTTGTTATAATAATGAAATTAGTAACATATGATATCACCTTACGGTTTTAAGTTATCTTAAATTGATTAGGTCTCCTGAGCGTTAATCATAAATTATGTTCTTAATATTCTTTTTAAGTATATTATAGAAATTTCTAAATATTATTTCTACAAAATTTAAATTCCTAAAATTCTTTAATTTCTTAACTTAATTTTTAAACTATTTTAATAAAATTAATTTGTCAAATATTTACTCCAAATCATTTTACTATAATATTAAATATACTGTATATAAAGTATTTATATTTTTGTATCCAGTACTTTATAAACTTTTAACTATATTATAAGTATTTTTTTTTTATAAAATGTTAATAAAAATAAATTTTCTTATCATAAAATTTACAAACTGACAGAACAATAAATACATAAAGGTACTTATTTCCCCACTTACTCAAAAAAAAACCACAAAATTGTTCTTTTTACATATATACTGTTCAAGTTCATATTAATATATATATATATATATCTATATCATAGTATATTATAATGTCAAAATAAATCCCAAATTCACAAATATATTAACGTCTGAATGAACCTGCCATTTTGATAGTATCTATTAAATCTCATATGGGATTTCTATTTGATAATTTTTTTTTCTTGGTTGTTTTTTATTATTTTGTTGTGTTTTTTTCTACTTATTTTTGGCGAAAATTTTTTACAATAGAAAAATATTTGATAGAAAATAAAATAAAGTTTTCAAATTTTTTAAGGAACTATTTTATGGAAAATATGAAATTGTCTATGGAAGTGTGTCGTCAATCTGTCTTTCGGAACTTATAAAGATATCAGATGTACTTAAGTACTTGTAGATTTTTTGTTAGACCATTTGTTGAAAGTGTTATCGAATTTAACCCAGATAGAATTTAAAAAATCGTTTAAAAATTCCCTCTATGTGGCGGAATCCACGTTGGGTCCAAATTTGGTTTTATAATGTAAAATTTCAAAATAATATAGTAAATATACTTTAAATTTGGAACGTAATTAGAAATAAATTGATTAAACAAATTTTCTGCACGGAGTTTAAGTCAGTAACAAGCAGCCCTGTTATAATTACTATAATTAAGTCTAACTTTAGACCTTGCATTACAAGCTTTAGACCTTGCATTAAAATAGTACTCGTAAATATTTACCAATAATTATGTTAATTAACTTATTCGAAATGTGAATAAGAGTAGAATAAAATATAATGTTCTACAAGTCCATTAAGGTACTAAGGTACTACAGGGGGAATACTAAAGTTGGGTACAAATTAAAAATTTAAAGTAGTTTTGTATTTAATTTTTGTTAGAACTAAATGTAAATTTAGATCAGCTAAAAAATCTCATAAGTTTGACACTACTGCAAAGTAGTTATTCTCTGCAGTAACTTAGAAAAATAGATAAACTTAAGAATAAAATTTCTTTAGTAAATTTTATTTCTTTTTTTTTTTTGGTTATATCAAATAAAGATTTTCTTAACTAAATTTCGAAAAAGTTTATTGTTAAAACAATATGTACGAGTATATAAATATTGTGTTGATGGTTGGTTGAATTTTTGTGAGCAAAAATATATTTTACCATTTTATCAGCTAGGGAAAACCTTTCATGAATGGCGATGATATCTGTTTTTTTTTGTTTTGTTTTATAAGTAATTTTTTTTTTTTGGTTTTTTTTTTGGCAGAATCTCAAGTGATTTCAATTTGAATTTTCAATTTTTATATATACTATTTAAGTATTTTTTTATTTACTCATATTTGTATAAAGAAAATATACATACATATATCTATATTTTTTGGGATAAAATTCGAAAAAAACCACAATATTGTTTATTCAATAACCTTTTCATTATGCTCGTTTTTGTTGTATCTATATGTTTATACATTATGTTTTTTATTTTTAAAGTTTAGTTGTATCCTATATGCTCATTTGATTGGCAACCCATGAGAATTTTGTGTGAATTTAAATTATTATTATGGGTTCTATACTACGAATTGTTTTTGGTATTTCTGTTTTTATTTTTTGGTTCAGTATATTTTTTTTTGTTTTGAGTGTATATATATGTATATCTATGTTATTTTTCTTTCGCCCAATTTGGTTTCTGTAGGCTAATAGAATTAGAAATGTTCGGGTTTGTATTAACAAGGATTATTTGTAAATATATATAAAAGAAAGGAATTTAGTTGTGAATAATTGAATTTGATTTTTTATTATTTGTTGTTTTTTTTCTTGAAGCATAGTAAGAAGTAAATTAATAATTATTTAGAAATAAATATCATTAAAAGTATATATCTACTAGAAAATTTAAAATATTGCAGATAAATTTAAATGTTTTTTATATATGAAAAGATAAAAGGATAATTTTCGTTAAAATGATTTGTGAAAATTTGATTTTTTTTTTGGACAAAAATAAAGTTATATAAATATTTGAATATTTTTCCAAAAATTCGGTTATTATTTATATAGTTATGGTAGACAAAATTATTTGACAAAAGTATTCATTTTTATGATAAATTTAATAAAAAATTAAATATAACAAGGTTTTTAAAAATATATTTTATATCAAGAATATAATACATTAATAAAATTATTAAATTCACCTTATAATATATTCATAAATAATTAATTAGCTTTTCCAGTTAAAATATAAAATTATAATTTAAAAATATTAATTATATACACCATCCGGCAATAACAATTATTTCATATATAATTTAAAACTAATACATGCAATTTAAATTAATAATTATTTAAATTAGAGGTTAATAAAATAACACCAAATAAAATTAAATAATTTTTTTATAACCGGTAATATACAAATCGAGCAAAATATCATATACAAAATTATGCCGTGACATTTCAATGGAGTAGTATGGGCTGATCGTAAAAAAGTTGTTAAATTTGTAAATTATTATTTTCTTCCAATAAGTGTTGGAGGGGTGGGAGGTGGTGTTAAAATTCTTAGAATAACTAGAATGCGGTCCAGTGAAATAACATGTACAGTTATATAACTTTGCTATTTACTAGGTATAATTTAAAATTTTATGAAATTTCTGAATTAGCAAAAGTATACGGTATGGTCTCACTTTTGCGGATTAATTAATAAAAATGCCTATCTGTCAGTTTTCATTTCCAATTGGCCACAATATAACTGGAGATTTTAAAATATTTCGCAACTCACCACCTGCTCCTGTACACTTATACTTAATTTATTAATATTTTTCGTATAAATTGCCTTGTAATAAAATATTAATATTTTTTTGGAATATTGAATTTTAATCAAATATTTTGTTAATAAAACCTCAATGAATGTCAACTTAAACTATAATTTTTTATTTACTTTGAATTTATTAAATAAAACTATACCAATGAAAAAACAAGTTTAAGCAATTTTTTTTGTACCATCATAGATAATTTTAAACGGTAATTTTTGCGCTGAGAATAGTGTAATCTAAAAAACTATTAAACATATATAAATATATGATGCTATAACTTTGGTATATTAATTAATTTTAATTTGAAGTAAACTGGTTAATTTTTAATATCTTATATCATTTACATATAATAATATCAATATGTATAACAATTTTAAATTCAAGTTCAAGGAAAATATTTTAGCAATTGTTTTTCATGAAAATTTTCTTAAAAACTTACTTAAATATTTTAATTCCATTAAATGGATAATGGAGGATAATTCCATTAGTTTAATTAACCATAAAGAAAAATTCATATTAATTAATTAGTATGATAAATATATATTCAATACATTTTATAATTACTTAAATAATGTTTTTTGTTATTTACATTGTTAAATTAAAATACAATTAATTTAATCTAAAAATTGATCAAATATATAATTAAACAGAAAACAGCCATTTATACTATACAAATTTAAAAATTATAAAAAGATTATTCATATTTTTTATGTTTTGGGTTTTAAACACGAAGAAAGTAAAAAAATTATATATGTAAATAAAAAAAATAATTTGAAAAATATTACTTTAAGTTAAATTTCTACTTATTCACTTTAGTTTGTAACTATAAACGGTCTTTCTTCAGTTGGACACTTGAATTCATAATTCCTATAATCCATACCACTTTTTTGTCCCACAGGTTCGAGCATATTATTCCACAATGCAATTGCACCTACATATATTTAAAAAAAATTATTCGATAATTTAATAAATATATATGTATATGTACATATATCGAAAAAAGTATTACCAAGTCTATGCAATCGTTGGCTAAAATGAAAACAGTCAAGAGCAAAATATCGTAAATCTGTTTCACCATTTTTCAAAGTTGGTATTGTGAAATTTGTTACAAATGTTTGTGCGATTACAGAAAATTCCTATAATATTAATTAAATGTATACAAAATTATATATTTATTATTTTGTGTAATAATAAATTACATTAGTATGAAATTCATCACGAGATGCAACTGCTATATCTTTTTTATACCATTTAGAAACAATTTTTTCATTACGATCTAACCAACTTTTTGGTTTCATTGTAAAACAAGGACATTCTAGTGAATTCCATAAATGACAATAATTACTACGCTTATTTTGGAACAATGGAAGCATATGTGGAGGTGATATAAGATTTACAAGTAAGTGTGGTATATTATCACGTAAATATCGAAAAGCTTTAACTAAATCACGCTCATGCCGATCAATTGGTATTTGTGGATCTTTTTCATAACAATTGTGATGACAAAAATCTATACCACCAATAAAAATTGATAGTACTTTCCAATCGTGTGTCATATTAACTTTTGGATCATGCATAAGTCGCTGTTTTAAAACTTTTGATAAATATAATATATCTCGTGATTCGGCAGCACCTTCTGCTACATTAAATCTGTAAAATAGAAGTTCAACGATTATAAGTTAATTTTACAAGTTTGTTATTTTTTTTAATACTTTGAATTACGATCAACACTGAGAGCATTTCGTAATGAATAACCATATAAATTTGGATTAAATTCTTTTAAAATATTTGGTAATGTTGTAAACTGTCTCCATGTTCCTTGTCCACCAATTGAAAATACCTTACCACGATTTTCAATTGGTATATCAACCAAATGGGTACCAGTAAGACCAAAACCACTTGTTAATGAATCTCCCATAGCGGCAATTACATCTATATCGCCTGGTCGAATTTGATTAATTGAAGTTGGCCGTACCTTACTTCGTCTTCCAGGACCATTTTTTGCATCACAATAAAATGGCCTAGATTTTGGTATTTCATTTTGCATCATCTAAAATTAGGTAATATCTTAATTATTTATAAATATATAAAACAAATTATTGAATTATTTTTGACATTAAAACGTTTTGCTGCCTCAAGATCTTCAAATTGTTGGAAAAATCCAGCAAATAATATACGCCCCTGTTTTATAATACTAGGATCATGCAATTGCTTTGTGACTGCGATAACAAAATAGTTTACATGAAATATTACCACTATAACACATATTTGAAAAAAAGTCCTGTACATTTGTAAAAAATTTATAAATAAATTATTAGAAAAAGTAGACTGTATTTAGTAATTGCTAACAATTTTTTTTGGATAATCTCTAACGCTCTCTGTATTTAGATAAAACTAGACTGGAACATTTCATATTCAGTGTCGGGTATTTATAACATTGAAATAAAATTGTGTTGCTGGTTAAAGGCTTATTAGAATAGAGCAGTATTTTACCAGTATTGTTTTAAAAATAATATGCAATTTAATTGGTTTACCTACATGTAAGAACAGTATAAAAGTAAGGAGTTAATTTGTTTAGTTAATTACTAATTTCTGAATAATTTTCAACGCAAAAAAATTAAAAATCCCTGAACTTAACACAGAGAAATAAACTTAAATAAGAATTATACATAATTAAATTTGATAATTATGATTTATAAAAATATATTTTAGTTTCAGAAAATGTAAAGTATGTTGTTTATAACTTAATAGAGTAAATTTTAAGAAACGAGCAAATAAATTAATTTTGATTTGTACTTTTAAATATATATTAAACCTATAAAATTCATTAAATAATTATATATTATTATTTGTTTAATTAAATATTGGTAATTGTTAATTAATGCTGAGCTAATGGCAAGGGTGCAGGCATCATGAGTCTAAGCGTCTGTCCCACATTAGGGATAGACAAACCACGTGTCTTGAATTCATACAAATTATTTTTCCTGAATTTGTACTCTCACGTCGTGCCCCGTGGAACTAGATATATCGAGTAGTTTGATACCCGATGTTTATTTCTCTTCACTTCTATTTTTATTGTCTAGGCGTTTTATACCTCCCGCCAGGTTATTAAGAAGACCGCCTCTAAATTGGGGTACAGACACCTAGACGCATGCCGACCGGCTACAGGATACAGGATTTATCTACCTCGGTCGTTTCTTGTCCTGACCTACTTCCCGTTGGTATCAAACTACAGATCCACTCGGTTACTAGCTCACATGATGGTGAGAGTAGAAATTCAGGAAAAATGGTTTGTACGAATATTGTATGTTGTTTAAAAATTAATAGAGCTTCTCGAATATGCTGACGCTAGTAAGTCCGACTCTGCAAAAGAATCGCTGGATATCTTACGTGAAACAAACTTTCCGGACTGCCTAGGCAATGCGAAAATATTGCGTGAGGTTATAGGTTTACTTCACGATAGACCATCGATAGTGGAATTTATAATTATTGAAAAGGTGAAGTGGTCAGTTAATTCCTTTAAGCCCTATACATCTCCAAATACAGGTGAAATTTCTACAAAATGCTAATGTAATTTTGTTGGACAGGCTACATCTTTTTTGGACGCGCTGCAGCTTGTTTTGAATTAAGAGACTTTCCGGAAAAATGGTGAGAATCAAAAGTAATATACCGAAACCAGTAAAAAGTAATTATGCCTCAAAAATGCGTGTAGGCCAATAAGTTAGTTTTTATTGAAGACTTTAGTAAGCATAGTAGAGATGAAACTCTGAACCTACCAACCTCGGTGCTATCACGGTTCCTATATGCTTATTGTAAGGGTAGATAAGTTGACAGCCCTACACACCGCGGCCTTCATAGAAAAATCTTTATCGCAAAAGAATGTAACTTTAGGTTCATTAATATTGAGGGGCTTTGAACAATGTCAAAAGGGGCTATTAATAATAGAAGGTCTCATTAAAAAAGGGGCTGACATTAAATTTGTAAAGTGCATAGCGTATATATTGACATACAGGAAATTACAGGCAAATTTCGATAACTCTGACACGTTTATTTATGCCAGTAATGGTACCCCATAAGAGGAAATATTACCCCCTTTCTATGACTTATTGACACGCATGATCTGTTAAAAGAGTTGACGGAAGCGGGATACCATGTTGTCTATTATGTTTGCAAGGTATCTACTTAACAGGCAAATTTGAGTTAACCAAGTTATTGCAAAGTGTGATACATCTTCTCGGCAGCTGCGCTACAAGGCACGGACTTCCTTGGAATTATTTTAGACAATAAATTGCGTCGGAAACAATACTTAAAATAAAAATCCATCGAACATTTTGGATCTGTAGGAATGCTATCGGTAAATTATGGAGGTTAACCCCAAAGATTGTCCACTGGAAATACACTAAGGTAGGCCCATTCTTACACACAGTGCGATTATCTGGTGTTAGATTTTGATTTTTGTGCCTTGAAAAACACGTCTAGACTTTTTAGACAGAAATTGCAGCCCTTATAGATCTGCAGAAGTTTTAATTGGGACGGAAAGAACTAGTAGTTACTTTTTTCATATGCTGCTCTGAAAGGATTACATAGTATCTGCTCTTAAAGTATTAGAGAGTATCTCTGCGCTAGTTAATGTCTAAGCTAGTTAAGAAATGCAAATTAAATCTTAATTCACCGGAGAGGAATAATCGGGTTAAATTATTATAGTTCCCAGAACAATGGTGAACAAGCGCCGGTATCTAAATGAATTATGAGTTACCTTCAATATAATTAACTAATTTTCAGTAATATGTTTTTTTTGTATTATTTTTTTAATTGTAAAGTATAGCTTATTTTCTTTAGTTGTTTATTTCAAAGTTTTTATTTTACAAATAATATGCTAATTTTTGATTAGGCACGTTTTTAACGATATTGGAACAAATATAATATAACTATTATAGTTTCTTGATTTATACGGAATAACACGAATTATGACGTACTTGTAAGTTTGAACTCATTTAAAGAATATGTTATTGGAATAATGATTTTGAAAATATATCTACCGGCAAAATAGTATACCAGATTTACGATATTTCAGTATCTGTTTATTTCATAGTTTTTATTTTACAGATAATATGCTAATTTGTAATTAAGCACGTTTTTAACGATATTGGAATAAATACAGGGTGGCCCAAATAAGACTGAAGGGTTAAAAGTAACTGTATCATTTTTGTTTTTATTTTTTATTAATTTTTTTTTATTTCTTAAAATAATCAATTCATGTAAATTTTTTACAACTAAGTATGAAATATGACATCTTGCAAATGGTTTCCATTTTCTTGCTGACAAATATTGACTCTTTGAAGAACATTTTCCATTAATGACCGTAAAGTTTCTGGCTCCAAGTTTCTTATTTCAGCATCAATGTTCTGCTTAAGCTGTTGAATTGTTTGAGGTTTATTGACATACACCAGCTCTTTCAAATAGCCCCATAAAAAAACTCAGAAGCAGTTAAATCCGATGAACGAGGAGGCCAAGCAAAATCTGAATTCATTGAAATTATTCGTTCACCAAAAATGTTACGAAGAAGTTCCATTGTCGCTCTTGCTGTATGCGCAGTGGCTCCATCTTGCTGGAACCATATGTTCGGATTATTTTTAACTTCCGGACGCAAAGATTTTTTAATCGTTGTCCTATACAGAGCCCCGTTAAGGGTTTCTGGTTGACCCTCCTCAGTTTCAAAAAATATGGACCGATAACTTTATCAACCATAACACTACACCAAACAGTACACCTGGAAGGGTGTAATTGACGCTGATGTAATGCCCTATGATTCTGAGTGGCCCAAAATCTACAATTCTGTTTGTTTACATAGCCATTTAAGTGAAAATGAGCTTCATCGCTCATTATAAGGTTGTTTAAAAAGTTATTATTCTGGTTATTTGTGCAAAGCGAATAGCATATTACAGGAGTGCCTGATGATCTCGGGGAAGCAGTTGCTGTACCATTTGAATTTTATAGGAAACATTCTAAGATTCAGTTTCAAAATTCTTTGTAAGGATGTTCTGGAAACTCCCAATTGGCTAGAACAATAACGAGTAGAGACAGATGGATCTTCGTTTACACTCTACCGTACAGCCTCCACAACTGCTTCGATGCGCACAGACCGATTAGTACCTCTTCCTGGATGATCTGACACTGATCCCTGTTCCTCAAAATGGGAGACTAGGTTCCTAATCATGTTGTTACTGGGTGATGTTCTGACATTAAAATGACGACGATAATTTCGTTGAGTTGAGATAATAGACCTGCCAGAAGAATAAAAAAATTCAAAAATTTTGACGCGTTGCTGTATATCATATGTATCCATCATATATCTCAAAAAAAAAACTAAATAACCTAAAAAAAAAAGAGAAAATTACTGAAAACAAAAAAGTTATGAATATTTTTAACCCTTCAGTCTTTTTTTGGGCCACCCTGTATAACATAACTATTATAGTTCCTTGATTTTATTTATACGGAATAACACGAATTATGACGTACTTGTAAGTTTTAACTCATTTAAAGAAAATTTTATTGGAATAATTATTTTGAAAATATATCTACCGGCAAACTATTAACACGTAATTAATTTAGTATAATTAATCTTAGCTTGAATACTTCATCCATAAGATTCATGTTTACGGTAGTATAAAATTATATTGTATGCAAATGTTATATAAAAGTGGGGTAGTTCACTGCAACTAATTATTATAATTATTTATTTATTAGTAAATAAACTTATTCAACTTTCAAGTTGAATAAGTTTATTTACTAATAAATAAATAATCTCAGTTCAAAAAAATTCCTTTGATAATATAATATAATTTACAATTACATTTAAGGTATTTTATTACAACTATGACGCCTTCTAATTAAGATTAAGTGTAAAATGATGATCAGAGAAGACGTCATAGTGATGGTAGGTTCTAATTCCATGTTTTGTTTTACACTATAATTAATAACAAAATACATAATTAAATCTGTGTAACGTCAAAACTGTTGTGCGAAATAAAGTATCATGAAATAAAGTATCAAGTATCATAATATAATTACATAACTATTAATTTTTTTTAATGTGAAATAGAAGCTAAAATACTGCATAAATATTTTCTTTAATTTTTTTTTCATTTTTTTTTGGCTATACATTGATAATTCAATTTTACAATGTAATGCAATAATTTTTATCATGACTTTATTCAAATTTTAATGGAAGCTTATCCAATTTTCTGGATTGTAGGTAAAAATAAATACTTAGTTAGTGATCGGATATTTGCATGTGTTGAACTTCATATTAAAGTATTTAAGAAATTGTTTTAAAAATCGACAAATATATTTATAAGCTTAAAATAATATTTAATTATTGTTGACTTAAGCTAACAAATAATATATGTTGTACCTTGTACGCAGATGTATTAATTTATTATGTAGAGAAATATTTGAATATATTTTACGTTCCTAATCACTTTGAGTTTCTAATTGTATTAATAATGGTTAGTTATAATTTAAGATCGATTTTTTTTTACTACGGTTAGAACCTCGATAATTCGATGCCCGGGTAATTCGATTTACCCCTTTAATTCGATTTTTTCTAAGTATGTAGAAAATTTTATTTAAACTATTTTGCTCGAATAATTCGATTTTCCGGTTAATTCGATTATATTTTTCAGTCAGTTGAACCATCAAATATCCCCGTATGATTATTTAAGCTTATAAACATTTTACAAATATATTTAATAACGACTATGTTCTCTTGTGGCTATAAAGGGCCGTTTTAGCTTTAACTGTAAAAGATTCAAGTTATGAACTAATCTAAGTGCTTTAATTTTCAATTTATTCATAATTTGTTCTATGTTCAGGTATGTTTCAAGTCTATTTTAAATAGGTAATAATTATTGATTATTACCCAAGTCTATTTTAAATGGGTAATAATTATTGATTATTATTTCATTCTCAAGATAAAATAGAAAATTACTTTAGGTGTAGCTTCAAATCAGGAGCTGTATTTTTTAAAACAGGTACACGTAAATTTCATATATTTTTTTATTTTACAATCTTATAATATGGATGGCAAAATATGTATTTCCGTAACTTGTTTTCCAATTTAGAATCTTATAAGCAGGCATTACAATTACATGTTATCATTTTAATAAACTATTTTGAAGCTAATTTTATGGGACCTGCTTTAAAGTAAAGTAAACATTATTATATTACATTCAAAGGTTTGAAGCTAATAAATATGTCAAAATATAATTAAAGTTATAATTAGAAATATTGAATAGTTTTTTGGAAGTTGATTTAAAATTATTTATTTTAATTCAATTTTTCCTATATTAATATTGTATTGTCGTGCACTTATTGAATATTTTTTGGGCCAAACAAAAAAAAAATACATATATGACTATTTTAAGTCGGTTTTACTTCATTATAATTGTTTTTACAAATAAATATTACAATATCAAGTTCAAATAAGTGTAATTAAATAAACAATAATTTATTAATTTGCATAGAAAACAGCTCGGAATACGTTCGAATTGTCTGAGTAATTAAATATTTATAAATATGATTTTTGTAAAAGGTTTTATTTCAATAAATCTTATACTTAATAAAAAAAGGTTGTAATATTTAATAAGCGTTAATTTATTAAAATTGTATGGAATATGGACTTGTTTTTTTTTAAATATTTAATATTCAATATCTTCTATGAAAAATGAATTCTATTTAATTTAATTCGGCTTGTCAGCTTATTGCAAATCTGGATACAAAGTATTTAATTGACCGTATTTAAAATAATAATTACTAATTACAGATCAGTTAATAAATCAGATATGTAATAAATAATTCAAAACATAAATAAAAACGTAGAAAAGATTTTGAATGGAGTAAATATTAAGATTTAATTATAAGATCATTTTATTTATTATTTGATTTATGAAGTGATCTGTAATTAATTTTAATTACCAAAACTAAAAAGTTATAAAACTATATTGAATTAAATAATATTTTGCTTTTGTTGCAAACCAAAATTTAAAAAGTTATTACATAAAAAAGGATTTATTTCCATATGTTTTTACATTAAAATGTTTTAATACAAAATACAAATCAAGAAATAAAACAAAAACGTTCTATTTACATTTAAAAGAAAACAAGCAATTTATTTAAAAATTAATAATAAAAACAATTTTAAATGTTAGTAAATATAAATGATCCTTTCCAAATATGATGTCTGGAAACCGTTCAAACCGTTGACTTTATCCTCTATGTTAGGCAAATGTCTTAACATTATTAGGCTCGTATATACAATCTTCTGGTTTCAAGTGCTTTTCTTGGAGCAGGAATTTTACTGCAACATTCCAAATAATTTGGGAAAATTATGAGAATATCCAGCTAATGCTTTGAAAGTTTTGCTTTTCTTGAACTTTTCGGAAAATTTATGACACTCTCTTTTTATTAATATCTTAATGCGTTATAATGTATGTATTATATAATTTTATTTACAAATTATTACGCAGCACATATCAATTATTTTAGTATATTTTATTAATTAAAACAGGCTATATATATCAAGTAAAAATTAAAAAATACATTTTAAGACTGTTGTATAAAAAATAATAATTAAAAACATTATTATTATGTTTTCCGCTTTATATACAAAATATTATATTAAAATAATATACAAATTAAAAAATTTCTCTCAAAAATATTATAATAGTCCTTTATACGAAACTGATATTTTGATATTTTTACAAAAATGGAAAACGAAGTTTTGGTTTTTTTCCTGCTATATTTTATCATAATATCAATCATCAACAATTTAATTACTTAAACTAAATTTCAATTTCTTTGCTTAGTTATTCACTTTAGTTTGTAACTATAAACGGTCTTTTTTCAGTTGGACACTTGAATTCATAATTCCGATAATCCATACCACTTTTTTGTCCCACAGGATCGAGCATATTATTCCACAATGCAATTGCACCTTCATATATTTAAAACAAAAATTTCAAAAATTATTCGATAATTTAATAAATATATATGTATATGTACATATATCGAAAAAAGTATTACCAAGTCTATGCATTCGTTGGCTAAAATGAAAGCAGTCAAAAGCAAAATATCGTAAATCTGTTTCACCATTTTTCAAAGTTGGTATTGTGAAATTTGTTACAAATGTTTGTGCGATTACAGAAAATTCCTATAATTTTAATTAAATGTATTCAATTAATTTTTTATTATTATGTGTAATAATAAATTACATTAGTATGAAATTCATCACGAGATGCAACTTCTATATCTTTTTTATACCATTTAGAAACAATTTTTTCATTACGATCTAACCAACTTTTTGGTTTCATTGTAAAACAAGGACATTCTAATGAAGTCCATAAATTACAATAATTACTAGGTTTATTTTGGAGCAATGGAAGCATATGTGGAGGTGAGATAAGATTTACAATTAAATGTGGTATATTATCACGTAAATATCGAAAAGCTTTAACTAAATCACGCTCATGCCGATCAATTGGTATTTGTGGATCTTTTTCATAACAATTGTGATGACAAAAATCTATACCACCAATAAAAATTGATAGTACTTTCCAATCGTGTGTCATATTAACTTTTGGATCATGCATAAGTCGCTGTTTTAAAACTTTTGATAAATATAATATATCACGTGATTCGGCAGCACCTTCTGCTACATTAAATCTGTAAAATAGAAGTTCAACGATTATAAGTTAATTTTACAAATTTGTTATTTTTTTTAATACTTTGAATTACGATCAACACTGAGAGCATTTCGTAATGAATAACCATATAAATTTGGATTAAATTCTTTTAAAATATTTGGTAATGTTGTAAACTGTCTCCATGTTCCTTGGCCACCAATTGAAAAGACCTTACCACGATTTTCAATTGGTATATCAGCCAAATGAGTACCAGTAAGACCAAAACCACTTGTTAATGAATCTCCCATAGCGGCAATTACATCTATATCGCCTGGTCGAATTTGATTAATTGAAGTTGGCCGTACCTTACTTCGTCTTCCAGGACCATTTTTTGCATCACAATAAAATGGTCTAGATTTTGGTATTTCATTTTGCATCATCTAAAATTAGGTAATATTTTAATTATTTATAAATATATAAAACAAATTATTGAATTATTTTTGACATTAAAACGTTTTGCTGCCTCAAGATCTTCAAATTGTTGAAAAAATCCAGAAAATAATATACGCCCATGTTTTATAATATCAGGATCATGCAATTGCTTTGTAACTGCGATAACAAAATAGTTTACATGAAATATTAACACTACAACACATATTTGAAATAAAGTCCTGTACATTTGAATTTATGTAAAATAATTATAAATAAATTATTATAAAAAGTGGACTTTATGTGGTAATTGGCAAAAATTCCTTTTTTGTTAATCTCGAACTCTTTCTGTTTATAGATAAAACTAGACTGGAACATTTCATTTTGAGTGTCCGGTATTTATAACATCAATTAAAAACATTGTCTAGTTGTGTAGTTGAATTGATTTAGTTGAGAAATAAAATTGCGTTGCTGTTTAAATGCTTATTAGAATAAAGCAATTTTTACCAGTATTATTTTAAAAATAATTTTATCGACAATTTAATTGGTTTACATATTGTAATAAAAATTTATTTATTTAACAATTCATATAAAATGATTTAACGTGTTTTAAAACTTTTATCGATCAAGTACCAAATGTTGTAAATTAAAATATAATTTCTACACACTATAACTTCTTAGTAAACACTAGTATCTGATTGTACGCACACTATACCTTATACACAGTATAATTTCTTAGTATACACTAATTAAGTTATTAATTACTGATTTCTGAATAATTTTTAATGTAAAAGATTAAAAATCCCTGCATTTGACACTAGGAAATAAATTTAAATAAGATTTAAAAATAATTTATTAATACATAATATAAAATTATATTTTAGTTTGAGATCATTTTTAGTTGTTAATATTGTATGTTGTTTAAAACGTAATAGAGTAAATTTTAAGAAATTAGTAAATTCATTATGATTTCTAGTTTTTAATATAGTATAACTATTTAAGTTCCTTGATTTTATTTATACGGAATAACAAGAAATATGACGTACTTTTACGTTTAAACTCATTTACAGAATATTTTATTGGAATAATGACTTTGAAAATATATCTACCAGCAAAATATTAAAATGTAATTATTTTTAAATAATTAATCTTACCTTATAGATATCAATATGAATAATACTGATGTTGGAATTTTTTTGTATTGATGTTCAGTATAAATTTAAATTGTATGCAAATGTGGCGGAATTTTAGGTTATATAAATGTGGGTTCATTCACCGTCTAATTATTATAATTATTTATTTATAAGTTCATCAAGTTATTCAACTTTCAGTCACCGTCTAATAAATATAATTACATATTTATTTATTAGTTCATCAAGTTATTCAAATTACAAAATTAATGCTTGCGTAATATAATATGATTTACAATTACTTTTTAAACCTACTAATATGTCACAATGGTGATTAGAAGCCGTCATAGTTTTATTACAATTATGACGCTTTCTAATCACCATTTTACACTGTACCTTAAAATGGTGATGAAAAGACGTCATAGTTGTGACGTCTTTTAATCACCATTTTACGGTATAGTGTAAAATGGTGGTTATAAATTCCATGTTTTGTTTTACACGATAATTAATAAGAAAATACATATAATTAAAATATGTGATTTAGCAAAACTGTGTAAAGTATTATGTAGTTAATATAATTTAAGAATTTGTTAATGTAAAAAAAGCTTTTGAAAATCGTACTGAATAAATATTTACTATAAAATTTTTTCATATATTTTTATGCTAATATATTGATTATAATTATAACATTCTAATGAAACGGAATACCTTTTAATTCATGACGTTATACAAATTGTAATGATAGTTTGTCTAATTTTCTGGATTATAGGTAAAAATAATAACTTAATTAGTGACCTGATCTTTTATTTTTTTTTTGTATTGATTTTCATAAAAAATATTCAAGAAATTGTTTTCAAAATTGACAAGTTTATTAAAGTTTCAAACTATTGTTGACCTCAATGCAATAAATAATAATTTTTTATACACAAATATAATAATTTATTATGCAGAGAAATATTTGAATATTAAGATATATGAAGTAATTTTTTACTTTAAGTTTCTAATTGTTTTACTAATGGATAGTACGCCAATCTAGAAAACATCCTAAAATCTAGCCACTTAAAACAATAAAAATTAATCGAAAAAAAATCTAATGTTGATCTTATGATTACATAATACATATCATATTATAATATAGAATAGAGTATTTATACCATAAAAAAAATGGATTCTTCGAGTATTTGTTGATTTTTTAGATTTTGCTTCAGTAGCTAGTTGGCTAGAATACAAGAAATATTTTGGTGGTAATGTCATACAAAAAACATAACCATAAAGTATTGTAGGTTTTCAAAATTGCCAATATATTGGCAATATATTGCTATATATTAACCAACGATTAAATGTTTCGAAACGAAGTAAACCTTCAAGTGCAAACCTATTTCCGATTCAGTTGCCAGGTTATCGTAAAAAATTTATGGCAATAAGACCGCTACGAGAAATTATGGAAATAAGACCGCTACGAGAAATTACCATCAGAGCATGATGGTAAGAAGGAGGCATCTCGATGCAAAATGAATTAGAAAGGATAGGTTTGGAATTCAGTTTATGCAAAATATATCTTTGTATTCCCAAAGAAACAAACTGTTTTCTAGGATTTCATTCCAAGTAAATTATTATTCTTGTTTGTATTTGTGTTTATTTTTTTTTCATTTTTGAATTACATATATGTTTTATTAAATTTATTTTATATTGCGTTATTTAAATTTATTTAAATTTTATTATAATAAAGCTACGTATTAGAATAAAAGTTAAATCAATAATACTATTATAATTAATAATATAATATATTTCCAAAGGCAATACTCGTAATTGTATTTTATAAAGATCTCAATTAGATTTTCATTTTTAGGTATCAGATACTGAAAAAATATTAAATACAAAAAAATTTTCTCAATAAATAAACATAATTTTCTTATTTTTACAATATATGACACGAAAAGTACATTAAAATATAGTCTTCCAAAAACCTACTTCGACAACACCTAGGTCCGAAATTTGTACGCAGATGTATTTAACAGTCTCTGATGATCTAGCTAGAAAACTAATACTTAATACAGCATAATTCTCCGAACCCACATATTAATTCTGTTTTCAAAGTGGTTAATAAAATTTGTATTGCATACCTTTAGGTAAACTACTATAATCTAAACTTAAAACAAATTTAAAAATAAAAATGACTGTAGTTAGATTTCTTTTAGTATTATTATATTATTTAAGTTTATTAACATTTTATAAATATATTTAATAACGACTATTTTCTCTTGTTGCTATAAAGGGCTTCTGTTCAGTTGGATATTTAGATATTTTCATATTAACATTAGTATTAGAAAAATTCGTTTTTTTTCACCTTCTTTGTCCAGTAAATTATTCCAGTAAGCAATAGAACCTTATAGCGAAATAAAAAATGAAATGAGGATATAAACTAAACTATTTTTAACAAAATATAATTTTATAAATCTTACCAATTTTATGTAATTGCTGAATATAATCAATTGACAAATATCTTAAATCGAGCATACAATTTTTAAGAATAAGGATTTGAAAATTTTTCAGTAAATGGAATTATATTTACTGTGAATTCCTTTAATTTTTTTAAAATTAATAATTATAAATTTAAATTGAATTATTAAATATACATAGTTTACTTAATTTAGTATTAAATTCATGTAGATTAACAATTTCTTAATCTCTATTATACCATTCTAACATAACACGTTCTGTATGTAACTTAGATTTTTTATTGAAACAAGGACATACCAAATTATTTGCAAAATCAAGAAGAACATTTGCTGGTGATATAATATTAATCATTAAACGTGGTGCATCGTTATGAAAAAGATTTTACTAAATCGTTTTAATGTTTATCAATGAAATCGCGAATATAATTAACATTGCAAATATAATGACAAATATTTATATCACCAAAAACAGTTGTAACAATTTTCCAATCATTTATCATATGTATTTATTTTTGGAACATGTACAGGGTGGGCCAACTTGGACTGACTGATTTGAAATGCTTATAATTTTTGTATTTTTAAATTTTTTTATTTTGTTTTTTTTTGCAGATAATACAGAATTTTATAAAATTTTATAATGTCATCATCATACTCAGTGCAAGAACGTGTAAAAATTGTTGAATTTTATTATGTTTCCGGACGATCAATTGTTACAACGCAAAGAAAATACCGTCAGCATTTTAATACTGCAGAGGCTCCCAGTGTAAACATGATAAGAAGCTTAATGACCCGTTTTGGGAATTTGGGTTCAGTGGGTGATGAACTACGAAGAAATGTTGTTCGTCCTGTTCGCACTGAACAAGCTATAGATGCTGTACGAGAAAGTGTTCACACGGATCCAACTGTGTCTACTCGTCGACGAGCTACTCAATTGAACATCTCCAGAACATCGCTACGACGTATTCTAAAAGTTGATCTGAAGATGTATCCATATAAAATTCAATTGGCATAAGAATTATTGCCGAGGGATGCATCACAACGGCTACAATATGCCAATAGATTCATTTTGCTAGCGAAAGAAAATGCCAATTTTTTGAATAATCTGATTATGAGCGATGAAGCACATTTTCATTTAAATGGATATGTTAATAAACAGAACTGCCGAATTTGGGGTACAGAGAATCCGAGAGCATTGCATCAGCTACAATTACAACCTCTCAGATGCACTGTTTGGTGTGGAATCATGGCTGATAAAGTTATTGGTCCATATTTCTTCGAAAATGAACATAATGATCCAGAAACCGTCTCTGGGGCGGTATACCGATTTTGAATGGAGTAAATAAAGAGGTTATTTATTGTTAATACTATTATCACCTTTTTACATTATATTTCCTTTTTACTAAAATGAAACACTGTAATTGCTATTTTATAAATTATTTATTTAAACGCTATTTCTTAACTATTAATTTTATTTATTCTAGGCTTAGTATTTATTAATTTTAATGTTCACATATATTTATTTTTGTATTTAGGTTGCACCAAATTCGAATATTTTAAGAATTTAATTTATTTTAGTTTTACTTTTATTTTATTTAATAATTTAAGTTTTCTTATTATCGCGGTTTATAAAAATGCTCGCTCGGACACTATCTAACGACTGGTAACAAATCTTGGAATCGCATTCCTAAATATATCATTTAAATGATCTCTAAATGACATCTTTAGAAATGCGATCGACCAATCCGTATTATCAAACGATATCATTCGATTTTTGACAGTTACTTGTCTATTGAAGTTTTTATTGTTAAAAAGATTATAATTGAGAATACAGAATTAAATTATAGAATAAATTTTTCGAAATTAAAATTTAACGAATGTAGGACAGGGTGTCACTACATCACCCTCCTCCGAGTGAAACGTACTTATTTACTGAAAACTACTCTACGACTTTCTTTCGCCGACTTAATGGTGGAAATTCCATAAGCCGGCTTGAGTCTGTCGATTGAAATTGATCTTTCTTTGCCATTAATTAAAACAATGTAGACTTTGCGTAGACGTCTAGTTACTCGATAAGGTCCGTCATATGGTGGCGTTAGTGTCGGTTTAATTTTGTAATTTCTGACAAAAACAAATTGACAATTTTCGAGGGTTTTTGGGATAAAAATGTGTTGTTGTTCCGTTTTCCGTGTCGGAGTGGGAACTAAGTTCTTCATCGTGTCCCGGAGTTTTTTAATAAGCTCGTTCGTATCCGGAATGTCGGATTTAGAATCTGTGAAAAATTCTCCTGGCAATTTTAATGTTTGGCCGTATACCATTTCTGCTGGCGAGCATTGCAGGTCTTCTTTAATGGCGGCGCGAACACCAAGAAGGACTAAAGGTAGCTCTAGGTTCCAATTTGTGCTATTACCGCGTGCTCGAAGTGAATCTTTCAACTGCCGGTGGAACCACTCAACTAACCCGTTGGATTGAGGATGGTACGGAGTTGTCCTTGTGCGAAAAACGCCTAACAGTCGTCTCAATTCCTCAAATATTTTGGATTCGAATTGCGAGCCTTGATCCGTTGTTATCGTCGCCGGTACACCGAATCGCGAAACGTATTGCATGACGAAAGTTTTCGCCACTGTTGAAACAGTCATATCCGGTATCGCGTACGCTTCTGGCCATCGAGTGAATCGATCAACAATCGTTAATATATACGAGTTTCCATCGGAAACCGGAAAAGGACCCACTAAATCTAAATGTACGTGTTCGAAACGTGCATTTGGCATGTCAAAAGGCTCGTGTCTTGATCTTGTGTGACGATGAATTTTGGTCTTTTGGCACGGTATACAAGCCTTGGACCAATTATTCGAGTCACGATTTATGTTCGGCCAAAAATACCTGGACGCGAGCAATTTTCTAGTTGCCCGAATACCAGGGTGAGCCAAATTGTGTAAAGTATTGACAACAATCCGTCTTAAGGATTCTGGTACGTACGGTCTGTCAGTTTTTGTTGATACTTCGCAGTACAGTTCGAAATCTGGTAATTTAATTGTTTTAAATTTGGAAGATGAATTTGCTTTTTTTAGCAGTTCTTGTAATTGTACGTCATTCTTTTGTTGTTCTGCGATTATTCTTAAGTCGAAACTGTCTAATTCTAATGTAGAGATATCTGCAAGGCGAGAAAGACTATCTGCTACAACATTTTCCTTACCAGGAATGTGTCGTATGTCTGTGGTAAACTGAGCTATAAAGTCAAGGTGACGCGTTTGACGTGGAGTGCGCTCTGTTTTTGAACCGATTGCGTTTATCAGTGGCTTATGATCGGTGAAAATCGTGAACTCCCGTCCTTCGACTGTATATCGAAAGTGTTTCACCGATAAGTAGATCGCGAGGAGTTCGCGATCGAATGCCGAATATTTAGTTTCGGCTGGTGCTAATTTGCGCGAAAAGAATGCTAGTGGTTGCCAACCTTTCTTTGTCAGTTGCTGTAATACAGCTCCTAAAGCGATATCGGACGCGTCGGTTGCGATAACTAGCCTTCCCTCAGTTTGCGGGTGCGCAAGCATTGTAGCGTCGGCTAATGCGGCTTTAACGCGTTGAAATGCAGGGTTAAGCTCTTCTGGCCAGTTCAGGGGTTTATTTTTACCCTTAGTTTTAGTCATCTGGGCCAGGTACGCGTAGATTGGAGCGAGCAACTGAGCTAGTTTTGGTATGAACCTGTGATAATAATTTATCATTCCGACAAACCTTTGTATTTGCCGGATTGATGTTGGCGTTGGAAATTCCTTTATGCTAGTTACTTTCTCCTCTGATGGTGAAATGCCTTCTGCAGTTATGTGGTGGCTGAGAAAGTTTAGTTCAGTTACACCGAACACACATTTAGAAGCGTTTATCGTTATCCCGTATTCCGATAAACGTTGGAATAGTTGTCGTAAATGCTCTTTGTGTGCCTTAGCGTCAGTGGATGAGATGAGGATGTCATCTATGTAGATGAACACGAAGTCCAAACCACGACAAACCTCGTTCATGAAACGCTGAAAGGTTTGCGCGGCATTGCGCAAACCGAAAGGCATTCTTCGGAACTCGTATAACCCGAAAGGTGTGGTTATTGCGGTCTTCTGAATGTCACTTGTCGCTACCAGGCTCTTACCAGATCGACCTTTGAAAAATTTTTCGCATCATTCAAGTGCATTGTAAAGTTCTGGATGTGAGGAATGGGGTATCGATCCAGAATTTAATTGTCTGTAGTCGCCGCATGGTCGCCAGTCGCTGTTGTTTTTCTTCCGCACCATGTGCAGTGGAGACGAAACAGAGGACGAGGACGGTTGACAAATACCGAGTTCACACATAAGTTCGAACTCTCTCTTTGCGGCGTCGTGACGAAGCGGGTCAAGACGTCTTGGCTTGGAAAATGGTAGTTGACTTTTCGTCACTATGTGATGTTCAATTGTATGTTTTACCTCTTTGAAGTAGTTTGGCGATTGCGTTAATTCAGGAAATTGTGCTAAAATTTCTGTAAATTTGTTTTTTATAACGTTGAGTTTCGGGGTTGGTGTGTCCGATGCGACCGTCAACGTGTTGATAGAAAGCTTGGTAAGTGAATCTACTAGTCTTCTATTTTTTAAATCTACAATCAGACCATACTTTTTTAAAAAATCGGCACCGATGATTGCACGGTCTATTTCGGCTACAATGAACTCGTGGATGAAATTTCTACGAAGTCCGAGATTTAATTTAAGTAACTTTTTGCCAAATGTTTTTATGTTTGTACCGTTTGCGGCAGAAAGTGATATATCGGATGCCGTTGTTGTTGTTTGGGATTTACCGGGTAAAACCGATAAATCTGCGCCCGTGTCGACTAAAAACACGATATTGTTGGTATCGTCACGGCCAAAAAGGCGGCTAGTAAATTTGTTGGCACCGGTAGCCGCTACATTCGGTGCCTTCTCTAGTTTGGGTGGTTGTCAGCTTGTTTGTGCGTGCACTGACATTTTGTTGCTTTGTCCCGAAATTTCCTATGATACCAGCATAATGTTCGTGAAGTGGAAGGAAGAGTGGAAGTATCATTAAATCTTCGTGTGTTTCTGCTTGAACTACGTGATTTGATTTGTCTGTTCCTACTTCGCATTCTATTGTTGCCGAAATCGAGTCTAGCTAGCATCGATTCGATTCGTGCTAGACGTGTATCGAAATCAGGTGCAGTCGCAGCAGTGGAAGTAGTTGGTTTCGCGGAAGTGTCAGTGACTGTGTATATGGGTGCGTTTTGTTGTGCCTCATATATCTTATCCGCTACCTCGGACAAATCATTTAGGGGCTTGTCGCCTACCGCGACTAACGCTACGTGTATTACCTGTGGTAGCTTGCGCAGCCATAAAGTTTTGATAATTTCTTCACTAAATGTTTGTCCGGATAGTTGTCTCATGGACCTAAGCAGTTCTGAAGGAGTTCGGTCACCTATATCGGCTTTAGCAATTAAGGTTTCGAGACGTTTTGTCTCCGAAATTGAATGTCGTTTGATCAGTGCTTGTTTAACGCTATCGTATCGGTTTATTTCCGGTGGGTTAGACAAAATGTCTATTATAGAATCGCAAGATTCTGAAGGAAGTGCACCAATTATAAGACAGTATTTGGTGTCATCATTCGTAATTCGATACGCCTGGAAATGCGCTTCAGCCTTTATGAACCATGTGGCTGGATTCGCGGGCCAAAAAGGTGGTAGACGGACGCGAACTGACTCTATTTTTGGTTCATCGTGTCGATGTGTTTCATTTGTCCTGTCGCCGGCTTTCCTTTTTTCAGATTCGGAATCAAGCATCATGTTTAAAAAAAAATATTGCGAGAGTATAAACGAATGATTAAAATAAAAATTTTGTATATAATAAACTAATATATTTGGAAGAGATTAATCACCATAAAATATTTTTGTATATATTGAGAGAAAACAAAAAATTATTAAATGTTGCGGGCAAATACCAACTTTAATTTTTTGTATGACAATCAACCAAATAAATAAATATATATGAACTTTATGTGTTGGATGTATATAAAAAAAATGTATATAAAAAAATAATATGTTATAATATATGTTATATTATATATAATATGTTGTAATATATAGTTTAATACATTTTTATATTTAAAATAATAATATTCTATAATTTTTTTTTTTTAAAAAAAAAAAATTTTATATATAATTTATATTTATGTTTTATTTATTTGGAAAAATATTTATAATATATTTGTATTTGATAATTTTATAAAATTTAAAAAAAATTATTGAAAATTATTGCTATTATTATATTTTCTAAAAATTATTGATACTGTTCAGAAATGGAGCATCTTAAATAACTGGGATGTGCTTACAGAAAGCTGTTGTACTCAAGTTGCGGAAGACTATCAAATGTAAAAAACTAGTAATATATGTAAAATTCTGCTAATTTAATTGGTGGTAGTACTTCCCGCCAAAATTTATAATTAATTCCCGTAGGAATACATTAATTATATATAGTATAATTAAAATATTGCACACACACACATTTGATAGTCTGCTGAAAGTTGAGAGTGCACCATATTTGCTGTAACTCTTCTAGAATATTCTAATATCTAATAATGGTTGATAATGTCTCTGTGATCTGAATTAACATATTATTCCAAGTTTGTGAATTGTCGTGAGCGGACGCGTTTTCTATTTTTTTCAATTTAAAGTCGAATTAAAAACTATTAAAATTAAAATCCAACAAAGACATTAAAATCTATTAAACTTAAAATCAATCACAAAGACATTAAAAACTATTAAAATATAATCAATTTATGATATAAAATATAAAATTATAAATAAAGTTAAAATCTAATTAAAATAAAATCTAAAGTAAAAATAAATTAACGCCATTTATACAGTCCACGTGTAAATTAAATTAAATTTAAAATTATTAAATAAAATATTAATTCATGTTAATGAAAAATTTCAAAGTGGGTTATTGTTTTGCTCGGTCGTAAAAACCATTTTCTTTCATAACACAAAAAAAATCCTTCTTGGTGCATTTAGAAACAGATACGTTATAATAAATTTTGCAAAATATAGTATTTTCTAAATCCTTGCTAAAAAAAATGTTTTGTTCAGACACCTTTTAAGGTTGGTTTTAATAATAATTATTATTTTACCAGAATATGCTTGTTTCACTAAAAAAAAATTTTGGTTTTAATATAAAAGATGTTTTGCAAAAATTATTGTAATTTATAATTTCAGTACCAATTTATAAAATTTTAATTTTTATTTAAAAAAAAAATAAAGTTTGATTTTAATGAAACCCAAGTAAAAAAAAATAAGTAAAAAGAATGAATTTTAATTATACAATTTTATTTTGTAAAAAAAAATGAGTTTAGTATAAATATATATACATTATACATATATATATTTAGTTATATAGTGAAAAAAAATGAATTTTAGTTATAAAATTTAATTTTGTTTTAGAAAGAAAAAAAAAAAATTTTTAAATGGTTTAAATTTACTTGTGTTAATTTTGATATAAGTTGATGTGGAATCTATGATGAAAATCTGATGGTTCTGGATACTGATGAAATTGTTGATTTTGTCTGATGATAAAATGATGATGCTGAACTTTGATGATGATGACGTTGAAATCCGAAGTTACCGCTGCAGTTCGCTAATTATATAGTTTATGCGCAACTATATGTTATTCAAAATTATTATTTGATCTTATTTCACTTTATGTTACCGGTATTGTTACCGATATTAGTCCACTGATTTTATATCTTTAACAAAAATTTTTTTATTGTTTTAAATTTAGTAGCGTTTTTTTAATTGTTTTAAATAATTTACTGGCGTGTTCTAATTAGGGGTCACCAATTGCAAAGAGGTTATTTATTCTTAATACTATTATCACCTTTTTACATTATATTTCCTTTTTACTAAAATGAAACACTGTAATTGCTATTTTATAAATTATTTATTTAAACGCTATTTCTTAACTATTAATTTTATTTATTCTAGGCTTAGTATTTATTAATTTTAATGTTCACATATATTTATTTTTGTATTTAGGTTGCACCAAATTCGAATATTTTAAGAATTTAATTTATTTTAGTTTTACTTTTATTTTATTTAATAATTTAAGTTTTCTTATTATCGCGGTTTATAAAAATGCTCGCTCGGACACTATCTAACGACTGGTAACAAATCTTGGAATCGCATTCCTAAATATATCATTTAAATGATCTCTAAATGACATCTTTAGAAATGCGATCGACCAATCCGTATTATCAAACGATATCATTCGATTTTTGACTGTTACTTGTCTATTGATCTTTTTATTGTTAAAAAGATTATAATTGAGAATACAGAATTAAATTATAGAATAAATTTTTCGAAATTAAAATTTAACGAATGTAGGACAGGGTGTCACTACATAAATATGTATTAAGATTTAATGATTTCATGCAGTCTTTAATTTGAAAACCAGAAAGTTATAAAACTATATTGAACCAAACAATATTTTGTTGTTGTTGCAAACCAAAATTTAAAAAGTAAAAATACTAATTAAAAAAATAATTATTACATAAATAGGATTTATTTCTGTATCCTTCTTTGTTAATGTTTTTTAACATAGAATAAAAGCAATAAAACAAAAAAGTGCTATTTAAAAAATTTTTTTTATTATTTATTTTTAAATTAAAAAATATATTATAAATATAACAGCAATTTTTTCCATCACACACTAATTAAATATTGCAAAGTTGGTAATATTATCTTAGTCTTAACATATTTTACTTTTAAAAATAACATTCTTACAAAATTTTTGCAATAGAATTTTATTTTGAAATAATAATTTTTGCCTCTGATTAGCAGCCATTTAGAAAAAAATTCAGTGATATTTACTGCGCCTTGGATTTAAAAATGACTGGCTAGTCGTTTCATTCTTCTAGATTCTTTGAGTACGGACATATGATGCATATAAATGTAAAATTAATAGAATAAGGTTTCCGATTAAGTTCATTTCAGTAAACAGACCCCTTACTGGAAATATTAACAATAAGCGCAAAAAATTTATTTTGTTTTACTTTTCATTTCATTTCAAATTGGTTTCTTAGTATAATTTTTAGTGAATATTAACTATTTTAAATTACAATTTAAGATGAATTATATTGCGCCTTCCAGGTTTAGAATCATACTAATTAATCATTTAATTTTGGTCAACAAATAGGTGCAGGGCATTAACGCCCGCAGAATTAACGCGCGAATGGCGTTAAGCCCTCAAGGGTGAGAATTAATGCCCGAATGGCGTTAATGCCCTAAAGGGTGAGAAAGCCATTCGAGCGATAATTCCCAAATTAACTGACCATGTAAATCCATGGATAATAATGCGAATTTGAAACAATAATTTTTGGGCTTTATTACCCGCTCAAATGAGAAAAGAAGCCCTTTGCGAAAATTAGATTTTTTTTTGTAATGATAGAAAAGAAAATGACGAACAAACAAATTCAAAAATAAATAAAAGATCATATTGTACATATGATGAATATATATATAATTATGTATATATTTTCTCACTATTCTGAATGATTTGCCTACAATAAGGACATAAAATTTGATGAAATTTTATTATTTAATGAGTCTGTAATTGCATTTGTCATAAATATTGTGTAGCTTATATTACCCTCACCGACGGTGGCTTAAGTGGTAGTGTGCTGTGGTCCATTAGGTACTGGGTTCAACTCCCCTACGAGACATCGATGTTGGTCGAAGTTTACTCAGCTTTAAATGAGTACCAGTAATAAAATTATAATAAAATGTAATTTAAGACTGGGAAAAATGCTGACGGTCGAGGCCATTTGCTAACAACAAAGGTCTCACTAATAAAGCCATTAGCTTGTTGAAATTAAAAGTTTCTTTACTATAAAGAAATTTATGGTTCGGAATCCATATAAAATTAGTAGGTCTAAATTGGAATACAAAATGTTTATCACTTCAAGTGCAGATAACTCGGTACTTGGAGCCCTATACTACACAATGTGGTGAACAAGGGGAAAACAAAAAACATTACCCTCTAAAATTGTTGTATATTATAAAAAGTTTTTGTTGCTACATCAACATTATTATTAACAACATCATTATCATTATGATAATATGATGTTCCATATTCTTTTAAAATATATATATTTGAAAATGCTGCAGCTATTTTAAATTTTAAATAATTAATGAAACGTTTCTATTGTTATTTTTATTAATTTAGAAAAATTTCTCAAATTATTGCAATAAATGCAATATAATTGGCTATATGGCTGACATAATTGGGCAATAACGCCCGAATTCAATTTGTGGGCTTTAATGTTCAATTTTGTTTGCCTTTAGAGCTCAGTTCGATGAGAATTATTGCCCGAATGGCTTATGGGTATTAATTCTCACCCTTTAGGTCATTAACGCTCTCGGGCGTTAATTCCTCGAGCGTTAATGCACCCGACAAATGTTAATGGGTATTTACATATCATTTTAGGGATTGATTGCTATAAAATACATTATTTGTCAGCATTTTTTTATAAACTTTAATAAATTAGAATATTTGAGAATTAACTAAAATGTAGTCTAAATTTTTATATTTGAAAAAAAAAATAGATCATTTTTCTAAGCAATATTGAATTAATACCAAGCAGTGTATATTACAGTAGCTTAATTACATATTGGAAAAAATATATTTCAATCCATTTATTATTTCATTCCGAAATATTTTTAATTTTACTATTCTCCCTGGTTTTTAAATATGGCATATCTTCAGTTGGACATTTTACAACCTTATCATTTAATTTAAATATCTTCGTTTTGTTACCTTCTGGTTCCAGCATATTATTCCACAAATAAACCGAAGCTACAATTTAAAAAAGAAATTATTTTTTCTAACTTTATAATATAATTTTATGCAAACCAACTGCATGAAGTTTCTGGCTAAAATGGAAACAATCTGCCGACATATAGCTATAATCTATTGAACCATTCTTAAATTTGGCTGTATTAGTTGAGGTAATAAAAGGTTGAATATTCACAGTAAAATCCTAAGATGAGATTTTGTAAATATTTTTTTTAATTTGAGAATCTTCTCCGAGTATACCTTCGAATTAAATTCAGGCTTATAAACTATTTCGTAGTCTTTTTTAATCCAATCTTTAATGATTTTTTCATAAAGTGCAATTTCAACATTTGTTCTAGATTTTCCAATAAAACATCCACATTCGGCAGTCAGTGTAAAAATACAGTGAGAAGGTTTATTGGTATAATTTCTTACAACTGCAACAAATGGTGGAATAACGTAGTTGACAAAAAGTCTTGGTACATTATCTTTTAAAATTCGCAGAGTCTTGACTATGTTCCGTTCATGATTCTTCACAACAATTTCCGGATTTTCATAATAACAAATATCACTACAAAAATCATTAGCACCAATAAAAATTGTTAAAACTTTCCAATCATTTGTCATATTGACTTTTGGATCATGCCTGAGTCGTTGTATTAAAACTTGAGCTTGATAGGGCATATCACGTGACATTGCACCAGCTTCAGCAACATTAAACCTTAAAATTTATGATTTGGAGATGAATGTACAAATATTTTGTTTGTAAACAAACCTCGATGCTCTCTGAAATGATAAAGATGATTTCAATGCGTAACCATACAACTTTGAATTGAACTCTTTCAAGATATTTGGTAAAGTTGTAAATTGTCTCCACGAACTTTGTCCTCCAATTGACCAAGATAAACCACGGTTTTCAATGAATATATCACTTAAATGTCTTGCTGCTATTCCATTACCTGCTGTTAGAGAGTCTCCCATTGCCATTATTACATCTATGTCTCCAGGTCGAAGTTGGTGCACGGATGTTGGCCGTGTTAAACTTCTTTTACCTGGTCCCAATTTTGCATCACAGAAGAATGGAGTTGATTTAGGATAGATTTTTTGTAGTAACTAAATATTATTCAAATAAGTATAAGTATGATGGCTCATCAATTTAAAAGGCGCTTTAAAAATTTAAAATGACTTAGTGGCAATTATGAACGAAAAAAGTTAGTTTTTTTTAAGTTTTCATGCATTTTTTTAATAATTAAAATATATATTAATACTAAGTAGTTAAAGAATTTTAACTCATGTAAAATGAATGATTTAGATAAAAATTAAATCTAAACAAAAATAGGTGAAATAGGTAAAATACATAATTTATATAATATAACTAAACATAATCGTGTTTCCAAATAAAATAATTTCCACAAAACGCATACATTTTGTTAAAACAATAAGATTACTAAACAATAATACTAGGCTGCGAAAATTTGAAATTATATCGATTTAATCGCAATATTTAGAATATTTACTATTACTGCGTTATTTTATATCTATTAGACCCAATTTAGAGATCCATTTGTATTTCCTAAGATCCACTTGTTATATGTTAAATCTTTTTTTACCAGCGAATTCAAAAATATGTAGTTATTCAGGAATTGTTTACAAACTCATAATAATTATTGCAGAACCATAGGTGGTGGTGCAAATGATTTTTGAGTATTTATCGGAAAAAATGCAATTAGAAATTCAAACTCCCAAAATCTACACCTGTATATCGTCACCCCTGTATTTAAATGATACATTTGCATTTTTCTCATTTTCGAGTTAGGTATGCAGTTTTACTTAAAAAATCGAGATCTTTCCATTTCATTTGCCTAAATTAAGCTCTCATTCCGTTCCTGAGATATCTAGTATGCCGAATGCAATTTCCATCTTTTATATGAAAATTTGACTAAAAAAGTAATATTTTTAAATGCCATATGCATAAAGTAACCATTCGTACTGATTTCTTCAGTACAGTACTGATTTTCATGGCTATGTACTGATTTAAAATTTGTACTGAATATTGTACTGATTTTGAAAATATTTTTGAATATAGAGTAGTATGTACAAAAACATTGCATTGTATTCAGCTTATTATATTTCATATTTAAATATTTTTAATGCGTATTTCCTACGTAAAATAATTTCATATAAATTGGTTGTTGGGTAAATCTTCTGACTGGTTTTTTTTTTAAATTTTTGACATTTAAATTTCACCTAACCTAACAAAATATTTTTTTTGGAATGTTAGCAAAAAGTTTTATTGTTTATTTTGAATATTGTAATGTAAATGTAAATATAAATATTATAAAGTAAATTAAATATATATTTATATAGATTTTTTAGCCGTAAACATGAGAATAAATTTAATGAGAAATTGAAACGCGAGTATCCATTTCTAAGGCAGGGCGAAAGTGCTTCTGACGTTCGATGTACAATTTGTTTACGGTCCTTTAGCATTCGTAATGGTGGAAAAACTGATATTTACAAGCATTTGCAATCAAAACTGCATAAAAGCGCAGTCATTGTTTCTGTATCATCAACAAAAGTAACCGCATATTTTAATATGGCAACATTTGATAATGAACAAAAACTGCAAGCAGCAGCTGAAGGAACACTGTGCTACACGGTATTTCGTAATCAATCATTTAGATTCAACGATTGTTTGTCAAAAATAATTAAAATTTGTTTTAATAAAAAATATGCTTGTGCGAGGACCAAGTCCGAAAGTATAGTTAAAAATATATTTTCACCTTACGCCCAGGAAAATCTAAGTAATGATTTAGAAAATCTCCGGTACATTGCAGTCTTATTCAGATGCGTCTAACCATAAAAATGTTAAGCTTTTTCCAACATTAGTAAGATATTTCCATATAAAAAAAGGAATTCAAGTAAAAATTCTTGAATTTAATAATCTTCCATGTGAAACATCAGAGGCAATATCTAATAATATAATAAGAATTTTAGAAAACAAAAATATTAAAGAAAAAGTAATTGCTTTCTGTAGTGACAATACAAATACGAATTTCGGTGGCAAAGAAGGAAAAGGTGTAAACAATGTTTACAATAAACTATGTCAAAATTTATGTAAAAATTAATTGGTGTATGATGTGTGGCACACATTTTTAATAATGCAATCCAAGCTGCATCAGATTCGTTGCCAATAGATATTGAAACAATTGTAGTGAAAATATATAGTCATTTTTATCTTTACACAGTCAGAAGCGACAAATTTAAAGAAAATTTGTGAATCTATAGACGTTACTTACTCAAACCTGTTAGGATACAGTAAAACAAGATGGCTTGCTTTAACACCTGCAGTTGAAAGGATTTTAAAACTATTTGCAGCACTAAAAATATATTTTTTGAAAGAACTATCTAATTCCCCACAGATTTTAAAAGATTTTTTTGAAAATGAATTCGCACAAGTTTATTTATATTTTATACACAATCAATCTTCTTGGTTTCGCGAAAATATACTGAAGCTTGAAGGTCAATATGTTACATTTATTGAAGTTTCACAAATCACTTATCGAGCAAAGTTACAAATTATCAGAGAATAAAAGATAAATTCATACCAATAATAATACAAAACATGATTTCAAAACTTTCTGAAAACTCTGGAACTTTAGATAACTTCCTAAATTTTTATAAAATATCTTTAAACTATATTGAAACCTGGACAGCGTCTTTTATGCTATTTGATAATGGAAACATTTGAATGGACTGTCCTTAAATCAAAAATTATATGGCAGCATGTAGAAAAAGCTTTAAAAATTATTTGGGAATATGTTGGGCCGAACGTAGTTAATGATTCAGAATTATTTGATGAAATTCTAATAATAAATACCTATTTAAGTAGTAATGTGATTGAGGCTTGGGAAAAGGAAAATATTTCATTTGATATGCGTTGGGTAAAAGTTTTTAGTATTTTAGCTGAAAAACAAATCACTTGTAAAAATATAATTAAAATTATAGAATTTCTTTTATGTATTCCTGGAACCAACGCACCTGTTGAAAGAGTATTCTCTACAATGAATAAAGTTTGGACAGCTGAAAAAAGTCAGTTAGGATTAGACTTGTTGAAAGACATATTGATTGTCAAACATAATATTAACATGAATTGTTCCGAGTTCTACGAAAAAATTTTTAAAAATGAATCGATATTAAAAGCAATATCATCTTCAAATAAATATAGTAATTAATACTAAGTACATAATTGTTTCCTTAATACTTCATATATAGTTATTGAATAATTTGTGCAATGAAACTAATTAATATATTATTTTTATTAAATAACAATACATTATTTTATTGCGAAACCAAAAACTAGAAATCAAAGTATTTTAATTTTTTATTATTTTTTTAGTTAATATTATAATAATATAAACATATTAAATAATTTAATTTTGTAGTTTTATTTCATTAAAAACCAAAAAAAAAAAGTACTGATTTTTACCTAAAAAAATCTGGTCTCTTTACACATGCATAGAATTCGTAGTCCAATATGGCTTATATGCATTATATGGATTCAGTATTTAAGTGCCTCATACATACAATTCACAGTCCGATATGCTACATAGTGCAATTTTTCAAATTTTGTTATTTAAACTTAAAAAATACTATTAATTAAATCGTGAAGAATTTTACTTTTTCAGTAAATTATATAAATCATTTTTATAATACATAATATAAAAATATTTACTAAAATTTTATTAAACTTTATAAAAATATTTACTACAATTTTATTAACTAATTATGAAATTGATATTTTTATACGTGTTAAATAACAACCAGGGTTTTAATAACTGTTATTTAATGATTTCATATAAAATGAACATAAAAAAATTTACAAAGATATTCAAGAATACTTTTTGATTTTATGTTTTTACCTTGAATAACAAAAAAAAACAAATATTTCTATATAAATATTTAAAAAAAAATTTTTTTTTATATATTATATGTTAGTAGCAATTAACGAGTTCATATTTTAACCAGCAATATTCACCACCTACCTTAATAAGCATCTATTCACCAATACTATGAATACCATTTGTAACATGTTAAGGTAGGTGGTGAATATTGCTTGTTAAAATATGAATTGCTTTATTTTACTCTTTATTTTTAGTTTTTATTTATATCTAACATGTGTGAAAATACTTAATACATTGTTAGTCTCTGAATAGGTTTATATGTTTACTTACAGGTTTAGATGTCCTTAAATCTTGTAAGGCTTGAAATGGCCCAAACAAAACTCGTCTTAGTTCGATTAATACTGGTTCAACAGTTTGTGAATTCACATAAACTTTTATGAATATAAAATAAATTACAACAAATAAGTGTATACAACATTTTGAATTTATTTTCATTATTTCTAAAAATATATTTAATTTAATAGTGAATGTCCACTGGATGAAATCTATTTACGGACTGGCTAAGAATCAATTATTAATCTATTTAAAGTTGATAATCTTATTTATAGTAAAATTAAAAAATTGCAGGGGGTTTGTTTAGTAGGCCAATAAAATAAAATTTGACTAATATTATAATTTAGCTATTAAAATTTTTTTCTAATTTTAAATTAGAGTGGATAATTATAACATATGTCAAAACATTTCAAATCCTGTAAACTCATATTGGATAGCCAAGTTTAATTTTACAAAAGCAAGTTTAGAATTTTCTTCATAGTTTTCAAATAATTAATAGTTGTTAAAATAGACTTAACAAAGCACAGTTGATAAAAATTGGTTGCAATAAACTTTATGAATGTGTAACTTTATGACTGGTTTATCATGAGAAATTATTACAATTCATTTAATATTAAATGTTATAATAAAATGTACTTTATTTAACATGCTTTTCAATTAAATATGTTAAGTTCATAATCCATAATTTTAGTCGTTATATTGTTTGATGTTTTAATTTTTAAATATAAATTTGCTGAACTTAATAATATTGAATGATAATTTGACATTAAGAAAAATAGTACATATGGTCACCTATGCATAGTATTCTTGGAATATGTAATATACTTTAATTAAATAATTTGTAATATTGAAACTTATAAAAACTATATTTAATAAATATTAATTTAATAATATAGTAGTTTATTTTGACCTTTCATCTGTAGTGAAACTCCAGTATATACTAATATTAAAACATTTATTTCTAAATTCTTGAATAAAGCTCAATAGATTAAAACCTTTTTAAGTTTCCTGCTTGATTGTGAATAGATAACAATTATTTACATTTCATTATAGTTCGAAAATAGTCGTAAAAGTTCTTTTGCCAATAGTGGTTATAGTGGTGCGTAATTATCCAAATATATATAGTTATCCAAAAATATTATGTTAAAACTATAATTTCAAATAAGCTACAAAATATTCTTGAAAAATATAAGTGAATTTTTCTAGTCAAATAATTATATCTAAAAAGTTTTAAGAAATCAAGCCCGATAAATACTGGTGAATTAAAACAAGATAACATTCCAATGTGAAAATATTTTTTATAAAAAATCAAATTGTTTTATAGAAAATATTTTTTATAAAAAATCTCTTACAATATCATACAGAAATATTTTATATTTTACTATTTTCTCGGGTTTTTAAGTATGGCATATCTTCAACTGGACACTTTACAACCACATCTTTTTGGAAGATCTTTGATTTATTACCTTCAGGTTCCAGCATATTATTCCACAAAGAAATCGAAGCTACAATTTAAAAATGACAATTAATTTTCTTGATTTGAATATTGAATTTGACGCAAACCAACTGCATGAAGTTTCTGGCTAAAATAGAAACAATCTGCCGACATATAGCTGTAATCTACTGAACCATTCTTAAAGGTGGGTATATTAATTGTGGCAGTAAACGGTTGAATATTCACAGTAAAATCCTAAGATAAGATTTTGTAAAAAAATTTTTAATTTCAGAATGTTTCTCAAGTATACCTTCGAATTAAATTGAGACTGATAAACTATTTCGTAGTCTTTTTTAATCCTTTCTTCAAGTATTTTTGTATAAAAGTTGACAATTTTCTTTGATTTTCCAATATAACATCCACATTCAAAAGGATGCGTGAAAGTACATTGCGGTGGTAGATCGATTAGATTTATTAAAAGTGTGACATTTGGTGGAAGTACTAAGTTTACAAAAAGTCTTGGTATATTATCTCTCAAAATTCGGAGAGTCTTCAGTAATTCGCGTTCATGATTTTTCACAACAATTTCTGGATTTTCATAATAACAAATATCACTACAAAAATCGTTACCACCAATGAAAATCGTTAGAATCTTCCAATCATTTGTTAAATTGACTTTTGGATCATGCTTTAGCCGTTGGATTAGAACTTGTGCTTGATATGTCATATCGCGAGACATCGCACCACCCTCAGCAATATTAAATCTTAAAATTTATGATTTGGAGATGATTGTAAACATATCTTGTAAACAAACCTCGATGCTTTGTGAAATGATAAAGATGTTTTCAATGCGTAACCATACAACTTTGAATTGAACTCTTTCAATATATTTGGTAAAGTCGTAAATTTTCTCCACGAATTTTGTCCTCCAATTGACCAAGATAAACCACGGTTTTCAATTAATATATCACTTAAATGTCGTGCTGCTATCCCATTACCTGCTGTTAAAGAGTCTCCCATTCCCATTATTATATCTATATCGCCTGGTCGAAGTTCGTGTACGGATGTTGGCCGCGTTAAACTTCTTTTACCAGGTCCAAATTTTGCATCACAAAAGAATGGAGTTGATTTAGGATATATTTTTTGGAGTATCTAAATATATTTCAATTAAATATTTTGAATAAATTATAAGTTAAGTTGACTTACATGTTTAGCTCTATTTAAATTCTGTGTGTCTTGAAGTGGCCCAAAGTATCTTCGTCTTAACTGAACTAATTTCTGAATATAAAATAAATTATAACAAAGAAGTATAGAGAACATTTTGAAATTACTATTTTCATTATTTCTAAAAATATATTTAATTGCATATTTAATGTCCACTGGATCAATTCTATTGAAGCACTGGGTAGTGGGCATCAATTATTATTCTATTTAAAGTTACCAATATTATTGTTGGTAAGATTATAAAAAAAATTAGAGGGGTTTGTTTAATATACCAATAAAAAGTTATTTTAGCTAATAAAAAAATCTTTAAATTTTAAATTTACAAATTAAATTAGATAAGTGTTATATTCAAATTATTTAAAATGGTTTCCTTTAACCTACATTTGTACAGAAAAATTTTATTTTAAATATTTAAGTTTGGAATATTCTTCAAAACTTTTAAATAGCTATCAAATAATTAATAGTTGTTAAAATAGATTTAACAAAGCAAAGTTAATAAAAATTGGTTGCAATAAGCTTTATGAATGTGTAACTTTATGACTGGTTTATCATGAGAAATTATTACAATTCATTTAATATTAAATGTTATAATAAAATGTATTTTATTTAACACGCTTTGCAAGTTCATAATCCACAATTTTAGTCGTTATATTGTTTGATGTTTTAATTTTTAAATATAAATTTGCTGAACTTAATAATATTGAATGATAATTTGACATTAAGAAAAATAGTACATATGGTCACCTTAATATGCATAGTATTCTTGGAATATGTAATATACTTTAATTACATAATTTGTAATATTGAAACTTATAAAAACTAAATTTAATAGATATTAATTTAATAATATAGTTATTTATTTTGACCTTTCATCTGGAATGAAACTTCAGTATACTAGTATTAAAAGAATACACATTTGTTTCTAAATTCTTGATTAAAGCTCAATATTTTACAGCCTAGGTAAGTTTTCTGTTTGATTGTGAATTTATAACAATCATTTATACTTCATTATAGTTGGAAAATAGTCGTAAAATTTCCTTTGCCAATAGTGTGCTTTTGAAACATATAATATAAAAAGTAGCAGGACGAGCTATATTAACCAAAAAGAATACTTTGAAACTAATTTCAACTAAGCTATAAAAAATCTGGTAAATATATAAATAAATTTTTCTATTTAAACAACTATAGCTAAGTCTTGAAAAGTCAAGTGTTATAAATTCTGGTGAATTCGTTTATTAAGTAAATACTAAAACATAATTCTAAGTAAATGCACGAAGGTTTCTGTTTTGTATTGTATTTGGAATAGAATTTGACTTAAGAGTATTGACCACATATATCTAATTGTTTGCAACAGCGACAAAATGGTTTATTAACAAATAAATGAATATTCATATGAGCACCCAAAATACTATTTCTAACTATTTGTGAAATAAAAGTTTAGTTAATTTGACTGTTTGTTAATAGAAATATTACTTAATTGGTATTACATAATTTGATTAGAAGTAGAAATTCTCAAATTCTGTTTATGTTTTATTTATATATGCCACAAACTTATTGATTCAGTGGATGTAAAATAATTAATTACATAAACGAAGAGTAAAATGGATATTTATGCAGAAAGAGAACAGGAATTAATTGCTACGCAATTTAATTATGTGCTACATGATCAATAAATTACAACATTTATGGATATCATATCTAGTTCATAACTGTAAACACAAACTTCAAAATAAAAAATTTGACGAAAATTAAAACAACCTAAGGCCTAAGGTAACATTCCATAGTAAAAATATTTTTTATAAAAAATATAATTTATTTTATTTACATTATCATACAGAAATATTTTATATTTTACTATTTTCTCGGGTTTTTAAGTATGGCATATCTTCAAGTGGACACTTTACAACCACATCTTTTTGGAAGATCTTTGATTTATTACCTTCAGGTTCCAGCATATTATTCCACAAAGAAATCGAAGCTACAATTTAAAAATGACAATTAATTTTCTTGATTTGAATATTGAATTTGACGCAAACCAACTGCATGAAGTTTCTGGCTAAAATGGAAACAATCTGCCGACATATAGCTGTAATCTACTGAACCATTCTTAAAGGTGGGTATATTAATTGTGGCAGTAAACGGTTGAATATTCACAGTAAAATCCTAAGATGAGATTTTGTAAAAAAATTTTTAATTTCAGAATGTTTCTCAAGTATACCTTCGAATTAAATTCAGACTGATAAACTATTTCGTAGTCTTTTTTAATCCATTCTTCAAGGATTTTTGTATAAAAGTTGACAATTTTCTTTGATTTTCCAATATAACATCCACATTCAAAAGGATGCGTGTAAGTACATTGCGGTGGTAGATCGATTAGATTTGTTAAGACTGCAACATTTGGTGGAATTACTAAGTTTACAAAAAGTCTTGGTACATTATCTCTCAAAATTCGAAGAGTCTTCAGTAATTCGCGTTCATGATTTTTCACAACAATTTCTGGATTTTCATAATAACAAATATCACTACAAAAATCGTTACCACCAATGAAAATCGTTAGAATCTTCCAATCATTTGTCAAATTTACTTTTGGATCATGCTTTAGCCGTTGTATTAAAACTTGTGCTTGGTATGGCATATCGCGAGACATCGCACCACCCTCAGCAACATTAAATCTTAAAATTTATGATTTGAAGATGAATGTAAAATATTTTGTAAACAAACCTCGATGCTTTGTGAAATGATAAAGATGTTTTCAATGCATAACCATACAACTTTGAATTGAACTCTTTCAATATATTTGGTAAAGTCGTAAATTTTCTCCACGAATTTTGTCCTCCAATTGACCAAGATAAACCACGGTTTTCAATTAATATATCACTTAAATGTCGTGCTGCTATCCCATTACCTGCTGTTAAAGAGTCTCCCATTCCCATTATTATATCTATATCGCCTGGTCGAAGTTCGTGTACGGATGTTGGCCGCGTTAAACTTCTTTTACCAGGTCCAAATTTTGCATCACAAAAGAATGGAGTTGATTTAGGATATATTTTTTGGAGTATCTGAATACATATATTTCAATTAAAAATTTTGAATAAATTATATTTTAAGTTGACTTACATGTTTAGCTCTATTTAAATCCTGTGTGTCCTGAAGTGGTCCAAACAATCTTCGTCTTAACTGAACTAATTTTAGTTTATCAGTTTGTGAGTTTACATAAACGTTTATGAATATAAAATAAATTATAACTAAGAAGTATACAGAACATTTTGAAATTATTTTCATTATTTCTAAAAATATATTTAATTTAGTATTTAATGTCCACTGGATCAATTCTATTTACGCACTGGCTAAGAATCAATTGTTAATCAATAAAAAGTTGATAGTATCGTTGATAGTAAGATTGAAAACAAATTCAGAGGGTTTGTTTAATATACTATTAAGGCATTATTAAATTTAAAATTTACAACTTAAATTTAGGTAAGCTTCATATTTTAAGTTCCAGGGTCTCGCTTATGTGTACTCTATGTTTTTCCATTTATTGTTTGCATCGATTAAAACAAAATCCTGCGATTTGTGTCGTATATTTTTTATGCGTCTTTAAAAAAGTGTGTATATTAATGGAAAGTTTAAAAATTAGATTCTCATCCCGGTGGCAATTTAAAGATAATATTATAAAATAATAATTTTCTTAAATTCTTCTTCATATTTAAAAAATCATTTATTTCGGAGAATAACATTTTTGTGGGATTCATATTTAAAAAATCATTTATTTCGGAGAATAACATTTTTGTGGGAATTACATTCCGATTTGTATTGCATGTAAATTATTAATAAATAAGCTCAGCGAATTCGACTATTTTAGGTGTAATTGAGAAAATTTAAATTAAATATTTTATATTTATTCTATAATTTTTTTTAAAGTCATGAGTGATAATGTTAAGCATTTTCAATAAATATATTGTTATTATTTCTCATAGCTTAGATTTATTGAATAATATTTTAATATGATCGCTATTTATACAAACTTATGGTTTGGGTGTTTTATTGTGGCAACAAATTGACCCTGGTATATTTAAAATAGTTTAATTAAACTTAATTTGGACAGACAAATATAATTTTAAAAATTGAAGTTTAGAATTTTCTTCAAAGCTTTATTGTTAAAATAGACTTAGGAAATAAAACTTGGCAAAACTTGATTGTAATAAAGTTTACAATGAATCGCTTGTGAAGACAGGTTTGTCATGAAAATGATTGAAATTAATTAGTACACATACATATATTAATTTATTATTAGACATTACAATATATTTTGTTTAACTTCATGCTTTTTTGTTTATTTATTGTAAAGTTATTAATTATGTATCAATATTTTACAAACGTTGTTTTTTTCTTGTTTACACTCTGAGTTTATAATCATTTTCATAAAAATGAAAATAAATTGGTTGTATATAATAGTTTTAAATGTTCCTTTGTCGGTAGCTGCTAAATAGTGTATTTAACTGAAAAATATACTTTTATGTTAGTTCATTGGGTTAAACTGGTTTGTCATGAAAATATATATTTGATTTAAACTATAAAATTTCGTGTTATAATTATATAAATTAATGTGATTATAAGTATATACATTGCGGTGGTAGATCGATTAGATTTGTTAGACAATAATGATAAATTTTAGATGATAATTCCATATTGTATTATTTCATAATAGTTTTCTTTAGTATACTTAGTTATTTTTTAGTACAATTATTGCAAGAAGTGGATGATTGAGTTTTAAACAAAAATTTGATGTAACAAAATTATTTTCAATTACTATTTGTTTATTATTAGTACAATTAATTCAAGTTGGTTATGTAAATAATACTCCATAAATAGAAATAATTTATTAAAAAATAATTTTGTTAAAAAACGAGAATCACACAAATAAAAAGAGATTCTGGTTAGTATATGGTTATAAAATTCTATTAAATTATAAGATAAATTCGTCAACAACCAAATTTACTATAATATTTTTATAAATAAAATCAAAAATATTGTAGCAATTTTTAATTTATAGGAATTTTAATTTTGCTTGAGTTCTCATTTATAAATGGAATGAAAACTAATTTATATTAAATTATATCAAATGTACGAGTATTAATACAAAATATATAATTAACTCTATCGGTTGAAATAAATATGATAAATAATAATATTAATATAATTGAAAAATAATTATAAATATTTTTCTAACGATAGTGGGATGAAGGTTAATCATATTTATGATTGGAAAACATTAGTAGTAAAGTGTTCTATCATCATTTAGGACTAAAGTAATAATTTTCTTGTATACTATTCAATAAAATGTATTAAAAGCAAATTATTTTGTAAAGACATGTTGATAAACATTAAAAAATAATAATTTAATCGATAACTATAAAAACTAATTAATTTAAATACGATTTTATTTTTTAAAATTTCTTTACGTATTAACAAGTTTTATTGCATAACTTTTAAAAAAATCTTTTATTAAATATCTTTTATTAAAGAATTACTACAATTAGAAATGATTTGAATAATAATTCGTATTTATAACTTAATAATTCGTACTTTAGTAAAAAATTTAATAAGGTTTTTGTAATTTGTAGTAATTCTTTAATTTGAAAATCTTACAGTCAGTAATGGACATTATATCTAAACTCTGCACATGGAAAAACTTTTATATATTTAGATATTAAATTATAATAAATAAATTAAATAATAATGGTTTGTATAAATACTAAGATTTGGAAAAGTTTTCAAAAATTTTTGAAAATATCTTTATTTCCGAAAAAAATGGACACTAATTGTACTGCCAATAGAAGACAGCATTATTTTTTAAATCATAAATTTTGTATTATTTATATTGGGTAATTAGACTAAAAATTATTTCGGTGAGGCACAGGTTTGGGTATGTTTAATTTTTTTGCGGTTTTGATGCTTAACGTTTTTTGGTACAATTTTACCAATTAATAGTATACCGCCATATGTACCCACAAAACTTCAAACTAAATGCTTGAAAATATAAATTTATATGGCCATTTTTAAAAATATGGTATTTTACGATTAGAGAATTACAAATTTTAACTTAATTTAAAAAAAATGTTTTAGAATTTTACAAAATAGTTTTATTTTCTTCAAAATTTTTTAAAAGATAACTGCTACATTAGCAAATAAACCCATATTTTTTGTTTCCATTATTATTAAAGTATCTATTGAGACCCATTAAAAAGGTCTATTAAAAAGGCCTCAATAGATACTTTAATAATAATGGAAACAAAAAATTTATCTTTTTAATTGATTACTGCCATAATTCAAAAAAATTGTTTAATATTTTAGATATAAAAATCTCAAATTCTATATTTTGTAAATATTTTGTAATAGTTGGATTAAAAGTCTGTGCCTCTAATAAGTTTGTGTTGTGCCTATAGTATTTAATATTTTTACTGAAGTTTTCCATAGCTCAATGAAAATCAATTATTTTAATTTATTTCAAAATATTTATTATATAAAAAGGCATTATGCAAAAGTAGAAGCATTTTTAATTTTGGAAATTTTAATTTAAGTTTAAATCATGTTAATAATTCACTGAAGCCCGGATTTTTCCAGAAAGACCTTTACTATAACAAAACAAAAAAAAAACCACTGAATTTATTTATTTTTATAAAATTATAATTTAAGCTACAGAAAAAAAATATGTCATTTTTATATATTATTTTTTTTATATATCCTTTTCATAAAATATCATTTATTTAAAATATAAAAGAATAAAAATACTCTCGACAGATAATTTAATTTAGCGCAAGATTAAATAATGCGTAATATTAACAGCATATAAGTTGTACATGAAAAAAAAATTAAAATCCTTTTTACAAATAATACAGTTAAAATTTATATTTATCCAATTTTCAATTTTAAGCATTATAAATTTCAAATAACAAGCAATATTAAAAATGTTTAATATTAAAATAAAAAATTAAGCCATCAAACATAGATTGAAATCTTTAAAAAAGGAATTTAATTTTTCATGTGTTAAAGTTAATTTGACTCCGGAAGTAAAATTATATACTATATTTATGTAATATGATTTCATATTTATGTAATATGATTTCATATAAATATTAAAGTTTTCATTAAAACTATAATTATTTTAGTTTTTATATAGAAAATTACAAAATATACTGTTTTTAGTCAAATTTTTATTTTTGTAAATGGAAAAGTATTTTGATACTAAATTTGTTTTTTAAATTTCTGAAACAAATTTATGAATCAGCTGACCCAACAAATAGGGAAAAAATGCATTAAAAAATTAAAATTTACTTGGCACAACCTGATTTTTGGCGGTACAGAACATATTAATTTTTATATATCAAATTTATGTCAAGTATTTGAATGTTCAATATTATTAGAAGTTTTAATAAAAGTAATAAATCTGAAAACTCAGACTCAGTCTTAGCAATACATTTAACATTGTAATAATTAATTTAAGTTCTGCCAATTTTTAAGATTGTAAACACTGAAACTTTTGGAACAAAATTGACTTTGGATAATAAAGTATACTTACTAAGTATATAATTTTTCATAAATGTCCTGTTCCGTTTTAGATTTCCTTATACATAGTATAAAAATCACTATCAAGTAAAAAAATTGAAATGGAAGTCATTTCATTAAAAACTTCAATGAATAAACAAAGAAATTCACTGAAACTGCATACAACATAAAAAAAAAAGAAATATATGTATTAGGAAATTTTCAAAAACTAACATAGAATGATTTGTAATAATAAAAGTTAATTATTATCAAATAAAAACTTCAAATGCATATAAACTCGTAGCCATTTATATTTTTTACTAATTCTTTTATTTATCCAAAAAATTCTACAATTTCTAATTTATTTCGTTACACTAAATTAATTTGAACAAACTCTAGACTACATTCATGAATTAATAAAACAAATATTTCAATTTTTAAATGAAATTACAGGATATAAAAATCTGTATTCTTTTTTTGTGAAATTTTTCTATTTAATTTTATTCAAACAATTATCATTAGTACAGTCCTTTCGTCCTTTATTTTTACTACTGAAAAAATTTAATTTAATTTTTATATTTTTGTCTGCACAAGGATTTTTTTTGTTGTTGTTGAATGTAATGTATTTGTTTCAATTGCTGATCTTGATAATATGATTGTAAAATTTAGTAAATTATATGCTTTTTTCTTGTCAGACTATCAAATTGAAATTAATAGAGTGTACATTTGGTGTTTGTAAAGAGTGTTATGAGTTTTAATTTAATATGATTTGAATTTTAGAAGTATAATTGTATAATTGGAATTTGAATTGTTTTGATTGATGTATATTATATATTATTAGATTTTTATTTAAGAACAATTTTAATTAATTTTAAAAGTAAATATTTTTATTTTATTGGTCCTGTCGTATTAAATTATTTATAATAAATTATAGAGTATATATTCTTGTTTATCTGTAATTTTAGCAAATATTATATTTTCGAAATAATTACAGATATTATATCATAAAAATTAAAAAGTTGATAACAATTTTTATTATTCAGAATGCATACTTTCAAAGTTTGATTAAATTCTTGGAAAAATATAACTTTATTTAAATCCTAATTGAAATGTTTGAACTCAGAAATTATATCCGAAATCTTATGCTTTTTAATGCAACGTTTCTTGAAATATGTTTTAGATGAATATTCAACAGCTTTAATTGATTTATTAAAATATACAGAAAAATTTTTATTAAGTATGTATTATTTTATAATTAAAATTTTAGGTAAATTTTAGATACTGAAATTTTGTGAGTTTTTTGGCCGGGTTTTGAAATTTTCAGAAATATCGTGGTTATTTGAGTGTTTTTTTTTATACATAGCTAAATATTGAGGAAAATTGTGAACACACAATATTTGGTTATGAGGACGGATGTGAAGCTTTTTTAAGTTGGGTAATTGAGGATAGGTATTCTTTTTATAATTAATTTGATCCCAATGTCGAATGGTAGCTAAGCCGAATTTAAAAATTCTCAGAAAAGTTCATAAGCCTTTGACTGGATGTGAACCCGGGACCTTGCGATATTGGCAACACATTTTTTATGGTAACGTTTCTCACTAACCAATTGCATATTTATCCTAACTCATATGTTTGATTCACCAAATATAAGGTCATAAATTATATATTTCATGATTCCAATATCGAAGAATAACATATGAATTAATATTGCGTGTAGAATGAGATAAAAGTAAAGTGGTAGTAAAATTAATATAAGTCTCTGACGTATGTCCCTAATAAATTTATTTCAAAAATTGCACTTGTAATAATTGCTTCATCTCAATTAATATAATTTAAACACGTTTCGTTTACTTTATAACACGTAAAAAAATAGTTTTAAAAAAAATCCTTTATAGACAATTAATATCTAAATATACAAAATGCATGAATACTATTAAACTAATTGACTACATACACAGTAGAAGTTTAAATTTTGTTACGTGAGCTTAATATATTAAGATGTTTATTTTTATATTTTCACCAATAAATATTTCTTTTGACATTAACAATAAAACTATTAAAAACTTTCTAACAAAAATAAAATATATTTTAGTTTTTTTTCCAACATTTAAACTTGTCAAAAGATATTTTATAAAGATATATACTATAATAAAATAAGCCAGCGACAAAAATTGTTTAGAATAATGTTTACAACTATGAGAGAAAGCTAAAAGGACATTTACAATAACAAACAAGAAATAAAAACAGGATAAAACAAAAATTGTCATTATAAGATGAAACGGACAAACTAGTGTAAAAAAATTATCCTCAAAACTAAACAAAGAACTTTTTTCCTTTTTTTTTTTTTGATCCAGTACGAAAAATCTACAATGGGAAAAAAGTTTTTGAAAAGTTTTGTTTCAGTTTCCGAATTTGATTAAAAATAGATTTAAAAAAAAAAATAAATAAATAAAATTGTAAATACAATTTCGTATTTTTCAAATAGAATATCTATTTCTTTTTTAAAAAAACATTACAAATAGCTTAAGGATGTTCTTATTCTAACAAAAGCTATGGAGTTTACTTTTAATGTCCTTCTTATATTCCTGTCATTTTAAATAAAAACCCCTATTAGTGAAGACTGAAGAATGCGTAAATATTTCAGCACATAGAAAAGCGTGTAGAAATTATATTAATTGAGATGTAGCAATTATTACAAGTGCAATATTTAAAATAAATTTATTAGGGACATACGTCAGAGAATTATAATAATTTTTCTTCTTCTTTCTACTCTTCTAAGGATTCCATTGTTTCATGTTTAAAGATAGTCCTTTCAAAACAAATTCTTATATTTATTTTAGTAACTGACAGCAAATAAGAAACCATTAAAAGAAATAAAAAAAAGCTAAATCTTCAGTTGATTGTAAAAGTTTTTGTTCACTTAAATAGTCAAGTGAAAAAGTTAAAATTTTTTTTTTGTTAAAAATAAAATGTGTTGAAAAATTCTAAACTTGAAGAAAAACCTTAGTTTGAAATTAAATATTCTTAAATTCAATTTAGCATTGTAATAAAAGAGAAAATTACGATTGAAAATTATATATAACATAATTAATCAAGATTATTATTTATGTTATATATAATTTTGTATCTTAAATATTACAGGTATGTGGTTAACTTAAACAATACAAATGGTAATTTGATTGATAATACATTGCTATCGAATACAATTATTTATAATAGTGAATTATAATTTATATCTTGTCTATATACATAAATAAAATTGTGATGATTATGATGATGATAATAACAAATTACCTTAGTGAATTTAATTATTCAATTAAGGGTAATATAGAAATTATAAAACTTTAATTGAATTTAAATTATTTTAAATATTTTGATGAATTTGATTAAATTATTAATTAATTATTAAGATAATTTTCGAAATAGTAATATAGAAAATAATACAAAACATTGGGTTTACAATTTCATATTTTTTTTTTTAGTAAAATTACAAATATTTGATATTTTAATCAATTGTTGTAAAGAACATGTTCATACCATCCGAACAGTATCACACCAATGAACTAAGAGTGAAGTATTCATGGAACTGAGAGTATATATCGCACTGAGAGTATATACCTCTATATGTAATAAAAAATTACCTATATAGGATTTATAATTATATACTTGCTTAAGCCAAAGCAGAGGACTTGCTTACGCCAAATATTCTGTTTCTAGTATAAATGTTTAGAACTATCAATAATATGTTGATAATATGTTGAAACCAAACTGAAGAAATTCCAAATACAATTATAGCCGCAGGTTTTCGAATTTTGGAATGTTGTATTAGAACTTGATTTAAGATTAAAATTATTAATTTAATGAAATTTTTTTTTTATTGTCAATAAAATTGCATAACATTAGTAAGTGATGAAACTTGATTTAAACTTAAAAATACAAATATATACTTTTATATACGGTACATACCTATAATTTTATAACAACTATTCCTATTCTTTTCAATTGTAATCAATTTCCTTCTATAATTTTCTCTGGGTTAATAAACTTCTAACTCTAAAAAAAACAAAAAAACCAAAAAAAAAAACAAAAAACAATTTTCCCACAATTATAATTTTCCCATATGAGTAAATTTCATTCTTATCTAATCATTAATTTGGTTGACATTTCACTGATTAAATTTCCACCAAAGTGAAATATAAAACCTCAGGTAAATAACTAAACTTGCATACTGATATTTACTACTATATATATGTACTGTCCATAGTTTTTCTTCTTCGTCTTGTTTGTTTTGAAAACATATTTTTAATGTTCTAGGGATTTTCTTACGTGACCAGTATACCTAAATTTTATTTTGTTAGTCTCTAATTCAACTAAATATACTAAAATTATACTAAAATTATTTTAGTACGTTCATATTCTATGTTATATAATATATACCATATAGACAGTTAACTGTTAAGGTAAACACTTAAGTTTCAAAAAAAAAAAGTAAACCCAAAAGAGAATACTTAAATGTTTATGAGTTTGGGTGATTGGTTTATGCTTTATGGGGTAGAAGGTTTGGCGGCTAACTAAAAAATTGAGAAATGAATTTATTTATTTTTTTTATTGTAGAATGGGATTTTTTGGGATAAAAACAAAACATAATATGTGATGTTGTATGCTTTATTTCGTTTATTGAATTGTTGACCCAATGTGATTCATAAAATATGGTGTTGGTTGTAAATGTGTTAAGCTCAGAAGTGAAATGTATTATTTTTAATACCATAGAATATAAAACATTAAACGTCTCCGAAATAATTTCATGATATATTTATATATAAAAGTTTAACTTGATTAGGAGGGTGAAATTAGTCTTTAAATGGAAAATGTTGAAAATCAATTAGTTTATTTTATTTTTTATTTTTTTGTTTGTTTAACTTCAAATTTCATAAAATAATTATAAGTTTTTTTTTTTAAAATTTAATTTAGATTGTAAATTTTTTATTTGTACATAAAAAAAATAATTCTTTAGGATTACAATAATTATGACAGTGAGATAAAAAAATTTAATTATTTAGATTTAGAATATCGAGAAAAATAATTTTTTATTATTCTTCTATTATTATATTTAATTTCCTCTTTTCAGCTAGATACATAATATAATTTCAAGAATGTCAGTATAATCTTCTGATAATGTAATAATTTTTATTAAGATTTTTAAATATTTCTTCCCTTGAGAGATTATCACTTTTATCGCAGTGCAGCTTTTGTTAAATCTACTTCAAATACAATGATTCTTGAAATTCTTTCCATCAGATAATCATTTTGCTTCACATATATGTAGTTAGATTAGATTAGGATTACGTACAGTTGAGCTTATCAAACTTTATATATCGTAGTATTCCAGTTTTTTCCCCAATACTTATTGGGGAAAAAAAACATTTAGTACAGCAAGTGATATTTCTTTCTCTTCGCATACATGTATATTGTTCATATTTACAAGAACCTACAATAATGCATTTTTGCCCGGATACGCTTAGCAGTTATGTAAATTTATAATTTAAATCGAATTTTTGTAGATTATAATTTAAATTGACTGAAGAAATTTCTGCAATATTTTTGTATTATTTGAACAAGGTAAAATATTTTACGTCACTAACGTAATCATTGTGTTTAAGGATAAAACATTTTGTACATTAAAAAGTTAAATATAAAAATTTTCAACATAGATTAAATCTTTCATATTATATATAACATATATATTATTTTTAAATTATAAAATTTTAGATTATGTTATGGGAATTTATATTTCTTTTTTCTTTTTTTTAAAAAAAAATTCCCATTTTAAAAATATAAATTCCCATTACATTCTTCGGATCTAAAGATTACCGACTTTTTTATATTTTTCATTCTTATTATTTTCATAAAAAAAAACCTTTCCAAAATAAAAAAGCTTAAGAAATTTATCAACTAAATATTTTTCATATTAGTGAATATATATACAACATTAAAATTATCCTTTAAAAAAAAATAATAATATTATATTATGTTCATTTTTATGTTGTGTTGTAATAATTTTTTTTTTTTCATTCTACTTCTTCTTCTTAAAATTTATTTGATGTGCACTTAGCAGTTGAGTGCACTTTGCTATTAAAATTTCATTTCATATTCAGTTCATATTTTATTTTTTATATATATTTTTTATCCTTTCAGATTTCTTTTTCCCTAAACTTAGCATAAAAAAATGCTGAAAATGCTCTATAATTTTTGTTTTTATTTCTAATAGTATTTAATATAAAAAAGAAACTTCTATTTTTCAATGAAATGAATTAAAAAAAAACAAAAAATTACTAAAAAAAATTTAAGATAATATTAAATTTTTATTCCATAAGGTTTTTTTGAAGATCATTTTTGTACTTGGAAAGAAAGAATTTAAAAAAAAAACATACATATATAGTACTATTATATTTACATGTTTACAACAATATTTTGAAATATTAAATAATTAATTTCATTTCAAAAACTTTTATGTAAAACAATTTATTCACAAACATTTTGAAATACATATTTTCAGGCTAAATTTTAATAATACCATATATAATTTTTAATAAAAATATGTAAACTTTCAGAAATAAAATAAATAACATTTATGCAAAAATATCTTTTTCTAAAATTTGTGATTTTTTGATTTTGAACTTAATAGAAAATTGTATGTTTTTTTTATATTGGTAACAAAAAAAAAACAAATTGATTATGCTTTTCTAAAAAAAAATAAATATTTGCTTAAAGCAATTATTTCAATTTTTTTTAAAATAAATTCTCTTGAATTGACATTACATTATTTATAAATCGTTATATTTTATTATTCTATATGTTAACTCAAGCACTACACGATATTTAAAAGAAATTTTTTGAAGGTATTTAGAATAGTTTCTTTACCAGCTGATATTTTGGATACTATTATTGTACAATTAGCATATTTCTATAACAAGCTTATACTTACATATGTAAATTTACAATTAACCTCGTTTTACATAATTTAACACTCTCAGTGTTATGGAAAAAACAGGCCTTTTTCAACATGCTATTGTCAGACACATTGACCTGTCAAGTTTATTTTAAAATAATTCTCTGTCAGACACCAGGTATGTTAGAAAATCCGTTGTCAGACATAAATATTAATTTATTAATGTATTTTAAATGGAAAATGTCAGACTGTTGATCTAAGAGAAAATTTAGAATATTTTCGTGGTCCTAAATTACTTATTTTGGACTCACATGGCACTGAGAGTGTTAAATTCTGTGAAAATTAATCAAAAGATGATAATTACTTTTTGACACTAATAAAAGTGCGTGTAAACAATGGCGAAATGTAATAGCTGCTTTTTTTAAAAGGATGGCATTTGTGTAGAGGCGCCAATATTGTCCACAAATTTTTCTGGACTTCCAAATTTCGAAATTTATTTTTTAATTGGAATGCTATAATGTAACGTCGAAAAAGGTATATAGCGATATTATTGTATGGTTGAAATAATTATGTGGAAATTATTGAAATTACTTTTATAGCAGTTCAATAGCTACTGTTGCTTTCTTTTTTTTATTATTAATTTGGTTAAGTTTTTCAAACGAAAATTATTATTTATGTTTTTGTTTTTGTGTAATAAATTTAATTTTATTTTATTGAAGAAAAAAAAAAAAATTTTTTTTGAGCTTAGAATTTTTCCAAAATAGTTGCTATAACTTGAAATACAAAAACAAAAGTTACTATATTTTTTTCTCAGTTTATTGTAGAGTTTATTTCGAATAAAAGGTTCTTGTCTTTTAGAAAATTTATAAACCGACTGTTTAAAAATTGACTAGTCGAAATTTGAAAATTTGAAAATTGACTAGTCGAAAACAGGTGTCATTTCAATTTGTCAATTATGCTTTGCCGAATTTCCATAGATTTATTTCATGTTTTATGTACCGACGTAATGCCTAACAGACATTTTTATATTATTTCGAGCAAATTTTAAATTCTGGTTTCATTTATTAACTGTGGGAAAATCGATTTATAAAAATTGTGAAAATTTATCCAAATTGCGAAAAATTTGAGTATCGTATCGTCTATTTTCAATCAAATTTACCAATTTTATAAAATTTGAGTTATTTTTTTACATATATGCAATAAACCTTATAAACTTAAAAAATCTAATGCATTTGTGTACGCAAAAATACCTGAAATCTAATGCAATCTAAATAATTTTTAAATTTCAATAAATGCTTTGAGCAACAAAAACCTTGATATCTAAAATATCAAAAATTCTACAAATTTTCTACTTTTTTTTTTATTATAAAAATTGATATCTAAAAGATTATTGTTTTTAATAAAAACAGAAAGAAAAAAACATATTTGAAAAACTTATGGAAAATTTTTCTATTCTATAACCAAAGAGTACATTTACCTAAAGTTTATACAATTTTCTTTCATTTTTCACTCAAAAGGATATTGCTTGCATATTATGTTTTTTCCCGTTTTTTTTAACTCGCATATATGACATTCTGAGTTCTGGTATACGAGATGAAAGGATAAATAACAAAAAAAATTATATTTTTTTTTTGTTAACATATATAAAACATAAATTTTTTAGAGGGATAAAATAAGTTTCAAACAATTTCACTTGAATGTATAGTTTGGTTTTTGAAGCATACCAGCAAAAAAAAAAAAACAAAGAAAAATAAATTTTGATTCTTTTTGATATGTTTATCATTTCACTTTGGAGATTTTCATATTTTTTTTTTCGTTTAGTTCAATAACACAAAAAAAAGTGATGTTTTCTTTTACCATAAAAAAATTGAGTATAAAAACCATTTTTATATTCAAAAATAAAAAAAAAACTAAAATATGGTTTAATTTAGTGAAAAATCTTTATCATTTGAGCAAAGTTTTTAAGTATATTTTTTTTGAAAAATCTTGTGCTTATTTATAATGAAAAGTATATTTTAAAAATACATAATCTAATGAATACAATATTGAGTTAAGTTGAGATTGAGTTGAATAATTGAATTGTAAAATTGGTTGATTTATTAATTCGAATATAAATTTTATGTTATTTAAGATTTAACATAATAAATGTCAAACTTTATGGTTGTATTCCAAACATTTTTGGAGTCCTTTTAATTTTATTTGAACTACATCAGAGAAAAAGTGCTCAAGTGTAAATGACATATCGTTTTTTATATAAGTTTCTTTTATATCTTTAGTTCATATTAACAATATCTTTCGTTTTGCTTATTTTTCCTAATCCAAACAAATCTTCGATGTCTTCCTTTCTTCATTTTTGGAAACAGTGGCGATTGTGTAATGTACTAATGTGGATTAGAAACTCAATTATTAATAAATTAAAAAATAATTTATGTTTAAATTATGGTATTTATGTTTTATTTTCAAAATTGTAATTACATATTTATTGTATTAACTTTGAGTTGTGTGCATTGGACTCAATGATTATCTTCAGTAAATACATCCATATAACTTATAACCGATTTCGATTATGATAGAAACTATATTTTAAGTTCAATAGAGTTAAATATACTAGATACTATTATAGTTAATGTTGATTGAGGAAAATGTTTAAATTACAGAAATTTTCCGATTTTAATAATAAAACTAATGGTATCTTTGGGTAGGAACTAGCAATTCCGAATTATATTAACAATTTTTTTTCGTATTTTTAATTGTATTTTACTCTACATATTTCTATTTTTACAATAAATTCTAAATTAATAAAAATTATACAAAAAAAAAACCATTATATATTTTCCAAATTTTGTCCACACAATTTTATAAATTAAATTTTCCAAAATTACTAAAATATATTTTATTTTTATGACCCTGAACTAGTTAGAAAACAATTTCCATGTGGACATTTTATAGTGTAATATTATAACCTAATACCCACCGAAATAAAATAAAAAAACTTATGTTGCACTTACAGAGAACAAAATCTAATATACAAAAAAAACTACTAAAAACCTCTTATCGCAAATTTCACCTTAAAAACCGTTCTCATATATGTAATAAATTAATTTATCGTTTAAACACGAAAACCATATAAAAGCCAAAAATATTATCCACAAAAATATCTTTTCACCATCTCTACTACCTAGCTATATGTGTATATACAGTCTTTTTTCATAAGTATTGTACTTAGTTAGACGATTCTGGTATTAGTTAAAATAGAAAACAAGAAAGTTTTAACAGTAGGACACATGATCTTTCTCACTACATATTTGAAAAAAAAATAAAATAAATAAAAGTAAAATGCACAAAACTTTTTTGTGTGGTTTTTTTTTTTATGTTACGTGGAAAATATGTGTACATATATATATAATATACGTTACTAGTAACGTAATAATCTGAAGAAAAAAAATAAGAATCAGTTTTTTTTCTTTAGTAAACTAAATTTCACGTACATGGTTTACTAAAGATAAGTATGAAAACGTACCATACAATAGTTAAGAATAACGATGAATGGTTGATTGTATATTTTTTGTCGTACTGGGCGACAATACTTTACGTGCCCAGTTATTTTATCAAAAAATAATAATAATAATAATATGTAATATAGTTTTTTTAAATATTTTTTAATGTGAATTTTTACAAAACACTATAGGACTAAGATATATTATACGTATATAAATATTTTTGTTTTTATGTTATACAACTACTTATATTTGTATGTAGATAAATAATATTGAATTGTTAGAAAACTTAAAAGTAAAGTTTTTTATTTTCATAAAATTTGTGACAATTATTAGAAATATGTTTGAGAAAATAATTTATATTTCACGTAATATAATATGTTTTTATGTTTGTTTGTTGGTAATTTTTATTTTTTTTCTTAAATATAAAATCATAGTTTTATCCTTATAAAGGATAATAATATTGTTTTACTGATCGTTAAATATTAGCTTTTTGTTAATAAATAAATAAATATATATTTTTTAACTTAAATATTTTCGTTTTAAAGTTTTATGTTCTGCAATGAATTTTCAGATTAGAATAGTAAATTTTATTTTATGTATTATAATGTAATATATGAGAAACTAGAATTTATCTTAATGTAATTTCTAATTAATGATCAAAAACTTAATTTACAATTATATAGTAAAATATGACTAACAATTTACTGCTCATAATTTATGGGAAATTAACTTTATAATATTATTATAAATTATGTTTTTGAACATTAATTCGAATTCAATTTTTAATTTATCATTTTAATGAACTTTTCCACAATTTTCGATCATTTTAATTAGAAATCTAAAAAATGGTTTTTTTGTTAAAAATTTATAAAAAGGATCTGAATGTAGTCTTTTTTTTATTTCCTGATGGACCCATTTCAATTACTTTGTTTTTATAGAACTACTTATGTTCGAAGGTGTTTAAATTAAGTTGCTCTTGGTATTTTTTTTATTTTCTCCAATACGTATCCATGCTAAATTGCACTTTTTCTCCCATATTATTTTTTTTAGTATTGTAGTTGAAGAGCTTCATGGATACAAATGTTAAGTGAAATTGTCATACTAAGTAAGTAAATCACGTTTAAAGTTCTGAGGTTGCTTCAAGTATACTACAAATTTGTTAAGTTTTGAAAACACCGTGACTAAAAGCAAACATATTTTATACATTTGAAGCTTGCAAATTTGTAACAATATCTCATTTTACAAAAATGTCATTTAACACCTTTATCTACTAAGCTTATCAGTGAATTATTAGGCATGTATTTAGGCGCATTTGCAGTTATTTGAGGTAAATTATCCAGGGAACTAATTTTTTTGCATGATCTTTGACTAAACTATACACTTTCGCAAGGAAAAAACTCTTTAAGTTTTTGGATAACAGTTCTAAGTGACATCGCACTTAATACTATCCACAAACCAACTCCAATGGGCATATTTTTTAGGCTTTGAAACAGGTAGTAAATGACTTACAATTTAATTATAAGAAGAGTGTGTCACAATACAAATTAATATCGAACGTAATGTTAAATTTACGACCAGTACAAAATTTATTCAATATTTATGCTTTAATTCTTTCTTTATTAAAGAAGTGCCATTTATTACAATTTGTCATTCAAGTTGACTATTCAAACGAAATTGCTATAGTAGAGATTTATTAATTTCCAATAAAATAATACTCTGGTAGTAATTTTATTTTATATTACATATTTGAATTAATCTTTTTTTTAATTATTTTATATACCTATTAATAGGAAGGATAATGTTCAAATTCTTCAGTAATCATTAAACGATTTTTTTTAGACCAGCCGAAATAGTTTATATTACAAATCCTTTCAATGTTCAATATGAAATAATATATATATATTGTATAATAAAATGTTTGTAGATGGATGGTAAAAATAAAGAATTGTGAAGTGTAACAAAAAATTAAAAAAAAAACGCAGATTCGATGAGAAAAAATGGATTTATATTCACAAATCATCATGTTTTTTTTGTATTTTGTTAAAAAAATAAAAGTATATGCATTTCATTTTGGGGAAAAAGTATTTTATTGACAAAAAATGAAAACAAAAAAATATTGGAAAATAACAGAAAAAACTACAGAAATCAAACAAAAATAAAATGAAATTGGAAATTTATGTGTCGACAAGTGCAGTATCCACAAATCCGTAGTAAAACCAATTTAAAATTAAAAACAATCAATACAAACATTCACCAAATCCTTTTTTGCGAAAATTTTATTTAATTCTGATTTTTTTTTTGCTTTGCTTTATAGGACACGAATAGGAAAAATTGTTCCGCTACTATGGAATTACTATATAAAGAAATATACGTAGAAAAATTTTTTTTATTAATAAACTAGGAGATGTAAATAATTAACCGCGATCATAGTCTGTTACTTAATACATATTTGTGATGATTGAAAATTGTTTTAATTTTTTTGTATTAAATCAGTTTTAAGGATATAAATCGCTTTAAGTGTTGCTAAAATTCTCAATACCATTGATCTGTATCTTAACATAATTTCATTGAGAAAAGATGAAAATCCAAGATCTATGTTTATAGTAAATAAATTCATGTTCGATGTTTAGCATGTTGGCCCAAAGTACCATGTGCAACGTTTTACAGAAATACTCAGTAATATTTTATATCCTTTTTCCACGAACTATAATTTGTAACAATTTTAATAGATTTTATAATAAAAACTGAACTAAAAATCTAATAAAAATTAACAAATGGCTTATAATGCCATTGGAATTAAATTAACATTTTAGAGAAGAATTATTGTAACTAAACGAGTAAATATCGGATTCAGAAATAAAAAAGTTTCAGTTTTGAAATAATTTTTTTTTGTACCTTGCCGCATATAAAATACTTGTTAATAATACAAAAAACTGCAATTTTAGATGCATGTTAAAAAACCAGCTATGGACGAAGATTTGTTTTTTAATTTTAAAAATTTAGTCTACACTTTTATTAATGAAATTTTGGAAATTTTATCTTGAAGTTTAAATATCCCATATCTTCCCAAAGTCACAAAAGTTTAATATCAAAATCCTGTTAAATTTTGATAAAATTTGAAAATATTAACTTTGATAAATTTTTAATTTGAAGAACCTCTTCTGACTAATAACTTGAAATTTTCAACATTTTTGTGCAATTGAATTTTAGTATTTTTTTGATAGAAAATTTTTACTAAAATCACAAACACGCATATTTACCTGAAAAATTATTATTTGTTTTTATTTTGTGTGAATTTTATATGAGAAAAAAACAGCTTTTGGTTTTTTTTTCCTTTTTTCCTTATTTGAGTGTGTATTACATTTCACAATAAAATTGACATAATAAATAAAAAATAAATGATTTTTTAAAAAAGTAGATATATACTTTATTGTGTGTTATATTGCGAGTATTGCAATATAGTACCTAGAGTTGTAAATAATTATTATTGTTATGTAGTAGTACTATGATTTTTATATTCAAATTCTATATGTTTATATGTGCATATATACATTTTTTTTACTTAGTTTTATTCATTTTAATTTACTGGGAATAAACAGTTTTTAACACCATCAATTCCATTTAAACTCTTGGGGGTAATTTATTGAATATTTACTTTTTAAAGCAATTTTATTAATAAAATAAAAAACACAGCGTATTTTGTTTTGTTTACAATTGATGTGAATAAATGTTGTATTATTGGAAACAGCTGGGTTTATGTTGAGATTTTTCTTTTTGGATAATGGAAAAGATAATAAAGGGATTTAAAATTGTAATATTGATTGTCTCTTACAACAAATATATATATATATATTATATTATATGTATGTATATACACCTATCACACGCTTAACGGAGACTCTTTATACGGAATTTAGCTATAACGGAAAAATCATTCTACGGTCTCTGTTAACGCACAAAAAATTCGGAAAAGAAAATAAAACATAGAAGTGCACACAAATTTGTTCTAGTACACATAAATTTTTGTTTTTTTGTGTATTTTCATATTTTTTATATGTAAAATATGTAATAACAGCGAAAATTTTAAATCTAAATAGTAGGTATTGCCTAACAACAATTTCTTATTGTATTTATATTCAACTATGTACATTATGTAATTATGTTATTGCTTGAAGTAAATGAGCAAGTGCACATATATGTATATGTACATAATAGAATTTTTAAATTATTCTGTTAATGGATATTCTTCCTTTTTTAATAAAATGTATAATTCATATAACTATTAGTATACATATTACGTTATTTTTATTGGTTTAACACGATTTTCAAAAAAAAAAATTCTTATTAATATTTTTCATGTACTACTCGGGGAATACCCAAATTTTATTATATGATGTATAATCAAGAAACTAAATTCGCATTTTCTATTTTTCTATTTAAATTTTATTGCTATGTTCAGTTCGTGGAAAAATTATGTTTTAAATATTTATTCTTTTTTTGCATGGTTTTTTAGAACAACTTATGGTTAATTTTTCTATTTTACACGGTTTTTTACAATTGCTGAACACATCCTTAATTTTAGTATGGTTAGCATGTCTTTTTTTACACGATTTTAGTTCGAACGTATCTACCGTGTAAAAAAAAAGTTGGGTGTATTCAATACAAAACATCAGAATTTGTAGCAAAAAAATGAAAACCCTTAAAACTGAAAGCAATCCCCACATATTTGGTAGCGCCATGTAGGGAATTTAATTTCTAGCGCATTACCGAAAACCTTTTCGAAAAATATTCAAAATTGCCCGAGAAATCGGGAAAATATGGAAATTTAATGAGATTCAATACAAAACATGAGAATTTGTAGCAAAAAAATTAAAACCCTTAAAACTGAAAGAAATCCCCACATATTTGGTATCGCCGTGTAGGGAATTTAAATTCCAGCTCGTTTCCGAAGACCTTTTCGAAAAATATTCAAAATTGCCCAAGAAATCGGGAAAATATAGAAATTTAATGATATTCAATACAAAACATCAGAATTTGTAGCAAAAAAATGAAAACCCTTAAAACCCTTAAAAGAAATCCCCACATATTTGGTATCGCCGTGTAGGGAATTTAATTTCGAGCGCATTTCCGAAGACCTTTTCGAAAAATATTCCAAATTGCCCGAGAAATCGGGAAAATATGGAAATTTAATGAGATTCAATACAAAACATCAGAATTTGGAGCAAAAAAATTAAAACCCTTAAAACTGAAAGCAATCCCCACATATTTGGTATCGCCGTGTAGACAATTTAATTTCTAGCGCATTTCCGAAAACCTTTTCGAAAAATATTCAAAATTGCCTGAGAAATCGGGAAAATATAGAAATTTAATGAGATTCAATACAAAACATCAGAATTTTAGCAATAAAATTAAAACCCTTAAAACTGAAAGCAATCCCTACATATTTGGTATTTTCGTGTAAGGAATTTAATTTCTAGCGCATTTCCGAAGACTTTTTCGAAAAATATTCAAAATTGCCCGAGAAATCTGGTAAATATGGAGATTTAATGAGATTCAATACAAAACATCAGAATTTGTAGCAAAAAAATGAAAACCCTTAAAACTGAAAGCAATCCCTACATATTTGGTATTTTCGTGTAAGGAATTTAATTTCTAGCGCATTTCCGAAGACTTTTTCGAAAAATATTCAAAATTGCCCGAGAAATCTGGTAAATATGGAGATTTAATGAGATTCAATACAAAACATCAGAATTTGTAGCAATAAAATTAAAACCCTTAAAACTGAAAGCAATCCCCACATATTTGCTATTTCCGTGTAGGGAATTTAATTTCTAGCGCATTTCCAAAGACCTTTTCGAAAAATATTCAAAATTGCCCGAGAAATCGGGAAAATATGGAAATTTAATGAGATTCAATACAAAACATCAGAATTTGTAGCAAAAAAATGAAAACCCTTAAAACTGAAAACAATCCCCACATATGTGGTATCGCCGTGTAGGGAATTTAATTTCCAGCTCGTTTCCGAAGACCTTTTCGAAAAATATTCAAAATTGCCTGAGAAATCGGGAAAATATAGAAATTTAATGAGATTCAATACAAAACATCAGAATTTTAGCAATAAAATTAAAACCCTTAAAACTGAAAGCAATCCCTACATATTTGGTATTTTCGTGTAAGGAATTTAATTTCTAGCGCATTTCCGAAGACTTTTTCGAAAAATATTCAAAATTGCCCGAGAAATCTGGTAAATATGGAGATTTAATGAGATTCAATACAAAACATCAGAATTTGTAGCAATAAAATTAAAACCCTTAAAACTGAAAGCAATCCCCACATATTTGCTATTTCCGTGTAGGAATTTAATTTCTAGCGCATTTCCGAAGACCTTTTCTAAATATATTCAAAATTGCCCGAGAAATCGGGAAAATATGGAAATTTAATGAGATTCAATACAAAACATCAGAATTTGTAGCAAAAAAATGAAAACCCTTAAAACTGAAAGCAATCCCCACATATTTGGTATTTCCGTGTAGGGAATCTATTTTCTAGCGCACTTCCAAAGAGCTTTCCGAAAAATATTCAAAATTGCCCGAGAAATCGGATAAATATGGAAATTTAATGAGATTCAATACAAAACATCAGAATTTGTAGCAAAAGAATGAAAAACCTTAAAACTGAAAGCAATCCCCACATATTTGGAACCGCCGTGTAGGGAAATTAATTTCTACCGCATTTCCGAAAACCTTTTCGAAAAATATTCAAAAATGCCCAAGAAATCGGGAAAATATGGAAATTTAATGAGATTCAATACAAAACATCAGAATTTGTACCAAGAAAATGAAAACCCTTAAAACTGAAAGCAATCCCCACATATTTGGTATCGCCGTGTAGGGATTTTAATTTCTAGCGCATTTCCGAAGACCTTTTCGAAAAATATTCAAAATTGCCAGAGAAATCGGGAAAATATGGAAATTTAATGAGATTCAATACAAAACATTAGAATTTGTAGCAAAAAAATGAAAGCCCTTAAAACTGAAATCAATCCCCACATATTTGGTATCGCCGTGTAGGGAATTTAATTTCTAGGGCATTTCCGAAGACCTTTTCGAAAAATATTCAAAATTGCCCGAGAAATCGGGAAAATATGGAAATTCAATGAGATTCAATACAAAACATCAGAATTTGTAGCAAAACAATGAAAACCCTTAAAACTGAAAGCAATCCCCACATATTTGGTATCGCCGTGTAGGGAATTTAATTTCTAGCGCACTTCCGAAGACCTTTTCGAAAAATATTCAAAATTGCCAGAGAAAAAGGGAAAATATGGAAATTTAATGAGATTCAATACAAAACATCAGAATTTGTACCAAAAAAATGAAAACCCTTAAAACTGAAAGCAATCCCCACATATTTGGTATCGCCGTGTAGGGAATTAAATTTCTAGCGCATTTCCGAAGACCTTTTCGAAAAATATTCAAAATTGCCCGAGAAATCGGGAAAATATGGAAATTTAATGAGATTCAATACAAAACATCAGAATTTGTAGCAAAAAAACGAAAACCCTTAAACTGAAAGCAATCACCACATATTTGGTATCGCCATGTAGGGAATTTAATTTCTACCGCATTTCCGAAAACCTTTTCGAAAATTATTTCAAATTGCCCGAGAAATCGGGAAAATATTGAAATTTAATGAGATTCAATACAAAACATCAGAATTTGTAGCAAAAAAATGAAAACCCTTAAAACTGAAAGCAATCCCCACAAATTTGGTATCGCCGTGTAGGCAATTTAATTTCTAGCGCATTTCCGAAAACCTTTTCGAAAAATATTCAAAATTGCCCGAGAAATCGGGAAAATATGGAAATTCAATGAGATTCAATACAAAACATCAGAATTTGTAGCAAAACAATGAAAACCCTTAAAACTGAAAGCAATCCTCACATATTTGGTATCGCCGTATAGGGAATTTAATTTCCAGCTCGTTTCCGAAGACCTGTTCGAAAAATATTCAAAATTGCCCGAGAAATCGGGAAAATATGGAAATTCAATGAGATTCAATACAAAAAATCAGAATTTGTAGCAAAAAAATGAAAACCCTTAAAACTGAAAGAAATCCCCACATATTTGGTATCGCCGTGTAGGGAATTTAATTTCTAGCGCATTTCCGAAGACCTTTTCGAAAAATATTCAAAATTGCCCGAGAAATCGAGAAAATATGGAAATTCAATGAGATTCAATCCAAAACATCAGAATTTGTAGCAAAAAAATGAACACCCTTAAAACTGAAAGCAAACCCCACATATTTGGTATCGCCGTGTATATATTCAAAAATATTAAAAATTGCCAAGAAATCGGGAAAATATTGAAATTTAATGAGATTCAATACAAAACATCAGAACATGTAGCAGAAAAATGAAAACCCTTAAAACTGAAAGCAATCCCCACATATTTGGTATCGCCGTGTAGGGAATTTAATTTCCAGCTCGTTTCCGAAGACCTTTTCGAAAAATATTCAAAATTGCCCGAGAAATCGGGAAAATATTGAAATTTAATAAGATTCAATACAAAACATCAGAATTTGTAGCAAAAAAATGACAGCCCTTAAAACTGAAAGCAAACCCCACATATTTGGTATCGCCGTGTATATATTCAAAAATATTCAAAATTGCCGAGAAATCAGAAAAATATTAAAAATTGCCCGAGAAATCGCATTTCCGAAGACCTTTTCGAAAAATATTCAAAATTGCCCGAGAAATAAGATTCAATACAAAACATCAGAATTTGTAGCAAAAAAATGAAAACCCTTAAAACTGAAAGCAATCCCCACATATTTGGTATCGCCGTGTAGGGAATTTAATTTCTAGCGCATTTCCGAAGACCTTTTCGAAAAATATTCAAAATTGCCCGAGAAATCGGGAAAATATGGAAATTTAATGAGATTCAATACAAAACATCAGAATTTGTAGCAAAAAAATGACAGCCCTTAAAACTGAAAGCAAACCCCACATATTTGGTATCGCCGTGTATATATTCAAAAATATTCAAAATTGCCGAGAAATCGGGAAAATATTGAAATTTAATGAGATTCAATACAAAACATCAGAACATGCAGCAGAAAAATGAAAACCCTTAAAACTGAAAGCAATCCCCACATATTTGGTATCGCCGTGTAGGGAATTTAATTTCCAGCTCGTTTCCGATGACCTTTTCGAAAAATATTCAAAATTGCCCGAGAAATCGGGAAAATATTGAAATTTAATGAGATTCAATACAAAACATCAGAATTTGTAGCAAACAAATGAAAACCCTTAAACTGAAAGCAATCACCACATATTTGGTGTCGCCGTTTAGGGAATTTAATTTCTAGCGCATTTCCGAAGACCTTTTCGAAAAATATTCAAAATTGCCCGAGAAATGAGATTCAATACAAAACATAAGAATTTGTAGCAAAAAAATGAAAACCCTTAAAACTGAAAGGGAATTTAATTTCTAGAGCATTTCCGAAGACCTTTTCGAAAAATATTCAAAATTGCCCGAGAAATCGGGAAAATATGGAAATTCAATGAGATTTAATCCAAAACATCAGAATTTGTAGCAAAAAAATGAACACCCTTAAAACTGAAAGCAATCCCCACATATTTGGTATCGCCGTGTAGGGAATTTAATTTCTGGCGCATTTCCGAAGACCTTGTCGAAAAATATTCAAAATTGCCCGAGAAATCGGGAAAATATTTAAATTTAATGAGATTCAATACAAAACATCAGAATTTGTAGCAAAAAAATTAAAACCCTTAAAACTGAAAGCAATCCCCACATATTTGGTATCGCCGTGTAGGGAATTTAATTTCCAGCTCATATTTGGTATCGCCGTGTAGGGAATTTAATTTCTAGCGCATTTCCGAAGACCTTTTCGAAAAATATTCAAAATTGCCCGAGAAATCAGAAAAATATTCAAAATTGCCCGAGAAATCGCATTTCCGAAGACCTTTTCGAAAAATATTCAAAATTGCCCGAGAAATGAGATTCAATACAAAACATCAGAATTTGTAGCAAAAAAATGAAAACCCTTAAAACTGAAAGCAATCCCCACATATGTGGTATCGCCGTGTAGGGAATTTAATTTCTAGCGCATTTCCGAAGACCTTTTCGAAAAATATTCAAAATTGCCCGAGAAATCGGGAAAATATGGAAATTTAATGAGATTCAATACAAAACATCAGAATTTGTAGCAAAAAAATGACAGCCCTTAAAACTGAAAGCAAACCCAACATATTTGGTATCGCCGTGTATATATTCAAAAATATTCAAAATTGCCGAGAAATCGGGAAAATATTGAAATTTAATGAGATTCAATCCAAAACATCAGAATTTGTAGCAAAAAAATGAACACCCTTAAAACTGAAAGCAATACCCACATATTTGGTATCGCCGTGTAGGGAATTTAATTTCTAGCGCATTTCCGAAGACCTTTTCGAAAAATATTCAAAATTGCCCGAGAAATCGGGAAAATATGGAAATTTAATGAGATTCAATACAAATCATCAGAATTTGTAGCAAAAAAATGACAGCCCTTAAAACTGAAAGCAAACCCCACATATTTGGTATCGCCTTGTAGGGAATTTAATTTCCAGCTCGTTTCCGAAGACCTTTTCGAAAAATATTCAAAATTGGCCGAGAAATCGGGAAAATATTGAAATTTAATGAGATTCAATACAAAACATCAGAATTTGTAGCAAACAAATGAAAACTCTTAAACTGAAAGCAATCACCACATATTTGGTATCGCCGTGTAGGGAATTTAATTTCTAGAGCATTTCCGAAGACCTTTTCGAAAAATATTCAAAATTGCCCGAGAAATCGGGAAAATATGGAAATTTAATGAGATTCAATACAAAACATCAGAATTTGTAGCAAAATAATGACAGCCCTTAAAACTGAAAGCAAACCCCACATATTTGGTATCGCCGTGTATATATTCAAAAATATTCAAAATTGCCGAGAAATCGGGAAAATATTGAAATTTAATGAGATTCAATACAAAACATCAGAACATGTAGCAGAAAAATTAAAACCCTTAAAACTGAAAGCAATCCCCACATATTTGGTATCGCCGTGTAGGGAATTTAATTTCCAGCTCGTTTCCGAAGACCTTTTCGAGAAATCGGGAAAATATTGAAATTTAATGAGATTCAATCCAAAACATCAGAATTTGTAGCAAAAAAATGAACACCCTTAAAACTGAAAGCAATACCCACATATTTGGTATCGCCGTGTAGGGAATTTAATTTCTAGCGCATTTCCGAAGACCTTTTCGAAAAATATTCAAAATTGCCCGAGAAATCGGGAAAATATGGAAATTTAATGAGATTCAATACAAATCATCAGAATTTGTAGCAAAAAAATGACAGCCCTTAAAACTGAAAGCAAACCCCACATATTTGGTATCGCCTTGTAGGGAATTTAATTTCCAGCTCGTTTCCGAAGACCTTTTCGAAAAATATTCAAAATTGGCCGAGAAATCGGGAAAATATTGAAATTTAATGAGATTCAATACAAAACATCAGAATTTGTAGCAAACAAATGAAAACTCTTAAACTGAAAGCAATCACCACATATTTGGTATCGCCGTGTAGGGAATTTAATTTCTAGAGCATTTCCGAAGACCTTTTCGAAAAATATTCAAAATTGCCCGAGAAATCGGGAAAATATGGAAATTTAATGAGATTCAATACAAAACATCAGAATTTGTAGCAAAATAATGACAGCCCTTAAAACTGAAAGCAAACCCCACATATTTGGTATCGCCGTGTATATATTCAAAAATATTCAAAATTGCCGAGAAATCGGGAAAATATTGAAATTTAATGAGATTCAATACAAAACATCAGAACATGTAGCAGAAAAATTAAAACCCTTAAAACTGAAAGCAATCCCCACATATTTGGTATCGCCGTGTAGGGAATTTAATTTCCAGCTCGTTTCCGAAGACCTTTTCGAAAAATATTCAAAATTGCCCGAGAAATCGGGAAAATATTGAAATTTAATGAGATTCAATAGAAAACATCAGAATTTGTAGCAAACAAATGAAAACCCTTAAACTGAAAGCAATCACCACATATTTGGTATCGCCGTGTAGGGAATTTAATTTCTAGAGCATTTCCGAAGACCTGTTCGAAAAATATTCAAAATTGCCCGAGAAATCGGGAAAATATGGAAATTTAATGAGATTCAATACAAAACATCAGAATTTGTAGCAAAAAAATGACAGCCCTTAAAACTGAAAGCAAACCCCACATATTTGGTATCGCCGTGTATATATTCAAAAATATTCAAAATTGCCGAGAAATCGGGAAAATATTGAAATTTAATGAGATTCAATACAAAACATCAGAACATGTAGCAGAACAATGAAAACCCATAAAACTGAAAGCAATCCCCACATATTTGGTATCGCCGTGTAGGGAATTTAATTTCCAGCTCGTTTCCGAAGACCTTTTCGAAAAATATTCGAAATTGCCCGAGAAATCGGGAAAATATTGAAATTTAATGAGATTCAATACAAAACATCAGAATTTGTAGCAAAAAAATGACAGCCCTTAAAACTGAAAGCAAACCCCACATATTTGGTATCGCCGTGTATATATTCAAAAATATTCAAAATTGCCGAGAAATCAGAAAAATATTCAAAATTGCCCGAGAAATCGCATTTCCGAAGACCTTTTCGAAAAATATTCAAAATTGCCCGAGAAATAAGATTCAATACAAAACATCAGAATTTGTAGCAAAAAAATGAAAACCCTTAAAACTGAAAGCAATCCCCACATATTTGGTATCGCCGTGTAGGGAATTTAATTTCTAGCGCATTTCCGAAGACCTTTTCGAAAAATATTCAAAATTGCCCGAGAAATCGGGAAAATATGGAAATTTAATGAGATTCAATACAAAACATCAGAATTTGTAGCAAAAAAATGACAGCCCTTAAAACTGAAAGCAAACCCCACATATTTGGTATCGCCGTGTATATATTCAAAAATATTCAAAATTGCCGAGAAATCGGGAAAATATTGAAATTTAATGAGATTCAATACAAAACATCAGAACATGCAGCAGAAAAATGAAAACCCTTAAAACTGAAAGCAATCCCCACATATTTGGTATCGCCGTGTAGGGAATTTAATTTCCAGCTCGTTTCCGAAGACCTTTTCGAAAAATATTCAAAATTGCCCGAGAAATCGGGAAAATATTGAAATTTAATGAGATTCAATACAAAACATCAGAATTTGTAGCAAACAAATGAAAACACTTAAACTGAAAGCAATCACCACATATTTGGTATCGCCGTGTAGGGAATTTAATTTCTAGAGCATTTCCGAAGACCTTTTCGAAAAATATTCAAAATTGCCCGAGAAATCGGGAAAATATGGAAATTCAATGAGATTCAATCCAAAACATCAGAATTTGTAGCAAAAAAATGAACACCCTTAAAACTGAAAGCAATCCCCACATATTTGGTATCGCCGTGTAGGGAATTTAATTTCTAGAGCATTTCCGTAGACCTTTTCGAAAAATATTCAAAATTGCCCGAGAAATCGGGAAAATATGGAAATTCAATGAGATTCAATCCAAAACATCAGAATTTGTAGCAAAAAAATGAACACCCTTAAAACTGAAAGGAATCCCCACATATTTGGTATCGCCGTGTAGGGAATTTAATTTCTAGCGTATTTCCGAAGACCTTTTCGAAAAATATTCAAAATTGCCCGAGAAATCGGGAAAATAAGGAAATTCAATGAGATTTAATACAAAACATCAGAATTTGTAGCAAAAAAATGAAAACCCTTAAAACTGAAAGCAATCCTCACATATTTGGTATCGCCGTGTAGGGAATTTAATTTCTAGCGCATTTCCGAAGACCTTTTCGAAAAATATTCAAAATTGCCCGAGAAATCGGGAAAATATTTAAATTTAATGAGATTCAATACAAAACATCAGAATTTGTAGCAAAAAAATTAAAACCCTTAAAACTGAAAGCAATCCCCACATATTTGGTATCGCCGTGTAGGGAATTTAATTTCTAGCGCATTTCCGAAGACCTTTTCGAAAAATATTCAAAATTGCGCGAGAAATCGGGAAAATATTTAAATTTAATGAGATTCAATACAAAACATCAGAATTTGTAGCAAAAAAATTAAAACCCTTAAAACTGAAAGCAATCCCCACATATTTGGTATCGCCGTGTAGGGAATTTAATTTCCAGCTCGTTTCCGAAGACCTTTTCGAAAAATATTCAAAATTGCCCGAGAAATCAGAAAAATATTCAAAATTGCCCGAGAAATCGCATTTCCGAAGACCTTTTCGAAAAATATTCAAAATTGCCCGAGAAATGAGATTCAATACAAAACATCAGAATTTGTAGCAAAAAAATTAAAACCCTTAAAACTGAAAGCAATCCCCACATATTTGGTATCGCCGTGTAGGGAATTTAATTTCTAGCGCATTTCCGAAGACCTTTTCGAAAAATATTCAAAATTGCGCGAGAAATCGGGAAAATATTTAAATTTAATGAGATTCAATACAAAACATAAGAATTTGTAGCAAAAAAATTAAAACCCTTAAAACTGAAAGCAATCCCCACATATTTGGTATCGCCGTGTAGGGAATTTAATTTCCAGCTCGTTTCCGAAGACCTTTTCGAAAAATATTCAAAATTGCCCGAGAAATCAGAAAAATATTCAAAATTGCCCGAGAAATCGCATTTCCGAAGACCTTTTCGAAAAATATTCAAAATTGCCCGAGAAATCGGGAAAATATGGAAATTTAATGAGATTCAATACAAAACATCGGAATTTGTAGCAAAAAAATGACAGCCCTTAAAACTGAAAGCAAACCCCACATATTTGGTATCGCCGTGTATATATTCAAAAATATTCAAAATTGCCGAGAAATCGGGCAAATATTGAAATTTAATGAGATTCAATACAAAACATCAGAATTTGTAGCAAACAAATGAAAACCCTTAAACTGAAAGCAATCACCACATATTTGGTATCGCCGTGTAGGGAATTTAATTTCCAGCTCGTTTCCGAAGACCTTTTCGAAAAATATTCAAAATTGCCCGAGAAATCGGGAAAATATTGAAATTTAATGAGATTCAATACAAAACATCAGAATTTGTAGCAAACAAATGAAAACCCTTAAACTGAAAGCAATCACCACATATTTGGTATCGCCGTGTAGGGAATTTAATTTCTAGAGCATTTCCGAAGACCTTTTCGAAAAATATTCAAAATTGCCCGAGAAATCGGGAAAATATGGAAATTCAATGAGATTCAATCCAAAACATCAGAATTTGTAGCAAAAAATGAACACCCTTAAAACTGAAAGGAATCCCCACATATTTGGTATCGCCGTGTAGGGAATTTAATTTCTAGCGCATTTCCGAAGACCTTTTCGAAAAATATTCAAAATTGCCCGAGAAATCGGGAAAATTAGGAAATTCAATGAGATTTAATACAAAACATCAGAATTTGTAGCAAAAAAATGAAAACCCTTAAAACTGAAAGCAATCCCCACATATTTGGTATCGCCGTGTAGGGAATTTAATTTCTAGCGCATTTCCAAAGACCTTTTCGAAAAATATTCAAAATTGCCCGAGAAATCGGGAAAATATTTAAATTTAATGAGATTCAATACAAAACATCAGAATTTGTAGCAAAAAAATTAAAACCCTTAAAACTGAAAGCAATCCCCACATATTTGGTATCGCCGTGTAGGGAATTTAATTTCCAGCTCGTTTCCGAAGACCTTTTCGAAAAATATTCAAAATTGCGCGAGAAATCGGGAAAATATGGAAATTCAATGAGATTCAATACAAAACATCAGAATTTGTAGCAAAAAATGAAAACCCTTAAAACTGAAAGCAATCCCCACAAATTTGGTATCGCCGTGTAGGCAATTTAATTTCTAGCGCATTTCCGAAAACCTTTTCGAAAAATATTCAAAATTGCCCGAGAAATCGGGAAAATATGGAAATTCAATGAGATTCAATACAAAACATCAGAATTTGTAGCAAAAAATGAAAACCCTTAAAACTGAAAGCAATCCTCACATATTTGGTATCGCCGTGTAGGGAATTTAATTTCCAGCTCGTTTCCGAAGACCTTTTCGAAAAATATTCAAAATTGCCCGAGAAATCGCGAAAATATGGAAATTCAATGAGATTCAATACAAAACATCAGAATTTGTAGCAAAAAAATGAAAACCTTTAAAACTGAAAGAAATCCCCACATATTTGGTATCGCCGTGTAGGGAATTTAATTTCTAGCGCATTTCCGAAGACCTTTTCGAAAAATATTCAAAATTGCCCGAGAAATCAGAAAAATATTCAAAATTGCCCGAGAAATCGCATTTCCGAAGACCTTTTCGAAAAATATTCAAAATTGCCCGAGAAATGAGATTCAATACAAAACATCAGAATTTGTAGGAAAAAAATGAAAACCCTTAAAACTGAAAGCAATCCCCACATATTTGGTATCGCCGTGTAGGGAATTTAATTTCTAGCGCATTTCCGAAGACCTTTTCGAAAAATATTCAAAATTGCCCGAGAAATCGGGAAAATATTGAAATTTAATGAGATTCAATACAAAACATCAGAATTTGTAGCAAAAAAATGAAAGCCCTTAAAACTGAAAGCAAACCCCACATATTTGGTATCGCCGTGTATATATTCAAAAATATTCAAAATTGCCGAGAAATCGGGAAAATATTGAAATTTAATGAGATTCAATACAAAACATCAGAACATGTAGCAGAAAAATGAAAACCCTTAAAACTGAAAGCAATCCCCACATATTTGGTATCGCCGTGTAGGGAATTTAATTTCCAGCTCGTTTCCGAAGACCTTTTCGAAAAATATTCAAAATTGCCCGAGAAATCGGGAAAATATTGAAATTTAATGAGATTCAATACAAAACATCAGAATTTATAGCAAACAAATGAAAACCCTTAAACTGAAAGCAATCACCACATATTTGGTATCGCCGTGTAGGGAATTTAATTTCTAGAGCATTTCCGAAGACCTTTTCGAAAAATATTCAAAATTGCCCGAGAAATCGGGAAAATATGGAAATTCAATGAGATTCAATCCAAAACATCAGAATTTGTAGCAAAAAAATGAACACCCTTAAAACTGAAAGGAATCCCCACATATTTGGTATCGCCGTGTAGGGAATTTAATTTCTAGCGCATTTCCGATGACCTTTTCGAAAAATATTCAAAATTGCCCGAGAAATCGGGAAAATAAGGAAATTCAATGAGATTTAATACAAAACATCAGAATTTATAGCAAAAAAATGAAAACCCTTAAAACTGAAAGCAATCCCCACATATTTGGTATCGCCGTGTAGGGAATTTAATTTCCAGCTCGTTTCCGACGACCTTTTCGAAAAATATTCAAAATTGCCCGAGAAATCAGAAAAATATTCAAAATTGCCCGAGAAATCGCATTTCCGAAGACCTTTTCGAAAAATATTCAAAATTGCCCGAGAAATAAGATTCAATACAAAACATCAGAATTTGTAGCAAAAAAATGAAAACCCTTAAAACTGAAAGCAATCCCCACATATTTTGTATCGCCGTGTAGGGAATTTAATTTCTAGCGCATTTCCGAAGACCTTTTCGAAAAATATTCAAAATTGCCCGAGAAATCGGGAAAATATGGAAATTTAATGAGATTCAATACAAAACATCAGAATTTGTAGCAAAAAAATGACAGCCCTTAAAACTGAAAGCAAACCCCACATATTTGGTATCGCCGTGTATATATTCAAAAATATTCAAAATTGCCGAGAAATCGGGAAAATATTGAAATTTAATGAGATTCAATACAAAACATCAGAATTTGTAGCAAACAAATGAAAACCCTTAAACTGAAAGCAATCACCACATATTTGGTATCGCCGTGTAGGGAATTTAATTTCCAGCTCGTTTCCGGAGACTTTTTCGAAAAATATTCAAAATTGCCCGAGAAATCGGGAAAATATTGAAATTTAATGAGATTCAATACAAAACATCAGAATTTGTAGCAAACAAATGAAAACCCTTAAACTGAAAGCAATCACCACATATTTGGTATCGCCGTGTAGGGAATTTAATTTCTAGAGCATTTCCGAAGACCTTTTCGAAAAATATTCAAAATTGCCCGAGAAATCGGGAAAATATGGAAATTCAATGAGATTCAATCCAAAACATCAGAATTTGTAGCAAAAAATGAAAACCCTTAAAACTGAAAGCAATCCCCACATATTTGGTATCGCCGTGTAGGGAATTTAATTTCTAGCGCATTTCCGAAGACCTTTTCGAAAAATATTCAAAATTGCCCGAGAAATCGGGAAAATATTTAAATTTAATGAGATTCAATACAAAACATCAGAATTTGTAGCAAAAAAATTAAAACCCTTAAAACTGAAAGCAATCCCCACATATTTGGTATCGCCGTGTAGGGAATTTAATTTCCAGCTCGTTTCCGAAGACCTTTTCGAAAAATATTCAAAATTGCGCGAGAAATCGGGAAAATATGGAAATTCAATGAGATTCAATACAAAACATCAGAATTTGTAGCAAAAAATGAAAACCCTTAAAACTGAAAGCAATCCCCACAAATTTGGTATCGCCGTGTAGGCAATTTAATTTCTAGCGCATTTCCGAAAACCTTTTCGAAAAATATTCAAAATTGCCCGAGAAATCGGGAAAATATGGAAATTCAATGAGATTCAATACAAAACATCAGAATTTGTAGCAAAAAATGAAAACCCTTAAAACTGAAAGCAATCCTCACATATTTGGTATCGCCGTGTAGAGAATTTAAGTTCCAGCTCGTTTCCGAAGACCTTTTCGAAAAATATTCAAAATTGCCCGAGAAATCGGGAAAATATGGAAATTCAATGAGATTCAATACAAAACATCAGAATTTGTAGCAAAGAAATGAAAACCCTTAAAACTGAAAGAAATCCCCACATATTTGGTATCGCCGTGTAGGGAATTTAATTTCTAGCGCATTTCCGAAGACCTTTTCGAAAAATATTCAAAATTGCCCGAGAAATCAGAAAAATATTCAAAATTGCCCGAGAAATCGCATTTCCGAAGACCTTTTCGAAAAATATTCAAAATTGCCCGAGAAATGAGATTCAATACAAAACATCAGAATTTGTAGCAAAAAAATGAAAACCCTTAAAACTGAAAGCAATCCCCACATATTTGGTATCGCCGTGTAGGGAATTTAATTTCTAGCGCATTTCCGAAGACCTTTTCGAAAAATATTCAAAATTGCCCGAGAAATCGGGAAAATATTGAAATTTAATGAGATTCAATACAAAACATCAGAATTTGTAGCAAAAAAATGAAAGCCCTTAAAACTGAAAGCAAACCCCACATATTTGGTATCGCCGTGTATATATTCAAAAATATTCAAAATTGCCGAGAAATCGGGAAAATATTGAAATTTAATGAGATTCAATACAAAACATCAGAACATGTAGCAGAAAAATGAAAACCCTTAAAACTGAAAGCAATCCCCACATATTTGGTATCGCCTTGTAGGGAATTTAATTTCCAGCTCGTTTCCGAAGACCTTTTCGAAAAATATTCAAAATTGCCCGAGAAATTGGGAAAATATTGAAATTTAATGAGATTCAATACAAAACATCAGAATTTATAGCAAACAAATGAAAACCCTTAAACTGAAAGCAATCACCACATATTTGGTATCGCCGTGTAGGGAATTTAATTTCTAGAGCATTTCCGAAGACCTTTTCGAAAAATATTCAAAATTGCCCGAGAAATCGGGAAAATATGGAAATTCAATGAGATTCAATCCAAAACATCAGAATTTGTAGCAAAAAAATGAACACCCTTAAAACTGAAAGGAATCCCCACATATTTGGTATCGCCGTGTAGGGAATTTAATTTCTAGCGCATTTCCGATGACCTTTTCGAAAAATATTCAAAATTGCCCGAGAAATCGGGAAAATAAGGAAATTCAATGAGATTTAATACAAAACATCAGAATTTATAGCAAAAAAATGAAAACCCTTAAAACTGAAAGCAATCCCCACATATTTGGTATCGCCGTGTAGTGAATTTAATTTCTAGCGCATTTCCGAAGACCTTTTCGAAAAATATTCAAAATTGCCCGAGAAATCGGGAAAATATTTAAATTTAATGAGATTCAATACAAAACATCAGAATTTGTAGCAAAAAAATTAAAACCCTTAAAACTGAAAGCAATCCCCACATATTTGGTATCCGCCGTGTAGGGAATTTAATTTCCAGCTCGTTTCCGAAGACCTTTTCGAAAAATATTCAAAATTGCCCGAGAAATCGGGAAAATATGGAAATTCAATGAGATTCAATACAAAACATCAGAATTTGTAGCAAAAAAATGAAAACCCTTAAAACTGAAAGCAATCCCCACATATTTGGTATCGCCGTGTAGGGAATTTAATTTCTAGCGCATTTCCGAAGACCTTTTTGAAAAATATTCAAAATAGCCGGAGAAATCGGGAAAATATTGAAATTTAATGAGATTCAATACAAAACATCAGAATTTGTAGCAAAAAAATGAAAACCCTTAAAACTGAAAGCAATCCCCACATATTTGGTATCGCCGTGTAGGGAATTTAATTTCTAGCGCATTTCCGAAGACCTTTTCGAAAAATATTCAAAATTGCACGAGAAATCGGGAAAATATGGAAATTCAATGAGATTCAATCCAAAACATCAGAATTTGTAGCAAAAAAATGAACACCCTTAAAACTGAAAGCAATCCCCACATATGTGGTATCGCCGTGTAGGCAATTTAATTTCTAGCGCATTTCCGAAGATCTTTTCGAAAAATATTCAAAATTGCCCGAGAAATCGGGAAAATGTGGACATTTAATGAGATTCAATACAAAACATCAGAATTTGTAGCAAAAAACTGAAAACCCTTAAAACTGAAAGCATTCCCCACATATTTGGTATCGCCGTGTAGGGAATTTAATTTCTAGCGCATTTCCGAAGACCTTTTCGAAAAATATTCAAAATTTCCCGAGAAATCGGGAAAATATGGAAATTTAATCAGATTCAATACAAAACATCAGAATTTGTAGCAAAAAATGAAAACCTTTAAAACTGAAAGCAATCCCCACATATGTGGTATCGCCGTGTAGGGAATTTAATTTCTAGCGCATTTCTGAAGACCTTTTCGAAAAATATTCAAAAATGCCCGAGAAATCGGGAAAATATAGAAATTTAATGAGATTCAATACACAACATCAGAATTTGTAGCAAGAAAATGAAAACCCTTAAAACTGAAAGAAATCCCCACATATTTGGTATCGACGTGTAGGGAATTTAATTTCTAGCGCATTACCGAAGACCTTTTCGAAAAATATTCAAACTTGCCCGAGAAATCGGGAAAATAAGGAAATTCAATGAGATTTAATACAAAACATCAGAATTTGTAGCAAAAAAATGAAAACCCTTAAAACTGAAAGCAATCCCCACATATTTGGTATCGCCGTGTAGGGAATTTAATTTCTAGCGCATTTCCGAAGACCTTTTCGAAAAATATTCAAAATTGCCCGACAAATCGGGAAAATATTTAAATTTAATGAGATTCAATACAAAACATCAGAATTTGTAGCAAAAAAATTAAAACCCTTAAAACTGAAAGCAATCCCCACATATTTGGTATTTCCGAAGACCTTTTCGAAAAATATTCAAAATTGCCCGAGAAATCGGGAAAATATGGAAATTTAATAAGATTCAATACAAAACATCAGAATTTGTAGCAAAAAATGAAAACCCTTTAAACTGAAAGCAATCCCCATAAATTTGGTATCGCCGTGTAGGCAATTTAATTTCTAGCGCATTTCCGAAAACCTTTTCGAAAAATATTCAAAATTGCCCGAGAAATTGGGAAAATATGGAAATTCAATGAGATTCAATACAAAACATCAGAATTTGTAGCAAAAAATGAAAACCCTTAAAACTGAAAGCAATCCTTATCGCCGTGTAGGGAATTTAATTTCCAGCTCGTTTCCGAAGACCTTTTCGAAAAATATTCAAAATTGCCCGAGAAATCGGGAAAATATGGAAATTCAATGAGATTCAATACAAAACATCAGAATTTGTAGCAAAAAAATGAAAACCCTTAAAACTGAAAGAAATCCCCACATATTTGGTATCGCCGTGTAGGGAATTTAATTTCTAGCGCATTTCCGAAGACCTATTCGAAAAATATTCAAAATTGCCCGAGAAATCAGAAAAATATTCAAAATTGCCCGAGAAATCGCATTTCCGAAGACCTTTTCGAAAAATATTCAAAATTGCCCGAGAAATGAGATTCAATACAAAACATCAGAATTTGTAGCAAAAAAATGAAAACCCTTAAAACTGAAAGCAATCCCCACATATTTGGTATCGCCGTGTAGGGAATTTAATTTCTAGCGCATTTCCGAAGACCTTTTCGAAAAATATTCAAAATTGCCCGAGAAATCGGGAAAATATTGAAATTTAATGAGATTCAATACAAAACATCAGAAATTGTAGCAAAAAAATGAAAGCCCTTAAAACTGAAAGCAAACCCCACATATTTGGTATCGCCGTGTATATATTCAAAAATATTCAAAATTGCCGAGAAATCGGGAAAATATTGAAATTTAATGAGATTCAATACAAAACATCAGAACATGTAGCAGAAAAATGAAAACCCTTAAAACTGAAAGCAATCCCCACATATTTGGTATCGCCGTGTAGGGAATTTAATTTCCAGCTCGTTTCCGAAGACCTTTTCGAAAAATATTCAAAATTGCCCGAGAAATCGGGAAAATATTGAAATTTAATGAGATTCAATACAAAACATCAGAATTTATAGCAAACAAATGAAAACCCTTAAACTGAAAGCAATCACCACATATTTGGTATCGCCGTGTAGGGAATTTAATTTCTAGCGCATTTCCGAAGACCTTTTCGAAAAATATTCAAAATTGCCCGAGAAATCGGGAAAATATGGAAATTCAATGAGATTCAATCCAAAACATCAGAATTTGTAGCAAAAAAATGAACACCTTTAAAACTGAAAGGAATCCCCACATATTTGGTATCGCCGTGTAGGGAATTTAATTTCTAGCGCATTTCCGATGACCTTTTCGAAAAATATTCAAAATTGCCCGAGAAATCGGGAAAATAAGGAAATTCAATAAGATTTAATACAAAACATCAGAATTTATAGCAAAAAATTAAAACCCCCACATATTTGGTATCGCCGTGTAGGGAATTTAATTTCTAGCGCATTTCCGAAGACCTTTTCGAAAAATATTCAAAATTGCCCGAGAAATCGGGAAAATATTTAAATTTAATGAGATTCAATACAAAACATCAGAATTTGTAGCAAAAAAATTAAAACCCTTAAAACTGAAAGCAATCCCCACATATTTGGTATCGCCGTGTAGGGAATTTAATTTCCAGCTCGTTTCCGAAGACCTTTTCGAAAAATATTCAAAATTGCCCGAGAAATCGGGAAAATATGGAAATTCAATGAGATTCAATACAAAACATCAGAATTTGTAGCAAAAAAATGAAAACCCTTAAAACTGAAAGCAATCCCCACATATTTGGTATCGCCGTGTAGGGAATTTAATTTCTAGCGCATTTCCGAAGACCTTTTTGAAAAATATTCAAAATAGCCCGAGAAATCGGGAAAATATTGAAATTTAATGAGATTCAATACAAAACATCAGAATTTGTAGCAAAAAAATGAAAACCCTTAAAACTGAAAGCAATCCCCACATATTTGGTATCGCCGTGTAGGGATTTTAATTTCTAGCGCATTTCCGAAGACCTTTTCGAAAAATATTCAAAATTGCACGAGAAATCGGGAAAATATGGAAATTCAATGAGATTCAATCCAAAACATCAGAATTTGTAGCAAAAAAATGAACACCCTTAAAACTGAAAGCAATCCCCACATATTTGGTATCGCCGTGTAGGGAATTTAATTTCTAGCGCATTTCCGAAGACCTTTTTGAAAAATATTCAAAATAGCCCGAGAAATCGGGAAAATATTGAAATTTAATGAGATTCAATACAAAACATCAGAATTTGTAGCAAAAAAATGAAAACCCTTAAAACTGAAAGCAATCCCCACATATTTGGTATCGCCGTGTAGGGAATTTAATTTCTAGCGCATTTCCGATGACCTTTCGAAAAATATTCAAAATTGCCCGAGAAATCGGGAAAATAAGGAAATTCAATGAGATTTAATACAAAACATCAGAATTTATAGCAAAAAAATGAAAACCCTTAAAACTGAAAGCAATCCCCACATATTTGGTATCGCCGTGTAGGGAATTTAATTTCTAGCGCATTTCCGAAGACCTTTTCGAAAAATATTCAAAACTGCCCGAGAAATCGGGAAAATATTTAAATTTAATGAGATTCAATACAAAACATCAGAATTTGTAGCAAAAAAATTAAAACCCTTAAAACTGAAAGCAATCCCCACATATTTGGTATCGCCGTGTAGGGAATTTAATTTCCAGCTCGTTTCCGAAGACCTTTTCGAAAAATATTCAAAATTGCCCGAGAAATCGGGAAAATATGGAAATTCAATGAGATTCAATACAAAACATCAGAATTTGTAGCAAAAAAATGAAAACCCTTAAAACTGAAAGCAATCCCCACATATTTAGTACCGCCGTGTAGGGAATTTAATTTCTAGCGCATTTCCGAAGACCTTTTTGAAAAATATTCAAAATAGCCCGAGAAATCGGGAAAATATTGAAATTTAATGAGATTCAATACAAAACATCAGAATTTGTAGCAAAAAAATGAAAACCCTTAAAACTGAAAGCAATCCCCACATATTTGGTATCGCCGTGTAGGGATTTTAATTTCTAGCGCATTTCCGAAGACCTTTTCGAAAAATATTCAAAATTGCACGAGAAATCGGGAAAATATAGAAATTCAATGAGATTCAATCCAAAACATCAGAATTTGTAGCAAAAAAATGAACACACTTAAAACTGAAAGCAATCCCCACATATGTGGTATCGCCGTGTAGGCAATTTAATTTCTAGCGCATTTCCGAAGATCTTTTCGAAAAATATTCAAAATTGCCCGAGAAATCGGGAAAATGTGGACATTTAATGAGATTCAATACAAAACATCAGAATTTGTAGCAAAAAACTGAAAACCCTTAAAACTGAAAGCATTCCCCACATATTTGGTATCGCCGTGTAGGGAATTTAATTTCTAGCACATTTCCGAAGACCTTTTTGAAAAATATTCAAAATTGCCCGAGAAATCGGGAATATATGGAAATTTAATCAGATTCAATACAAAACATCAGAATTTGTAGCAAAAAATGAAAACCTTTAAAACTGAAAGCAATCCCCACATATGTGGTATCGCCGTGTAGGGAATTTAATTTCTAGCGCAATTCCGAAGACCTTTTCGAAAAATATTTAAAAATGCCCGAGAAATCGGGAAAATATAGAAATTTAATGAGATTCAATACACAACATCAGAATTTGTAGCAAGAAAATGAAAACCCTTAAAACTGAAAGAAATCCCCACATATTTGGTATCGACGTGTAGGTAATTTAATTTCTAGCGCGTTTCCGAAGACCTTTTCGAAAAATATTCAAAATTGCACGAGAAATCGGGAAAATATGGAAATTTAATGAGATTCAATACAAAACATCAGAATTTGTAGCAAAAAATGAAAACCCTGAAAACTGAAAGCAATCCCCACATATTTGGTACCGCCGTGTAGGGAATTTAATTTCTAGCGCATTTCCAAAGACCTTTTCGAAAAATATTCAAAATTGCCCGAGAAATCGGGAAAAAATGGAAATTTAATGAGATTCAATACAAAACATCAGAATTTGTAGCAAAAATATGAAAACCCTTAAAACTGAAAACAATCCCTACATATTTGGTATCGCCGTGTAGGGAATTTAATTTCTACCACATTTCCGAAAACCTTTTCGAAAAATATTGAAAATTGCCCGAGAAATCGGGAAAATATAGAAATTTAATGAGATTCAATACACAACATCAGAATTTGTAGCAAGAAAATGAAAACCCTTAAAACTGAAAGAAATCCCCACATATTTGGTATCGACGTGTAGGTAATTTAATTTCTAGCGCATTTCCGAAGACCTTTTCGAAAAATATTCAAAATTGCCCGAGAAATCGGGAAAATATGGAAATTTAATGAGATTCAATACAAAACATCAGAATTTGTAGCAAAAAATGAAAACCCTGAAAACTGAAAGCAATCCCCACATATTTGGTACCGCCGTGTAGGGAATTTAATTTCTAGCGCATTTCCAAAGACCTTTTCGAAAAATATTCAAAATTGCCCGAGAAATCGGGAAAAAATGGAAATTTAATGAGATTCAATACAAAACATCAGAATTTGTAGCAAAAATATGAAAACCCTTAAAACTGAAAACAATCCCTACATATTTGGTATCGCCGTGTAGGGAATTTAATTTCTAGCGCATTTCCGAAGACCTTTCCGAAAAATATTCAAAATTGCCCGAGAAATCGGGAAAATATGGAAATTTAATGAGATTCAATACAAAACATCAGAATTTGTAGCAAAAAAATGAAAACCCTTAAAACTGAAAGCAGTCCCCACATATTTGATATCGCCGTGTAGGGAATTTAATTTCCAGCTCGCTTCCGAAGACCTTTTCGAAAAATATTCAAAATTGCCCGAGAAATCGGGAAAATATGGAAATTCAATGAGATTCAATACAAAAAATCAGAATTTGTAGCAAAAAAATGAAAACCCTTAAAACTGAAAGCAATACACACATATTTGGTATCGCCGTGTAGGGAATTTAATTTCTAGCGCATTTCCGAAGACCTTTTCGAAAAATATTCAAAATTGCCCGAGAAATCGGGAAAATATGGAAATTTAATGAGATTCAATACAAAACATCAGAATTTGTAGCAAAAAAATGAAAACCCTTAAAACTGAAAGCAATCCCCACATATTTGGTATCGCCGTGTAGGGGATTTAATTTCCAGCTCGTTTCCGAAGACCTTTTCGAAAAATATTCAAAATTGCACGAGAAATCGGGAAAATATGGAAATTCAATGAGATTCAATACAAAAGATCAGAATTTGTAGCAAAAAAATGAAAACCCTTAAAACTGAAAGCAAGCCCCACATATTTGGTATCGCCGTGTAGGGAATTTAATTTCTAGCGCTAGTCCGAAGACCTTTTCGAAAAATATTCAAAATTGCCCGAGAAATCGGGAAAATATAGAAATTTAATGAGATTCAATACAAAACATCAGAATTTGTAGCAAAAAAATGAAAACCCTTAAACTGAAAGCAATCACCACATATTTGGTATCGCCGTGTAGCGAATTTAATTTCTACCGCATTTCCGAAAACCTTTTCGAAAAACATTCAAAATTGCCCGAGAAATCGGGAAAATATGGAAATTTAATGAGATTCAATACAAAACATCAGAACATATAGCAGAAAAATGAAAACCCTTAAAACTGAAAGCAATCCCCACATATTTGGTATCGCCGTGTAGGGAATTTAATTTCCAGCTCGTTTCCGAAGACCTTTTCGAAAAATATTCAAAATTGCCCGAGAAATCGGGAAAATATGGAAATTCAATGAGATTCAATACAAAACATCAGAATTTGTAGCAAAACAATGAAAACCCTTAAAACTGAAAGCAATCTCCACATATTTGGTATCGCCGTGTAGGAAATTTAATTTCCAGCTCGTTTCCGAAGACCTTTTCGAAAAATATTCAAAATTGCCCGAGAAATCGGGAAAATATGGAAATTCAATGAGATTCAATACAAAACATCAGAATTTGTAGCAAAAAAATGAAAACCCTTAAAACTGAAAGCAATCCGCACATATTTGGTATCGCCGTGTAGGGAATTTAATTTCTAGCGCATTTCCGAAGACCTTTTTGAAAAATATTCAAAATTGCCCGAGAAATCGGGAAAATATTGAAATTTAATGAGATTCAATACAAAACATCAGAATTTGTAGCAAAAAAATGAAAACTCTTAAAACTGAAAGCAATCCCCACATACTTGGTATCGCCTTGTAGGGAATTTAATTTCTAGCGCATTTCCGAAGACCTTTTCGAAAAATATTCAAAATTGCCCGAGAAATCGGGAAAATATGGAAATTTAATGAGATTCAATACAAAACATCAGAATGTGTACCAAAAAAATGAAAACCCTTAAAACTGAAAGCAATCCCCACATATTTGGTATCGCCGTGTAGGGAATTTAATTTCTAGCGCATTTCCAAAGACCTTTTCGAAAAATATTCAAAATTGCCCGAGAAATCGGGCAAATATGGAAATTTAATGAGATTCAATACAAAACATCAGAATTTGTAGCAAAAAAATGAAAACCCTTAAAACTGAAAGCAATCCCCATATATTTGGTATCGCCGTGTAGGGAATTTAATTTCCTGCGCATTTCTGAAGACCTTTTCGAAAAATATTCAAAATTGCCCGAGAAATCAGGAAAATATGGAAATTTAACGAGATTCAATACAAAACATCAGAATTTGTAGCAAAAAAATGAAAACCCTTAAAACTGAAAGCAATCACCACATATTTGGTATCGCCGTGTAGGGAATTTAATTTCTACCGCATTTCCGAAAACCTTTTCGAAAAATATTCCAAATTGCCCGAGAAATCGGGAAAATATGGAAATTTAATGAGATTCAATACAAAACATCAGAATATGTAGCAGAAAAATGAAAACCCTTAAAACTGAAAGGAATCCCCACATATTTGGTATCACCGTGTAGGGAATTTAATTTCTAGCGCATTTCCGAAGACCTTTTCGAAAAATATTCAAAATTGCCCGAGAAATCGGGCAAATATGGAAATTTAATGAGACTCAATACAAAACATCAGAATTTGTAGCAAAAAACTGAAAACCCTTAAAACTGAAAGCAATCCCCACATATTTGGTATCGCCGTATAGGGAATTTAATTTCTAGCGCATTTCCGAAGACCTTTTCGAAAAATATTCAAAATTGCCCGAGAAATCGAGAAAATATGGAAATTCAATGAGATTCAATACAAAACATCAGAATTTGTAGCAAAAAAATGAAAACCCTTAAAACTGAAAGCAATCCCCACATATTTGGTATCGCCGTGTAGGGAATTTAATTTCTAGCGCATTTCCGAAGACCTTTTGAAAAATATTCAAAATTGCCCGAGAAATCGGGAAAATATTGAAATTTAATGAGATTCAATACAAAACATCAGAATTTGTAGCAAAAAAATGAAAACTCTTAAAACTGAAAGCAATCCCCACATATTTGGTATAGCCTTGTAGGGAGTTTAATTTCTTGCGCATTTCCGAAGACCTTTTCGAAAAATATTCAAAATTGCCCGAGAAATCGGGAAAATATGGAAATTTAATGAGATTCAATACAAAACATCAGAATTTGTAGCAAAAAAATGAAAACCCTTAAAACTGAAAGCAATCCCCACATATTTGGTATCGCCGTGTAGGGAATTTAATTTCTAGCGCATTTCCAAAGACCTTTTCGAAAAATATTCAAAATTGCCCGAGAAATCGGGCAAATATGGAAATTTAATGAGATTTAATACAAAACATCAGAATTTGTAGCAAAAAAATGAAAACCCTTAAAACTGAAAGTAATCCCCATATATTTGGTATCGCCGTGTAGGGAATTTAATTTCTAGCGCATTTCTGAAGACCTTTTCGAAAAATATTCAAAATTGCCCGAGAAATCAGGAAAATATGGAAATTTAATGAGATTCAATACAAAACATCAGAATTTGTAGCAAAAAAATGAAAACCCTTAAAACTGAAAGCAATCACCACATATTTGGTATCCCCGTGTAGGGAATTTAATTTCCAGCTCGTTTCCGAAGACTTTTTCGAAAAATATTCAAAATTGCTCGAGAAATCGGGAAAATATGGAAATTCAATGAGATTCAATACAAAACATCAGAATTTGTAGCAAAAAAATGAAAACCCTTAAAACTGAAAGCAATCGCCACATATTTGGTATCGCCGTGTAGGGAATTTCATTTCTAGTACTTCAGTTCCGAAGACCTTTTCGAAAAATATTCAAAATTGCCCGAGAAATCGGGAAAATATTGAAATTTAATGAGATTCAATACAAAACATCAGAATTTGTAGCAAAAAAATGAAAACCCTTAAAACTGAAAGCAATCCCCACATATTTGGTAGCGCCTTGTAGGGAATTTAATTTCTAGCGCATTTCCGAAGACCTTTTCGAAAAATATTCAAAATTACCCGAGAAATCGGGAAAATATGGAAATTTAATGAGATTCAATACAAAACATCAGAATTTGTAGCAAAAAAATGAAAACCCTTAAAACTGAAAGCAATCCTCACATATTTAGTATCGCCGTGTAGGGAATTTAATTTCTACCGCATTTCCGAAAACCTTTTCGAAAAATATTCCAAATTGCCCGAGAAAGCAGGAAAATATGGAAATTTAATGAGATTCAATACAAAACATCAGAATATGTAGCAGAAAAATGAAAACCCTTAAAACTGAAAACAATCCCCACATATTTGGTATCGCCGTGTAGGGAATATAATTTCTAGCGCATTTCCGAAGACCTTTTCGAAAAATATTCAAAATTGCCCCAGAAATCGGGAAAATATGGAAATTTAATGAGATTCAATACAAAACATCAGAATTTGTAGCAAAAAAATGAAAACCCTTAAAACTGAAAACAATCCCCACATATTTGGTATCGCCGTGTAGGGAATTTAATTTCTAGCGCATTTCCGAAGACCTTTTCGAAAAATAATCGAAATTGCCCGAGAAATCGGGAAAATATGAAAATTTAATGAAATTCAATACAAAACATCAGAATTTGTAGCAAAAAAATGAAAACCCTTAGAACTGTAAGCAATACCCACATATTTGGGATTTTAATTTCTAGCGTATTTCCGAAGACCTTTTCGAAAAATATTCAAAATTGCCCGGGAAATCGGGAAAATATGAAAATTTAATGAGATTCAATACAAAACATCAGAATTTGTAGCAAAAAAATGAAAACCCTAAAAAGTGAAAGAAATCCCCACATGTTTGGTATCGCCGTGTAGGGAATTTAATTTCTAGCGCATTTCCGAAGACCTTTTCGAAAAATATTCAAAATTGCCCGAGAAATCGGGAAAATATGGAATTTAATGAGATTCAATACAAAACATCAGAATTTTTAGCAAAAAAATGAAAACCCTTAAAACTGAAAGCAATCCCACACATATTTGGTATCGCCGTGTAGGGAATTTAATTTCTAGCGCATTTCCAAAGACCTTTTCGAAAAATATTCAAAATTGCCCGAGAAATCGAGCAAATATGGAAATTTAATGAGATTCAATACAAAACATCAGAATTTGTAGCAAAAAATGAAAACCATTAAAACTGAAAGCAATCCCCATATATTTGGTATCGCCGTGTAGGGAATTTAATTTCTAGCGCATTTCTGAAGACCTTTTCGAAAAATATTCAAAATTGCCCGGGAAATCGGGAAAATATGAAAATTTAATGAGATTCAATACAAAACATCAGAATTTGTAGCAAAAAAATGAAAACCCTAAAAAGTGAAAGAAATCCCCACATGTTTGGTATCGCCGTGTAGGGAATTTAATTTCTAGCGCATTTCCGAAGACCTTTTCGAAAAATATTCCAAATTGCCCGAGAAATCGGGAAAATATGGAAATTTGATGAGATTCAATACAAAACATCAGAATATGTAGCAGAAAAATGAAAACCCTTAAAACTGAAAGCAATCCCCACATATTTGGTATCGCCGTGTAGGGAATTTAATTTCTAGCGCATTTCCGAAGACCTTTTCGAAAAATATTCAAAATTGCCCGAGAAATCGGGCAAATATGGAAATTTAATGAGATTCAATACAAAACATCAGATTTTGTAGCAAAAAACTGAAAACCCTTAAAACTGAAAGCAATCCCCATATATTTGGTATCGCCGTATAGGGAATTTAATTTCTAGCGCATTTCCGAAGACCTTTTCGAAAAATATACAAAATTGCCCGAGAAATCGGGAAAATATCGAAATTCAATGAGATTCAATACAAAACATCAGAATTTGTAGCAAAAAAATGAAAACCCTTAAAACTGAAAGCAATCCCCACATATTTGGTATCGCCGTGTAGGGAATTTAATTTCTAGCGCATTTCCGAAGACCTTTTTGAAAAATATTCAAAATTGCCCGAGAAATCGGGAAAATATTGAAATTTAATGAGATTCAATACAAAACATCAGAATTTGTAGCAAAAAAATGAAAACTCTTAAAACTGAAAGCAATCCCCACATATTTAGTATCGCCTTGTAGGGAATTTAATTTCTAGCGCATTTCCGAAGACCTTTTCGAAAAATATTCAAAATTGCCCGAGAAATCGGGAAAATATGGAAATTTAATGAGATTCAATACAAAACATCAGAATTTGTAGCAAAAAAATGAAAACCCTTAAAACTGAAAGAAATCCCCACATATTTGGTATCGCCGTGTAGGGAATTAAATTTCTAGCGCATTTCCGAAGACCTTTTCGAAAAATAATCGAAATTGCCCGAGAAATCGGGAAAATATGAAAATTTAATGAGATTCAATACAAAACATCAGAATTTGTAGCAAAAAAATGAAAACCCTTAGAACTGTAAGCAATACCCACATATTTGGGATTTTAATTTCTAGCGTATTTCCGAAGACCTTTTCGAAAAATATTCACAATTGCCCGGGAAATCGGGAAAATATGGAAATTTAATGAGATTCGATACAAAACATCAGAATTTGTAGCAAAAAAATGAAAACCCTTAAAAGTGAAAGAAATCCCCACATGTTTGGTATCGCCGTGTAGGCAATTTAATTTCTAGCGCATTTCCGAAGACCTTTTCGAAAAATATTCAAAATTGCCCGAGAAATCGGGAAAATATGGAATTTAATGAGATTCAATACAAAACATCAGAATTTGTAGCAAAAAAATGAAAACCCTTAAAACTGAAAGCAATCCCCACATATTTGGTATCGCCGTGTAGGGAATTTAATTTCTAGCGCATTTCCAAAGACCTTTTCGAAAAATATTCAAAATTGCCCGAGAAATCGGGCAAATATGGAAATTTAATGAGATTCAATACAAAACATCAGAATTTGTAGCAAAAAAATGAAAACCCTTAAAACTGAAAGCAATCCCCATATATTTGGTATCGCCGTGTAGGGAATTTAATTTCTAGCGCATTTCTGAAGACCTTTTCGAAAAATATTCAAAATTGCCCGAGAAATCGGGCAAATATGGAAATTTAATGAGATTCAATACAAAACATCAGAATTTGTAGCAAAAAAATGAAAACCCTTAAAACTGAAAGCAATCCCCATATATTTGGTATCGCCGTGTAGGGAATTTAATTTCCTGCGCATTTCTGAAGACCTTTTCGAAAAATATTCAAAATTGCCCGAGAAATCAGGAAAATATGGAAATTTAACGAGATTCAATACAAAACATCAGAATTTGTAGCAAAAAAATGAAAACCCTTAAAACTGAAAGCAATCACCACATATTTGGTATCGCCGTGTAGGGAATTTAATTTCTACCGCATTTCCGAAAACCTTTTCGAAAAATATTCCAAATTGCCCGAGAAATCGGGAAAATATGGAAATTTAATGAGATTCAATACAAAACATCAGAATATGTAGCAGAAAAATGAAAACCCTTAAAACTGAAAGGAATCCCCACATATTTGGTATCACCGTGTAGGGAATTTAATTTCTAGCGCATTTCCGAAGACCTTTTCGAAAAATATTCAAAATTGCCCGAGAAATCGGGCAAATATGGAAATTTAATGAGACTCAATACAAAACATCAGAATTTGTAGCAAAAAACTGAAAACCCTTAAAACTGAAAGCAATCCCCACATATTTGGTATCGCCGTATAGGGAATTTAATTTCTAGCGCATTTCCGAAGACCTTTTCGAAAAATATTCAAAATTGCCCGAGAAATCGAGAAAATATGGAAATTCAATGAGATTCAATACAAAACATCAGAATTTGTAGCAAAAAAATGAAAACCCTTAAAACTGAAAGCAATCCCCACATATTTGGTATCGCCGTGTAGGGAATTTAATTTCTAGCGCATTTCCGAAGACCTTTTGAAAAATATTCAAAATTGCCCGAGAAATCGGGAAAATATTGAAATTTAATGAGATTCAATACAAAACATCAGAATTTGTAGCAAAAAAATGAAAACTCTTAAAACTGAAAGCAATCCCCACATATTTGGTATAGCCTTGTAGGGAGTTTAATTTCTTGCGCATTTCCGAAGACCTTTTCGAAAAATATTCAAAATTGCCCGAGAAATCGGGAAAATATGGAAATTTAATGAGATTCAATACAAAACATCAGAATTTGTAGCAAAAAAATGAAAACCCTTAAAACTGAAAGCAATCCCCACATATTTGGTATCGCCGTGTAGGGAATTTAATTTCTAGCGCATTTCCAAAGACCTTTTCGAAAAATATTCAAAATTGCCCGAGAAATCGGGCAAATATGGAAATTTAATGAGATTTAATACAAAACATCAGAATTTGTAGCAAAAAAATGAAAACCCTTAAAACTGAAAGTAATCCCCATATATTTGGTATCGCCGTGTAGGGAATTTAATTTCTAGCGCATTTCTGAAGACCTTTTCGAAAAATATTCAAAATTGCCCGAGAAATCAGGAAAATATGGAAATTTAATGAGATTCAATACAAAACATCAGAATTTGTAGCAAAAAAATGAAAACCCTTAAAACTGAAAGCAATCACCACATATTTGGTATCCCCGTGTAGGGAATTTAATTTCCAGCTCGTTTCCGAAGACTTTTTCGAAAAATATTCAAAATTGCTCGAGAAATCGGGAAAATATGGAAATTCAATGAGATTCAATACAAAACATCAGAATTTGTAGCAAAAAAATGAAAACCCTTAAAACTGAAAGCAATCGCCACATATTTGGTATCGCCGTGTAGGGAATTTCATTTCTAGTACTTCAGTTCCGAAGACCTTTTCGAAAAATATTCAAAATTGCCCGAGAAATCGGGAAAATATTGAAATTTAATGAGATTCAATACAAAACATCAGAATTTGTAGCAAAAAAATGAAAACCCTTAAAACTGAAAGCAATCCCCACATATTTGGTAGCGCCTTGTAGGGAATTTAATTTCTAGCGCATTTCCGAAGACCTTTTCAAAAAATATTCAAAATTACCCGAGAAATCGGGAAAATATGGAAATTTAATGAGATTCAATACAAAACATCAGAATTTGTAGCAAAAAAATGAAAACCCTTAAAACTGAAAGCAATCCTCACATATTTAGTATCGCCGTGTAGGGAATTTAATTTCTACCGCATTTCCGAAAACCTTTTCGAAAAATATTCCAAATTGCCCGAGAAAGCAGGAAAATATGGAAATTTAATGAGATTCAATACAAAACATCAGAATATGTAGCAGAAAAATGAAAACCCTTAAAACTGAAAACAATCCCCACATATTTGGTATCGCCGTGTAGGGAATATAATTTCTAGCGCATTTCCGAAGACCTTTTCGAAAAATATTCAAAATTGCACGAGAAATCGGGCAAATACGGAAATTTAATGAGATCCAAAACAAAACATCAGAATTTGTAGCAAAAAAATGAAAACCCTTAAAACTGAAAGCAATCCCCACATATTTGGTATCGCCGTGTAGGGATTTTAATTTCTAGCGCATTTCCGAAGACCTTTTCGAAAAATATTCAAAATTGCCCCAGAAATCGGGAAAATATGGAAATTTAATGAGATTCAATACAAAACATCAGAATTTGTAGCAAAAAAATGAAAACCCTTAAAACTGAAAACAATCCCCACATATTTGGTATCGCCGTGTAGGGAATTTAATTTCTAGCGCATTTCCGAAGACCTTTTCGAAAAATAATCGAAATTGCCCGAGAAATCGGGAAAATATGAAAATTTAATGAAATTCAATACAAAACATCAGAATTTGTAGCAAAAAAATGAAAACCCTTAGAACTGTAAGCAATACCCACATATTTGGGATTTTAATTTCTAGCGTATTTCCGAAGACCTTTTCGAAAAATATTCAAAATTGCCCGGGAAATCGGGAAAATATGAAAATTTAATGAGATTCAATACAAAACATCAGAATTTGTAGCAAAAAAATGAAAACCCTAAAAAGTGAAAGAAATCCCCACATGTTTGGTATCGCCGTGTAGGGAATTTAATTTCTAGCGCATTTCCGAAGACCTTTTCGAAAAATATTCAAAATTGCCCGAGAAATCGGGAAAATATGGAATTTAATGAGATTCAATACAAAACATCAGAATTTTTAGCAAAAAAATGAAAACCCTTAAAACTGAAAGCAATCCCACACATATTTGGTATCGCCGTGTAGGGAATTTAATTTCTAGCGCATTTCCAAAGACCTTTTCGAAAAATATTCAAAATTGCCCGAGAAATCGAGCAAATATGGAAATTTAATGAGATTCAATACAAAACATCAGAATTTGTAGCAAAAAATGAAAACCATTAAAACTGAAAGCAATCCCCATATATTTGGTATCGCCGTGTAGGGAATTTAATTTCTAGCGCATTTCTGAAGACCTTTTCGAAAAATATTCAAAATTGCCCGGGAAATCGGGAAAATATGAAAATTTAATGAGATTCAATACAAAACATCAGAATTTGTAGCAAAAAATGAAAACCCTAAAAAGTGAAAGAAATCCCCACATGTTTGGTATCGCCGTGTAGGGAATTTAATTTCTAGCGCATTTCCGAAGACCTTTTCGAAAAATATTCCAAATTGCCCGAGAAATCGGGAAAATATGGAAATTTGATGAGATTCAATACAAAACATCAGAATATGTAGCAGAAAAATGAAAACCCTTAAAACTGAAAGCAATCCCCACATATTTGGTATCGCCGTGTAGGGAATTTAATTTCTAGCGCATTTCCGAAGACCTTTTCGAAAAATATTCAAAATTGCCCGAGAAATCGGGCAAATATGGAAATTTAATGAGATTCAATACAAAACATCAGATTTTGTAGCAAAAAACTGAAAACCCTTAAAACTGAAAGCAATCCCCATATATTTGGTATCGCCGTATAGGGAATTTAATTTCTAGCGCATTTCCGAAGACCTTTTCGAAAAATATACAAAATTGCCCGAGAAATCGGGAAAATATCGAAATTCAATGAGATTCAATACAAAACATCAGAATTTGTAGCAAAAAAAATGAAAACCCTTAAAACTGAAAGCAATCCCCACATGTTTGGTATCGCCGTGTAGGGAATTTAATTTCTAGCGCATTTCCGAAGACCTTTTCGAAAAATATTCAAAATTGCCCGAGAAATCGGGAAAATATGGAATTTAATGAGATTCAATACAAAACATCAGAATTTTTAGCAAAAAAATGAAAACCCTTAAAACTGAAAGCAATCCCACACATATTTGGTATCGCCGTGTAGGGAATTTAATTTCTAGCGCATTTCCAAAGACCTTTTCGAAAAATATTCAAAATTGCCCGAGAAATCGAGCAAATATGGAAATTTAATGAGATTCAATACAAAACATCAGAATTTGTAGCAAAAAATGAAAACCATTAAAACTGAAAGCAATCCCCATATATTTGGTATCGCCGTGTAGGGAATTTAATTTCTAGCGCATTTCTGAAGACCTTTTCGAAAAATATTCAAAATTGCCCGGGAAATCGGGAAAATATGAAAATTTAATGAGATTCAATACAAAACATCAGAATTTGTAGCAAAAAAATGAAAACCCTAAAAAGTGAAAGAAATCCCCACATGTTTGGTATCGCCGTGTAGGGAATTTAATTTCTAGCGCATTTCCGAAGACCTTTTCGAAAAATATTCAAAATTGCCCGAGAAATCGGGAAAATATGGAATTTAATGAGATTCAATACAAAACATCAGAATTTTTAGCAAAAAAATGAAAACCCTTAAAACTGAAAGCAATCCCACACATATTTGGTATCGCCGTGTAGGGAATTTAATTTCTAGCGCATTTCCAAAGACCTTTTCGAAAAATATTCAAAATTGCCCGAGAAATCGAGCAAATATGGAAATTTAATGAGATTCAATACAAAACATCAGAATTTGTAGCAAAAAATGAAAACCATTAAAACTGAAAGCAATCCCCATATATTTGGTATCGCCGTGTAGGGAATTTAATTTCTAGCGCATTTCTGAAGACCTTTTCGAAAAATATTCAAAATTGCCCGGGAAATCGGGAAAATATGAAAATTTAATGAGATTCAATACAAAACATCAGAATTTGTAGCAAAAAAATGAAAACCCTAAAAAGTGAAAGAAATCCCCACATGTTTGGTATCGCCGTGTAGGGAATTTAATTTCTAGCGCATTTCCGAAGACCTTTTCGAAAAATATTCCAAATTGCCCGAGAAATCGGGAAAATATGGAAATTTGATGAGATTCAATACAAAACATCAGAATATGTAGCAGAAAAATGAAAACCCTTAAAACTGAAAGCAATCCCCACATATTTGGTATCGCCGTGTAGGGAATTTAATTTCTAGCGCATTTCCGAAGACCTTTTCGAAAAATATTCAAAATTGCCCGAGAAATCGGGCAAATATGGAAATTTAATGAGATTCAATACAAAACATCAGATTTTGTAGCAAAAAACTGAAAACCCTTAAAACTGAAAGCAATCCCCATATATTTGGTATCGCCGTATAGGGAATTTAATTTCTAGCGCATTTCCGAAGACCTTTTCGAAAAATATACAAAATTGCCCGAGAAATCGGGAAAATATCGAAATTCAATGAGATTCAATACAAAACATCAGAATTTGTAGCAAAAAAAATGAAAACCCTTAAAACTGAAAGCAATCCCCACATGTTTGGTATCGCCGTGTAGGGAATTTAATTTCTAGCGCATTTCCGAAGACCTTTTCGAAAAATATTCAAAATTGCCCGAGAAATCGGGAAAATATGGAATTTAATGAGATTCAATACAAAACATCAGAATTTTTAGCAAAAAAATGAAAACCCTTAAAACTGAAAGCAATCCCACACATATTTGGTATCGCCGTGTAGGGAATTTAATTTCTAGCGCATTTCCAAAGACCTTTTCGAAAAATATTCAAAATTGCCCGAGAAATCGAGCAAATATGGAAATTTAATGAGATTCAATACAAAACATCAGAATTTGTAGCAAAAAATGAAAACCATTAAAACTGAAAGCAATCCCCATATATTTGGTATCGCCGTGTAGGGAATTTAATTTCTAGCGCATTTCTGAAGACCTTTTCGAAAAATATTCAAAATTGCCCGGGAAATCGGGAAAATATGAAAATTTAATGAGATTCAATACAAAACATCAGAATTTGTAGCAAAAAAATGAAAACCCTAAAAAGTGAAAGAAATCCCCACATGTTTGGTATCGCCGTGTAGGGAATTTAATTTCTAGCGCATTTCCGAAGACCTTTTCGAAAAATATTCCAAATTGCCCGAGAAATCGGGAAAATATGGAAATTTGATGAGATTCAATACAAAACATCAGAATATGTAGCAGAAAAATGAAAACCCTTAAAACTGAAAGCAATCCCCACATATTTGGTATCGCCGTGTAGGGAATTTAATTTCTAGCGCATTTCCGAAGACCTTTTCGAAAAATATTCAAAATTGCCCGAGAAATCGGGCAAATATGGAAATTTAATGAGATTCAATACAAAACATCAGATTTTGTAGCAAAAAACTGAAAACCCTTAAAACTGAAAGCAATCCCCATATATTTGGTATCGCCGTATAGGGAATTTAATTTCTAGCGCATTTCCGAAGACCTTTTCGAAAAATATACAAAATTGCCCGAGAAATCGGGAAAATATCGAAATTCAATGAGATTCAATACAAAACATCAGAATTTGTAGCAAAAAAAATGAAAACCCTTAAAACTGAAAGCAATCCACACATATTTGGTATCGCCGTGTAGGGAATTTAATTTCTAGCGCATTTCCGAAGACCTTTTTGAAAAATATTCAAAATTGCCCGAGAAATCGGGAAAATATTGAAATTTAATGAGATTCAATACAAAACATCAGAATTTGTAGCAAAAAAATGAAAACTCTTAAAACTGAAAGCAATCCCCACATATTTAGTATCGCCTTGTAGGGAATTTAATTTCTAGCGCATTTCCGAAGACCTTTTCGAAAAATATTCAAAATTGCCCGAGAAATCGGGAAAATATGGAAATTTAATGAGATTCAATACAAAACATCAGAATTTGTAGCAAAAAAATGAAAACCCTTAAAACTGAAAGAAATCCCCACATATTTGGTATCGCCGTGTAGGGAATTAAATTTCTAGCGCATTTCCGAAGACCTTTTCGAAAAATAATCGAAATTGCCCGAGAAATCGGGAAAATATGAAAATTTAATGAGATTCAATACAAAACATCAGAATTTGTAGCAAAAAAATGAAAACCCTTAGAACTGTAAGCAATACCCACATATTTGGGATTTTAATTTCTGGCGTATTTCCGAAGACCTTTTCGAAAAATATTCAAAATTGCCCGGGAAATCGGGAAAATATGGAAATTTAATGAGATTCGATACAAAACATCAGAATTTGTAGCAAAAAAATGAAAACCCTTAAAAGTGAAAGAAATCCCCACATGTTTGGTATCGCCGTGTAGGCAATTTAATTTCTAGCGCATTTCCGAAGACCTTTTCGAAAAATATTCAAAATTGCCCGAGAAATCGGGAAAATATGGAATTTAATGAGATTCAATACAAAACATCAGAATTTGTAGCAAAAAAATGAAAACCCTTAAAACTGAAAGCAATCCCCACATATTTGGTATCGCCGTGTAGGGAATTTAATTTCTAGCGCATTTCCAAAGACCTTTTCGAAAAATATTCAAAATTGCCCGAGAAATCGGGCAAATATGGAAATTTAATGAGATTCAATACAAAACATCAGAATTTGTAGCAAAAAAATGAAAACCCTTAAAACTGAAAGCAATCCCCATATATTTGGTATCGCCGTGTAGGGAATTTAATTTCTAGCGCATTTCTGAAGACCTTTTCGAAAAATATTCAAAATTGCCCGAGAAATCGGGCAAATATGGAAATTTAATGAGATTCAATACAAAACATCAGAATTTGTAGGAAAAAAATGAAAACCCTTAAAACTGAAAGCAATCCCCATATATTTGGTATCGCCGTGTAGGGAATTTAATTTCCTGCGCATTTCTGAAGACCTTTTCGAAAAATATTCAAAATTGCCCGAGAAATCAGGAAAATATGGAAATTTAACGAGATTCAATACAAAACATCAGAATTTGTAGCAAAAAAATGAAAACCCTTAAAACTGAAAGCAATCACCACATATTTGGTATCGCCGTGTAGGGAATTTAATTTCTACCGCATTTCCGAAAACCTTTTCGAAAAATATTCCAAATTGCCCGAGAAATCGGGAAAATATGGAAATTTAATGAGATTCAATACAAAACATCAGAATATGTAGCAGAAAAATGAAAACCCTTAAAACTGAAAGGAATCCCCACATATTTGGTATCACCGTGTAGGGAATTTAATTTCTAGCGCATTTCCGAAGACCTTTTCGAAAAATATTCAAAATTGCCCGAGAAATCGGGCAAATATGGAAATTTAATGAGACTCAATACAAAACATCAGAATTTGTAGCAAAAAACTGAAAACCCTTAAAACTGAAAGCAATCCCCACATATTTGGTATCGCCGTATAGGGAATTTAATTTCTAGCGCATTTCCGAAGACCTTTTCGAAAAATATTCAAAATTGCCCGAGAAATCGAGAAAATATGGAAATTCAATGAGATTCAATACAAAACATCAGAATTTGTAGCAAAAAAATGAAAACCCTTAAAACTGAAAGCAATCCCCACATATTTGGTATCGCCGTGTAGGGAATTTAATTTCTAGCGCATTTCCGAAGACCTTTTGAAAAATATTCAAAATTGCCCGAGAAATCGGGAAAATATTGAAATTTAATGAGATTCAATACAAAACATCAGAATTTGTAGCAAAAAAATGAAAACTCTTAAAACTGAAAGCAATCCCCACATATTTGGTATAGCCTTGTAGGGAGTTTAATTTCTTGCGCATTTCCGAAGACCTTTTCGAAAAATATTCAAAATTGCCCGAGAAATCGGGAAAATATGGAAATTTAATGAGATTCAATACAAAACATCAGAATTTGTAGCAAAAAAATGAAAACCCTTAAAACTGAAAGCAATCCCCACATATTTGGTATCGCCGTGTAGGGAATTTAATTTCTAGCGCATTTCCAAAGACCTTTTCGAAAAATATTCAAAATTGCCCGAGAAATCGGGCAAATATGGAAATTTAATGAGATTTAATACAAAACATCAGAATTTGTAGCAAAAAAATGAAAACCCTTAAAACTGAAAGTAATCCCCATATATTTGGTATCGCCGTGTAGGGAATTTAATTTCTAGCGCATTTCTGAAGACCTTTTCGAAAAATATTCAAAATTGCCCGAGAAATCAGGAAAATATGGAAATTTAATGAGATTCAATACAAAACATCAGAATTTGTAGCAAAAAAATGAAAACCCTTAAAACTGAAAGCAATCACCACATATTTGGTATCCCCGTGTAGGGAATTTAATTTCCAGCTCGTTTCCGAAGACTTTTTCGAAAAATATTCAAAATTGCTCGAGAAATCGGGAAAATATGGAAATTCAATGAGATTCAATACAAAACATCAGAATTTGTAGCAAAAAAATGAAAACCCTTAAAACTGAAAGCAATCGCCACATATTTGGTATCGCCGTGTAGGGAATTTCATTTCTAGTACTTCAGTTCCGAAGACCTTTTCGAAAAATATTCAAAATTGCCCGAGAAATCGGGAAAATATTGAAATTTAATGAGATTCAATACAAAACATCAGAATTTGTAGCAAAAAAATGAAAACCCTTAAAACTGAAAGCAATCCCCACATATTTGGTAGCGCCTTGTAGGGAATTTAATTTCTAGCGCATTTCCGAAGACCTTTTCAAAAAATATTCAAAATTACCCGAGAAATCGGGAAAATATGGAAATTTAATGAGATTCAATACAAAACATCAGAATTTGTAGCAAAAAAATGAAAACCCTTAAAACTGAAAGCAATCCTCACATATTTAGTATCGCCGTGTAGGGAATTTAATTTCTACCGCATTTCCGAAAACCTTTTCGAAAAATATTCCAAATTGCCCGAGAAAGCAGGAAAATATGGAAATTTAATGAGATTCAATACAAAACATCAGAATATGTAGCAGAAAAATGAAAACCCTTAAAACTGAAAACAATCCCCACATATTTGGTATCGCCGTGTAGGGAATATAATTTCTAGCGCATTTCCGAAGACCTTTTCGAAAAATATTCAAAATTGCACGAGAAATCGGGCAAATACGGAAATTTAATGAGATACAAAACAAAACATCAGAATTTGTAGCAAAAAAATGAAAACCCTTAAAACTGAAAGCAATCCCCACATATTTGGTATCGCCGTGTAGGGATTTTAATTTCTAGCGCATTTCCGAAGACCTTTTCGAAAAATATTCAAAATTGCCCCAGAAATCGGGAAAATATGGAAATTTAATGAGATTCAATACAAAACATCAGAATTTGTAGCAAAAAAATGAAAACCCTTAAAACTGAAAACAATCCCCACATATTTGGTATCGCCGTGTAGGGAATTTAATTTCTAGCGCATTTCCGAAGACCTTTTCGAAAAATAATCGAAATTGCCCGAGAAATCGGGAAAATATGAAAATTTAATGAAATTCAATACAAAACATCAGAATTTGTAGCAAAAAAATGAAAACCCTTAGAACTGTAAGCAATACCCACATATTTGGGATTTTAATTTCTAGCGTATTTCCGAAGACCTTTTCGAAAAATATTCAAAATTGCCCGAGAAATCGGGAAAATATGGAATTTAATGAGATTCAATACAAAACATCAGAATTTTTAGCAAAAAAATGAAAACCCTTAAAACTGAAAGCAATCCCACACATATTTGGTATCGCCGTGTAGGGAATTTAATTTCTAGCGCATTTCCAAAGACGTTTTCGAAAAATATTCAAAATTGCCCGAGAAATCGAGCAAATATGGAAATTTAATGAGATTCAATACAAAACATCAGAATTTGTAGCAAAAAATGAAAACCATTAAAACTGAAAGCAATCCCCATATATTTGGTATCGCCGTGTAGGGAATTTAATTTCTAGCGCATTTCTGAAGACCTTTTCGAAAAATATTCAAAATTGCCCGGGAAATCGGGAAAATATGAAAATTTAATGAGATTCAATACAAAACATCAGAATTTGTAGCAAAAAAATGAAAACCCTAAAAAGTGAAAGAAATCCCCACATGTTTGGTATCGCCGTGTAGGGAATTTAATTTCTAGCGCATTTCCGAAGACCTTTTCGAAAAATATTCAAAATTGCCCGAGAAATCGGGAAAATATGGAAATTTAATGAGATTCAATACAAAACAACAGAATATGTAGCAGAAAAATGAAAACCCTTAAAACTGAAAGCAATCCCCACATATTTGGTATCGCCGTGTAGGGAATTTAATTTCTAGCGCATTTCCGAAGACCTTTTCGAAAAATATTCAAAATTGCCCCAGAAATCGGGAAAATATGGAAATTTAATGAGATTCAATACAAAACATCAGAATTTGTAGCAAAAAAATGAAAACCCTTAAAACTGAAAACAATCCCCACATATTTGGTATCGCCGTGTAGGGAATTTAATTTCTAGCGCATTTCCGAAGACCTTTTCGAAAAATAATCGAAATTGCCCGAGAAATCGGGAAAATATGAAAATTTAATGAAATTCAATACAAAACATCAGAATTTGTAGCAAAAAAATGAAAACCCTTAGAACTGTAAGCAATACCCACATATTTGGGATTTTAATTTCTAGCGTATTTCCGAAGACCTTTTCGAAAAATATTCAAAATTGCCCGAGAAATCGGGAAAATATGGAATTTAATGAGATTCAATACAAAACATCAGAATTTTTAGCAAAAAAATGAAAACCCTTAAAACTGAAAGCAATCCCACACATATTTGGTATCGCCGTGTAGGGAATTTAATTTCTAGCGCATTTCCAAAGACGTTTTCGAAAAATATTCAAAATTGCCCGAGAAATCGAGCAAATATGGAAATTTAATGAGATTCAATACAAAACATCAGAATTTGTAGCAAAAAATGAAAACCATTAAAACTGAAAGCAATCCCCATATATTTGGTATCGCCGTGTAGGGAATTTAATTTCTAGCGCATTTCTGAAGACCTTTTCGAAAAATATTCAAAATTGCCCGGGAAATCGGGAAAATATGAAAATTTAATGAGATTCAATACAAAACATCAGAATTTGTAGCAAAAAAATGAAAACCCTAAAAAGTGAAAGAAATCCCCACATGTTTGGTATCGCCGTGTAGGGAATTTAATTTCTAGCGCATTTCCGAAGACCTTTTCGAAAAATATTCCAAATTGCCCGAGAAATCGGGAAAATATGGAAATTTGATGAGATTCAATACAAAACAACAGAATATGTAGCAGAAAAATGAAAACCCTTAAAACTGAAAGCAATCCCCACATATTTGGTATCGCCGTGTAGGGAATTTAATTTCTAGCGCATTTCCGAAGACCTTTTCGAAAAATATTCAAAATTGCCCGAGAAATCGGGCAAATATGGAAATTTAATGAGATTCAATACAAAACATCAGATTTTGTAGCAAAAAACTGAAAACCCTTAAAACTGAAAGCAATCCCCATATATTTGGTATCGCCGTATAGGGAATTTAATTTCTAGCGCATTTCCGAAGACCTTTTCGAAAAATATACAAAATTGCCCGAGAAATCGGGAAAATATCGAAATTCAATGAGATTCAATACAAAACATCAGAATTTGTAGCAAAAAAAATGAAAACCCTTAAAACTGAAAGCAATCCCCACATATTTGGTATCGCCGTGTAGGGAATTTAATTTCTAGCGCATTTCCGAAGACCTTTTTGAAAAATATTCAAAATTGCCCGAGAAATCGGGAAAATATTGAAATTTAATGAGATTCAATACAAAACATCAGAATTTGTAGCAAAAAAATGAAAACTCTTAAAACTGAAAGCAATCCCCACATATTTAGTATCGCCTTGTAGGGAATTTAATTTCTAGCGCATTTCCGAAGACCTTTTCGAAAAATATTCAAAATTGCCCGAGAAATCGGGAAAATATGGAAATTTAATGAGATTCAATACAAAACATCAGAATTTGTAGCAAAAAAATGAAAACCCTTAAAACTGAAAGAAATCCCCACATATTTGGTATCGCCGTGTAGGGAATTAAATTTCTAGCGCATTTCCGAAGACCTTTTCGAAAAATAATCGAAATTGCCCGAGAAATCGGGAAAATATGAAAATTTAATGAGATTCAATACAAAACATCAGAATTTGTAGCAAAAAAATGAAAACCCTTAGAACTGTAAGCAATACCCACATATTTGGGATTTTAATTTCTAGCGTATTTCCGAAGACCTTTTCGAAAAATATTCAAAATTGCCCGGGAAATCGGGAAAATATGGAAATTTAATGAGATTCGATACAAAACATCAGAATTTGTAGCAAAAAAATGAAAACCCTTAAAAGTGAAAGAAATCCCCACATGTTTGGTATCGCCGTGTAGGCAATTTAATTTCTAGCGCATTTCCGAAGACCTTTTCGAAAAATATTCAAAATTGCCCGAGAAATCGGGAAAATATGGAATTTAATGAGATTCAATACAAAACATCAGAATTTGTAGCAAAAAAATGAAAACCCTTAAAACTGAAAGCAATCCCCACATATTTGGTATCGCCGTGTAGGGAATTTAATTTCTAGCGCATTTCCAAAGACCTTTTCGAAAAATATTCAAAATTGCCCGAGAAATCGGGCAAATATGGAAATTTAATGAGATTCAATACAAAACATCAGAATTTGTAGCAAAAAAATGAAAACCCTTAAAACTGAAAGCAATCCCCATATATTTGGTATCGCCGTGTAGGGAATTTAATTTCTAGCGCATTTCTGAAGACCTTTTCGAAAAATATTCAAAATTGCCCGAGAAATCAGGAAAATATGGAAATTTAATGAGATTCAATACAAAACATCAGAATTTGTAGCAAAAAAATGAAAACCCTTAAAACTGAAAGCAGTCACCACATATTTGGTATCGCCGTGTAGGGAATTTAATTTCTACCGCATTTCCGAAAACCTTTTCGAAAAATATTCCAAATTGCCCGAGAAATCGGGCAAATATGGAAATTTAATGAGACTCAATACAAAACATCAGAATTTGTAGCAAAAAACTGAAAACCCTTAAAACTGAAAGTAATCCCCACATATTTGGTATCGCCGTATAGGGAATTTAATTTCTAGCGCATTTCCGAAGACCTTTTCGAAAAATATACAAAATTGCCCGAGAAATCGCGAAAATATGGAAATTCAATGAGATTCAATACAAAACATCAGAATTTGTAGCAAAAAAATGAAAACCCTTAAAACTGAAAGCAATCCCCACATATTTGATATCGCCGTGTAGGGAATTTAATTTCTAGCGCATTTCCGAAGACCTTTTTGAAAAATATTCAAAATTGCCCGAGAAATCGGGGAAATATTGAAATTTAATGAGATTCAATACAAAACATCAGAATTTGTAGCAAAAAAATGAAAACTCTTAAAACTGAAAGCAATCCCCACATATTTGGTATCGCCTTGTAGGGAATTTAATTTCTAACGCATTTCCGAAGACCTTTTCGAAAAATATTCAAAATTGCCCGGGAAATCGGGAAAATATGGAAATTTAATGAGATTCGATACAAAACATCAGAATTTGTAGCAAAAAAATGAAAACCCTTAAAACTGAAAGCAATCCCCACATATTTGGTATCGCCGTGTAGGGAATTTAATTTCTAGCGCATTTCCGAAGACCTTTTTGAAAAATATTCAAAATTGCCCGAGAAATCGGGGAAATATTTAAATTTAATGAGATTCAATACAAAACATCAGAATTTGTAGCAAAAAAATGAAAACTCTTAAAACTGAAAGCAATCCCCATATATTTGGTATCGCCGTGTAGGGAATTTAATTTCTAGCGCATTTCTGAAGACCTTTTCGAAAAATATTCAAAATTGCCCGAGAAATCAGGAAAATATGGAAATTTAATGAGATTCAATACAAAACATCAGAATTTGTAGCAAAAAAATGAAAACCCTTAAAACTGAAAGCAGTCACCACATATTTGGTATCGCCGTGTAGGGAATTTAATTTCTACCGCATTTCCGAAAACCTTTTCGAAAAATATTCCAAATTGCCCGAGAAATCGGGCAAATATGGAAATTTAATGAGACTCAATACAAAACATCAGAATTTGTAGCAAAAAACTGAAAACCCTTAAAACTGAAAGCAAATCCCCACATATTTGGTATCGCCGTATAGGGAATTTAATTTCTAGCGCATTTCCGAAGACCTTTTCGAAAAATATACAAAATTGCCCGAGAAATGAAAACCCTTAAAACTGAAAGCATTCCCCCACATATTTGGTATCGCCGTGTAGGGAATTTAATTTCTAGCGCATTTCCAAAGACCTTTTCGAAAAATATTCAAAATTGCCCGAGAAATCATGAAAATATGGAAATTTAATGAGATTCAATACAAAACATCAGAATTTGTAGCAAAAAAATGAAAACCCTTAAAACTGAAAGCAATCACCACATATTTGGTATCGCCGCGTAGGGAATTTAATTTCTACCGCATTTCCGAAAACCTTTTCGAAAAATATTCCAAATTGCCCGAGAAATCGGGAAAATATGGAAATTTAATGAGATTCAATACAAAACATCAGAATATGCAGCAGAAAAATGAAAACCCTTAAAACTGAAAGGAATCCACACATATTTGGTATCGCCGTGTAGGGAATTTAATTTCTAGCGCATTTCCGAAGACCTTTTCGAAAAATATTCAAAATTGCCCGAGAAATCGGGAAAATATGGAAATTTAATGAGATTCAATACAAAACATCAGAATTTGTAGCAAAAAAATGAAAACACTTAAAACTGAAAGCAATCCCCACATATTTGGTATCCCCGTGTAGGGAATTTAATTTCCAGCTCGTTTCCGAAGACTTTTTCGAAAAATATTCAAAATTGCTCGAGAAATCGGGAAAATATGGAAATTCAATGAGATTCAATACAAAACATCAGAATTTGTAGCAAAAAAATGAAAACCCTTAAAACTGAAAGCAATCCCCATATATTTGGTATCGCCGTGTAGGGAATTTCATTTCTAGCACATTTCCGAAGACCTTTCGAAAAATATTCAAAATTGCCCGAGAAATCGGGAAAATATTGAAATTTAATGAGATTCAATACAAAACATCAGAATTTGTAGCAAAAAAATGAAAACCCTTAAAACTGAAAGCAATCCCCACATATTTGGTAGCGCCTTGTAGGGAATTTAATTTCTAGCGCATTTCCGAAGACCTTTTCAAAAAATATTCAAAATTACCCGAGAAATCTGGCAAATATGGAAATTTAATGAGATCCAATACAAAACATCAGAATTTGTAGCAAAAAAATGAAAACCCTTAAAACTGAAAGCAATCCCCACATATTTGGTATCGCCGTGTAGGGAATTTAATTTCTAGCGCATTTCCGAAGACCTTTTCGAAAAATATTCAAAATTGCTCCAGAAATCGGGAAAATATGGAAATTTAATGAGATTCAATACAAAACATCAGAATTTGTAGCAAAAAAATGAAAACCCTTAAAACTGAAAACAATCCCCACATATTTGGTATCGCCGTGTAGGGAATTTAATTTCTAGCGCATTTCCGAAGACCTTTTCGAAAAATAATCGAAATTGCCCGAGAAATCGGGAAAATATGGAAATTTAATGAGATTCAATACAAAACATCAGAATTTGTAGCAAAAAAATGAAAACCCTTAAAACTGAAAGCAATCCCCACATATTTGGTATCGCCGTGTAGGGAATTTAATTTCTAGCGCATTTCCGAAGACCTTTTCGAAAAATATTCAAAATTGCCCCAGAAATCGGGAAAATATGGAAATTTAATGAGATTCAATACAAAACATCAGAATTTGTAGCAAAAAAATGAAAACCCTTAAAACTGAAAGCAATCCCCACATATTTGGTATCGCCGTGTAGGGAATTTAATTTCTACCGCATTTCCGAAAACCTTTTCGAAAAATATTCCAAATTGCCCGAGAAAGCTGGAAAATATGGAAATTTAATGAGATTCAATACAAAACATCAGAATATGTAGCAGAAAAATGAAAACCCTTAAAACTGAAAGGAATCCCCACATATTTGGTATCGCCGTGTAGGGAATTTAATTTCTAGCGCATTTCCGAAGACCTTTTCGAAAAATATTCAAAATTGCACGAGAAATCGGGCAAATATGGAAATTTAATGAGATCCAATACAAAACATCAGAATTTGTAGCAAAAAAATGAAAACTCTTAAAACTGAAAACAATCCCCACATATTTGGTATCGCCGTGTAGGGAATTTAATTTCTAGCGCATTTCCGAAGAACTTTTCGAAAAATAATCGAAATTGCCCGAGAAATCGGGAAAATATGAAAATTTAATGAGATTTAATACAAAACATCAGAATTTGTAGCAAAAAAATGAAAACCCTTAGAACTGTAAGCAATACCCACATATTTGGGATTTTAATTTCTAGCGTATTTCCGAAGACCTTTTCGAAAAATATTCAAAATTGCCCGGGAAATCGGGAAAATATGGAAATTTAATGAGATTCAATACAAAACAACAGAATTTGTAGCAAAAAAAATGAAAACCCTTAAAAGTGAAAGAAATCCCCACATGTTTGGCATCGCCGTGTAGGGAATTTAATTTCTAGCGCATTTCCGAAGACCTTTTCGAAAAATATTCAAAATTGCCCGAGAAATCTGGAAAATATGGAATTTAATGAGATTCAATACAAAACATCAGAATTTGTAGCAAAAAAATGAAAACCCTTAAAACTGAAAGCAATCCCCACATATTTGGTATCGCCGTGTAGGGAATTTGATTTCTACCGCATTTCCGAAAACCTTTTCGAAAAATATTCCAAATTGCCCGAGAAATCGGCAAAATATGGAAATTTAATGAGATTCAATACAAAACATCAGAATTTGTAGCAAAAAAATGAAAATCCTTAAAACTGTAAGCAATCCCCACATATTTGGTATCGCCGTGTAGGGAATTTAATTTCTAGCGCATTTCCGAAGACCTTTTCGAAAAATATTCAAAATTGCCCGAGAAATCGGGAAAATGTGGAAATTCAATGAGATTCAATACAAAACATCAGAATTTGTAGGAAAAAAATAAAAAACCCTTAAAACTGAAAGCAATCCGCACATATTTGGTAATGCCGTGTAGGGAATTTAATTTCCAGCTCGTTTCCGAAGACCTTTTCGAAAAATATTCAAAATTGCCCGAGAAATCGGGAAAATATGGAAATTCAATGAGATTCAATACAAAACATCAGAATTTGTAGGAAAAAAAATGAAAACCCTTAAAACTGAAAGCAATCCCCACATATTTGGTATTGCATTTCCGAAGACCTTTTCGAAAAATAATCGAAATTGCCCGAGAAATCGGGAAAATATGGAAATTCAATGAGATTCAATACAAAACATCAGAATTTGTAGCAAAACAATGAAAACCCTTAAAACTGAAAGTAATCCCCACATATTTGGTATCGCCGTATAGGGAATTTAATTTCTAGCGCATTTCCGAAGACCTTTTCGAAAAATATACAAAATTGCTCGAGAAATCGTGAAAATATGGAAATTCAATGAGATTCAATACAAAACATCAGAATTTGTAGCAAAAAAATTAAAACCCTTAAAACTGAAAGCAATCCCCACATATTTGGTATTGCCGTGTAGGGAATTTAATTTCTAGCGCATTTCCGAAGACCTTTTCGAAAAATATTCAAAATTGCCCCAGAAATCGGGAAAATATGGAAATTTAATGATATTCAATACAAAACATCAGAATTTGTAGCAAAAAAATGAAAACCCTTAAAACTGAAAACAATCCCCACATATTTGGTATCGCCGTGTAGGGAATTTAATTTCTAACGCATTTCCGAAGATCTTTTCGAAATATAATCGAAATTGCCCGAGAAATCGGGAAAATATGGAAATTTAATGAGATTCAATACAAAACATCAGAATTTGTAGCAAAAAAATAAAAACCCTTAAAACTGAAAGCAAGCCCCACATGTTTGGTATCGCCGTGTAGGGAATTTAATTTCTACCGCATTTCCGAAGACCTTTTCGAAAAATATTCAAAATTGCCCGAGAAATCGGGAAAATATGGAATTTAATGAGATTCAATACAAAACATCAGAATTTGTAGCAAAAAAATGAAAACCTTTAAACTGAAAGCAATCCCCACATGTTTGGTATCGCCGTGTAGGGAATTTAATTTCTAGCGCATTTCCGAAGACCTTTTCGAAAAATATTCAAAATTGCCCCAGAAATCGGGAAAATATAGAAATTTAATGATATTCAATACAAAACATCAGAATTTGTAGCAAAAAAATGAAAACCCTTAAAACTGAAAACAATCCCCACATATTTGGTATCGCCGTGTAGGGAATTTAATTTCTAGCGCATTTCCGAAGATCTTTTCGAAATATAATCGAAATTGCCCGAGAAATCGGGAAAATATGGAAATTTAATGAGATTCAATACAAAACATCAGAATTTGTAGCAAAAAAATAAAAACCCTTAAAACTGAAAGCAATCCCCACATGTTTGGTAACGCCGTGTAGGGAATTTAATTTCTAGCGCATTTCCGAAGACCTTTTCGAAAAATATTCAAAATTGCCCGAGAAATCGGGAAAATATGGAATTTAATGAGATTCAATCCAAAACATCAGAATTTGTAGCAAAAAAATGAAAACCCTTAAAACTGAAAGCAATCCCCACATATTTGGTATCGCCGTGTAGGGAATTTAATTTCCAGCTCGTTTCCGAAGACCTTTTCGAAAAATATTCCAAATTGCCCGAGAAATCGGGAAAATATGGAAATTCAATGAGATTCAATACAAAACATCAGAATTTGTAGCAAAACAATTAAAACCCTTAAAACTGAAAGCAATCCCCACATATTTGGTATCGCCGTGTAGGGAATTTAATTTCTACCGCATTTCCGAAAACCTTTACGAAAAATATTCCAAATTGCCCGAGAAATCGGGAAAATATGGAAATTTAATGAGATTCAATACAAAACATCAGAATATGTAGCAGAAAAATGAAAACCCTTAAAACTGAAAGGAATCCCCACATATTTGGTATCGCCGTGTAGGGAATTTAATTTCTAGCGCATTTCCGAAGACCTTTTCGAAAAATATTCAAAATTGCCCGAGAAATCGGGCAAATATGGAAATTTAATGAGACTCAATACAAAACATCAGAATTTGTAGCAAAAAACTGAAAACCCTTAAAACTGAAAGCAATCCCCACATATTTGGTATCGCCGTATAGGGAATTTAATTTCTGGCGCATTTCCGAAGACCTTTTCGAAAAATATTCAAAATTGCCCGAAAAATCGGGAAACTATGGAAATTTAATGAGATTCAATACAAAACATCAGAATTTGTAGCAAAAAAATGAAAACACTTAAAACTGAAAGCAATCCCCACATATTTGGTATCGCCGTGTAGGGAATTTAATTTCCAGCTCGTTTCCGAAGACTTTTTCGAAAAATATTCAAAATTGCTCGAGAAATCGGGAAAATATTGAAATTTAATGAGATTCAATACAAAACATCAGAATTTGTAGCAAAAAAATGAAAACCCTTAAAACTGAAAGCAATCCCTACATATTTGGTAGCGCCTTGTAGGGAATTTAATTTCTAGCGCATTTCCGAAGACCTTTTCGAAAAATATTCAAAATTGCCCGATAAATCGGGAAAATATGGAAATTTAATGAGATTCAATACAAAACATCAGAATATGTAGCAGTAAAATGAAAACCCTTAAAACTGAAAGGAATCCCCACATATTTGGTATCGCCGTGTAGGGAATTTAATTTCCAGCTCGTTTCCGAAGACCTTTTCGAAAAATATTCCAAATTGCCCGAGAAATCGGGAAAATATGGAAATTCAATGAGATTCAATACAAAACATCAGAATTTGTAGCAAAACAATTAAAACCCTTAAAACTGAAAGCAATCCATTTCCGAAGACCTTTTCGAAAAATATTCAAAATTGCCCGATAAATCGGGAAAATATGGAAATTTAATGAGATTCAATACAAAACATCAGAATATGTAGCAGAAAAATGAAAACCCTTAAAACTGAAAGGAATCCCCACATATTTGGTATCGCCGTGTAGGGAATTTAATTTCCAGCTCGTTTCCGAAGACCTTTTCGAAAAATATTCCAAATTGCCCGAGAAATCGGGAAAATATGGAAATTCAATGAGATTCAATACAAAACATCAGAATTTGTAGCAAAACAATTAAAACCCTTAAAACTGAAAGCAATCCCCACATATTTGGTATCGCCGTGTAGGGAATTTAATTTCTACCGCATTTCCGAAAACCTTTTCGAAAAATATTCAAAATTGCCCGAAAAATCGGGAAAATATGGAAATTTAATGAGATTCAATACAAAACATCAGAATATGTAGCAGAAAAATGAAAACCTTTAAACTTAAAGGAATCCCCACATATTTGGTATCGCCGTGTAGGGAATTTAATTTCTAGTGCATTTCCGAAGACCTTTTCGAAAAATATTTAAAATTGCCCGAGAAATCGGGCAAATATGGAAATTTAATGAGACTCAATACAAAACATCAGAATTTGTAGCAAAAAACTGAAAACCCTTAAAACTGAAAGCAATCCCCACATATTTGGTATCGCCGTATAGGGAATTTAATTTCTGGCGCATTTCCGAAGACCTTTTCGAAAAATATTCAAAATTGCCCGAAAAATCGGGAAAATATGGAAATTTAATGAGATTCAATACAAAACATCAGAATATGTAGCAGAAAAATGAAAACCCTTAAAACTGAAAGGAATCCCCACATATTTGGTATCGCCGTGTAGGGAATTTAATTTCCAGCTCGTTTCCGAAGACCTTTTCGAAAAATATTCCAAATTGCCCGAGAAATCGGGCAAATATGGAAATTTAATGAGACTCAATACAAAACATCAGAATTTGTAGCAAAAAACTGAAAACCCTTAAAACTGAAAGCAATCCCCACATATTTGGTATCGCCGTATAGGGAATTTAATTTCTAGCGCATTGCCGAAGACTTTTTCGAAAAATATTCAAAATTGCCCCAGAAATCGGGAAAATATGGAAATTTAATGAGATTCAATACAAAACATCAGAATTTGTAGCAAAAAAATGAAAACCCTTAAAACTGAAAGCAATCCCCACATATTTCGTATCGCCGTGTAGGGAATTTAATTTCTACCGCATTTCCGAAAACCTTTTCGAAAAATATTCCAAATTGACCGAGAAAGCAGGAAAATATGGAAATTTAATGAGATTCAATACAAAACATCAGAATATGTAGCAGAAAAATGAAAACCCTTAAAACTGAAAGGAATCCCCACATATTTGGTATCGCCGTGTAGGGAATTTAATTTCTAGCGCATTTCCGAAGACCTTTTCGAAAAATAATCAAAATTGCCCGAGAAATCGGGCAAATATGGAAATTTAATGAGATCCAATACAAAACATCAGAATTTCTAGCAAAAAAATGAAAACCCTTAAAACTGAAAGCAATCCCCACATATTTGGTATCGCCGTGTAGAGAATTTAATTTCTGGCGCATTTCCGAAGACCTTTTCGAAAAATATTCAAAATTGCCCGAGAAATCGGGAAAATATGGAAATTCAATGAGATTCAATACAAAACATCAGAATTTGTAGCAAAAAAATGAAAACCCTTAAAACTGAAAGCAATCCCCACATATTTGGTATCGCCGTGTAGGGAATTTAATTTCTAGCGCATTGCCGAAGACTTTTTCGAAAAATATTCAAAATTGCCCCAGAAATCGGGAAAATATGGAAATTTAATGAGATTCAATACAAAACATCAGAATTTGTAGCAAAAAAATGAAAACCCTTAAAACTGAAAACAATCCCTACATATTTGGTATCGCCGTGTAGGGAATTTAATTTCTAGCGCATTTCCGAAGACCTTTTCGAAAAATAATCGAAATTGCCCGAGAAATCGGGAAAATATGAAAATTTAATGAGATTCAATACAAAACATCAAAATTTGTAGCAAAAAAATGAAAACCCTTAGAACTGAAAGCAATACCCACATATTTGGGATTTTAATTTCTAGCGTATTTCCGAAGACCTTTTCGAAAAATATTCAAAATTGCCCGGGAAATCGGGAAAATATGGAAATTTAATGAGATTCAATACAAAACATCAGAATTTGTAGCAAAAAAATGAAAACCCTTAAAACTGAAAGCAATCCCCACATATTTGGTATCGCCGTGTAGGGAATTTAATTTCTACCGCATTTCCGAAAACCTTGTCGAAAAATATTCCAAATTGCCCGAGAAATCGGCAAAATATGGAAATTTAATGAGATTCAATACAAAACATCAGAATTTGTAGCAAAAAAAATGAAAATCCTTAAAACTGTAAGCAATCCCCACATATTCGGTATCGCCGCGTATTGAATTTAATTTCCAGCTCGTTTCCGAAGACCTTTTCGAAAAATATTCAAAATTGCCCGAGAAATCGGGCAAATATGGAAATTTAATGAGACTCAATACAAAACATCAGAATTTGTAGCAAAAAAATGAAAACCCTTAAAACTGAAAGCAATCCCGACATATTTGGTATCGCCGTAGAGGGAATTTAATTTCTGGCGCATTTCCGAAGACCTTTTCGAAAAATATTCAAAATTGCCCGAGAAATCGGGAAAATATGGAAATTTAATGAGATTCAATACAAAACATCAGAATTTATAGCAAAACAATGAAAACCCTTAAAACTGAAAGCAATCCCCACATATTTGGTATCGCCGCGTAGGGAATTTAATTTCCAGCTCGTTTCCGAAGACCTTTTCGAAAAATATTCAAAATTGCCCGAGAAATCGGGAAAATATGGAAATTCAATGAGATTCAATACAAAACATCAGAATTTATAGCAAAACAATGAAAACCCTTAAAACTGAAAGCAATCCCCACATATTTGGTATTGCCGCGTAGGGAATTTAATTTCTAGCGCATTTCCGAAGACCTTTTCGAAAAATATTCAAAATTGCCCGAGAAATCGGGAAAATATGGAAATTCAATGAGATTCAATACAAAACATCAGAATTTGTAGGAAAAAAATGAAAACCCTTAAAACTGAAAGCAATCCGCACATATTTGGTAATGCCGTGTAAGGAATTTAATTTCCAGCTCGTTTCCGAAGACCTTTTCGAAAAATATTCAAAATTGCCCGAGAAATCGGGAAAATATGGAAATTTAATGAGATTCAATACAAAACATCAGAATTTATAGCAAAACAAAGAAAACCCTTAAAACTGAAAGCAATCCCCACATATTTGGTATCGCCGCGTAGGGAATTTAATTTCCAGCTCGTTTCCGAAGACCTTTTCGAAAAATATTCAAAATTGCCCGAGAAATCGGGAAAATATGGAAATTCAATGAGATTCAATACAAAACATCAGAACTTATAGCAAAACAATGAAAACCATTAAAACTGAAAGCAATCCCCACATATTTGATATTGCCGCGTAGGGAATTTAATTTCTAGCGCATTTCCGAAGACCTTTTCGAAAAATATTCAAAATTGCCCGAGAAATCGGGAAAATATGGAAATTCAATGAGATTCAATACAAAACATCAGAATTTGTAGGAAAAAAATGAAAACCCTTAAAACTGAAAGCAATCCGCACATATTTGGTAATGCCGTGTAGGGAATTTAATTTCCAGCTCGTTTCCGAAGACCTTTTCGAAAAATATTCAAAATTGCCCGAGAAATCGGGAAAATATGGAATTTAATGAGATTCAATACAAAACATCAGAATTTGTAGCAAAAAAATGAAAACCCTTAAAACTGAAAGCAATCCCCACATATTTGGTATCGCCGTGTAGGGAATTAAATTTCCAGCTCGTTTCCGAAGACCTTTTCGAAAAATATTCCAAATTGCCCGAGAAATCGGGAAAATATGGAAATTTAATGAGATTCAATCCAAAACATCAGAATTTGTAGCAAAAAATGAAAACCCTTAAAACTGAAAGCAATGCCCACATATTTGGTATCGCCGTGTAGGGAATTTAATTTCCAGCTCGTTTCCGAAGACCTTTTCGAAAAATATTCCAAATTGCCCGAGAAATCGGGAAAATATGGAAATTTAATGAGATTCAATCCAAAACATCAGAATTTGTAGCAAAAAATGAAAACCCTTAAAACTGAAAGCAATCCCCACATATTTGGTATCGCCGCGTAGGGAATTTAATTTCTACCGCATTTCCGAAAACCTTTTCGAAAAATATTCCAAATTGCCCGAGAAATCGGGAAAATATGGAAATTTAATGAGATTCAATACAAAACATCAGAATATGTAGCAGGAAAATGAAAACCCTTAAAACTGAAAGGAATCCCCACATATTTGGTATCGCCGTGTAGGGAATTTAATTTCTAGCGCATTTCCGAAGACCTTTTCGAAAAATATTCAAAATTGCCCGAGAAATCGGGCAAATATGGAAATTTAATGAGACTCAATACAAAACATCAGAATTTGTAGCAAAAAACTGAAAACCCTTAAAACTGAAAGCAAGCCCCACATGTTTGGTATCGCCGTGTAGGGAATTTAATTTCTACCGCATTTCCGAAGACCTTTTCGAAAAATATTCAAAATTGCCCGAGAAATCGGGAAAATATGGAAATTCAATGAGATTCAATACAAAACATCAGAATTTGTAGGAAAAAAATGAAAACCCTTAAAACTGAAAGCAATCCGCACATATTTGGTAATGCCGTGTAGGGAATTTAATTTCCAGCTCGTTTCCGAAGACCTTTTCGAAAAATATTCAAAATTGCCCGAGAAATCGGGAAAATATGGAAATTTAATGAGATTCAATACAAAACATCAGAATATGTAGCAGGAAAATGAAAACCCTTAAAACTGAAAGGAATCCCCACATATTTGGTATCGCCGTGTAGGGAATTTAATTTCTAGCGCATTTCCGAAGACTTTTTCGAAAAATATTCAAAATTGCCCGAGAAATCGGGCAAATATGGAAATTTAATGAGACTCAATACAAAACATCAGAATTTGTAGCAAAAAAATGAAAACCCTTAAAACTGAAAGCAAGACCTTTTCGAAAAATATTCAAAACTGAAAGAAGACCTTTTCGAAAAATATTCAAAATTGCCCGAGAAATCGGGAAAATATGGAAATTTAATGAGATTCAATACAAAACATCAGAATTTGTAGCAAAAAAATGAAAACACTTAAAACTGAAAGCAAGCCCCACATGTTTGGTATCGCCGTGTAGGGAATTTAATTTCTACCGCATTTCCGAAGACCTTTTCGAAAAATATTCAAAATTGCCCGAGAAATCGGGAAAATATGGAAATTCAATGAGATTCAATACAAAACATCAGAATTTGTAGGAAAAAAATGAAAACCCTTAAAACTGAAAGCAATCCGCACATATTTGGTAATGCCGTGTAGGGAATTTAATTTCCAGCTCGTTTCCGAAGACCTTTTCGAAAAATATTCAAAATTGCCCGAGAAATCGGGAAAATATGGAAATTTAATGAGATTCAATACAAAACATCAGAATTTATAGCAAAACAATGAAAACCCTTAAAACTGAAAGCAATCCCCACATATTTGGTATCGCCGCGTAGGGAATTTAATTTCCAGCTCGTTTCCGAAGACCTTTTCGAAAAATATTCAAAATTGCCCGAGAAATCGGGAAAATATGGAAATTCAATGAGATTCAATACAAAACATCAGAATTTATAGCAAAACAATGAAAACCATTAAAACTTAAAGCAATCCCCACATATTTGGTATTGCCGCGTAGGGAATTTAATTTCTAGCGCATTTCCGAAGACCTTTTCGAAAAATATTCAAAATTGCCCGAGAAATCGCGAAAATATGGAAATTCAATGAGATTCAATACAAAACATCAGAATTTGTAGGAAAAAAATGAAAACCCTTAAAACTGAAAGCAATCCGCACATATTTGGTAATGCCGTGTAGGGAATTTAATTTCCAGCTCGTTTCCGAAGACCTTTTCGAAAAATATTTAAAATTGCCCGCGAAATCGGGAAAATATGGAAATTTAATGAGATTCAATCCAAAACATCAGAATTTGTAGCAAAAAAATGAAAACCCTTAAAACTGAAAGCAATCCCCACATATTTGGTATCGCCGTGTAGGGAATTACATTTCCAGCTCGTTTCAGAAGACCTTTTCGAAAAATATTCCAAATTGCCCGAGAAATCTGGAAAATATGGAAATTTAATGAGATTCAATCCAAAACATCAGAATTTGTAGCAAAAAAATGAAAACCCTTAAAACTGAAAGCAATCCCCACATATTTGGTATCGCCGTGTAGGGAATTTAATTTCCAGCTCGTTTCCGAAGACCTTTTCGAAAAATATTCCAAATTGCCCGAGAAATCGGGAAAATATGGAAATTCAATGAGATTCAATACAAAACATGAGAATTTGTAGTAAAACAATGAAAACCCTTAAAACTGAAAGCAATCCCCACATATTTGGTATCGCCTCGTAGGGAATTTAATTTCTACCGCATTTCCGAAAACCTTTTCGAAAAATATTCCAAATTGCCCGAGAAATCGGGAAAATATGGAAATTTAATGAGATTCAATACAAAACATCAGAATATGTAGCAGGAAAATGAAAACCCTTAAAACTGAAAGGAATCCCCACATATTTGGTATCGCCGTGTAGGGAATTTAATTTCTAGCGCATTTCCGAAGACCTTTTCGAAAAATATTCAAAATTGCCCGAGAAATCGGGCAAATATGGAAATTTAATGAGACTCAATACAAAACATCAGAATTTGTAGCAAAAAACTGAAAACCCTTAAAACTGAAAGCAATCCCCACATATTTGGTGTCGCCGTATAGGGAATTTAATTTCTGGCGCATTTCCGAAGACCTTTTCGAAAAATATTCAAAATTGCCCGAGAAATCGGGAAAATATGGAAATTTAATGAGATTCAATACAAAACATCAGAATTTGTAGGAAAAAAATGAAAACACTTAAAACTGAAAGCAATCCCCACATATTTGGTATCGCCGTGTAGGGAATTTAATTTCCAGCTCGTTTCCGAAGACTTTTTCGAAAAATATTCAAAATTGCTCGAGAAATCGGGAAAATATGGAAATTCAATGAGATTCAATACAAAACATCAGAATTTGTAGCAAAAAAATGAAAACCCTTAAAACTGAAAGCAATCCCCACATATTTGGTATCGCCGTGTAGGGAATTTCATTTCTAGCACATTTCCGAAGACCTTTTCGAAAAATATTCAAAATTGCCCGAGAAATCGGGAAAATATTGAAATTTAATGAGATTCAATACAAAACATCAGAATTTGTAGCAAAAAAATGAAAACCCTTAAAACTGAAAGCAATCCCCACATATTTGGTAGCGCCTTGTAGGGAATTTAATTTCTAGCGCATTTCCGAAGACCTTTTCGAAAAATATTCAAAATTGCCCGAGAAAGCGGGAAAATATGGAAATTTAATGAGATTCAATACAAAACATCAGAATTTGTAGCAAAAAAATGAAAACCCTTAAAACTGAAAGCAATCACCACAGATTTGGTATCGCCGTGTAGGGAATTTAATTTCTACCGCATTTCCGAAAACCTTTTCGAAAAATATTCCAAATTGCCCGAGAAAGCAGGAAAATATGGAAATTTAATGAGATTCAATACAAAACATAAGAATATGTAGCAGAAAAATGAAAACCCTTAAAACTGAAAGGAATCCCCACATATTTGGTATCGCCGTGTAGGGAATTTAATTTCTAGCGCATTTCCGAAGACCTTTTCGAAAAATATTCAAAATTGCCCGAGAAATCGGGCAAATATGGAAATTTAATGAGATCCAATACAAAACATCAGAATTTGTAGCAGAAAAATGAAAACTCTTAAAACTGAAAGTAATCCCCACATATTTGGTATCGCCGTATAGAGAATTTCATTTCTGGCGCATTTCCGAAGACCTTTTCGAAAAATATTCAAAATTGCCCGAGAAATCGGGAAAATATGGAAATTCAATGAGATTCAATACAAAACATCAGAATTTGTAGCAAAAAAATGAAAACCCTTAAAACTGAAAGCAATCCCGACATATTTGGTATCGCCGTATAGGGACTTTAATTAATATCGCATTTCCGAAGACCTTTTCGAAAAATATTCAAAATTGCCTGAGAAATCGGGAAAATATGGAAATTTAATGAGATTCAATACAAAACATCAGAATTTATAGCAAAACAATGAAAACCCTTAAAACTGAAAGCAATCCCCACATATTTGGTATCGCCGTGTAGGGAATTTAATTTCTAGCGCATTTCCGAAGACCTTTTCGAAAAATAATCGAAATTGCCCGAGAAATCGGGAAAATATGAAAATTTAATGAGATTCAATACAAAACATCAGAATTTGTAGCAAAAAAATTAAAACCCTTAAAAGTGAAAGAAATCCCCACATATTTGGGATTTTAATTTCTAGCGTATTTCCGAAGACCTTTTCGAAAAATATGCAAAATTGCCCGGGAAATCGGGAAAATATGGAAATTTAATGAGATTCAATACAAAACATCAGAATTTGTAGCAAAAAATGAAAACCCTTAAAAGTGAAAGAAATCCCCACATGTTTGGTATCGCCGTGTAGGGAATTTTATTTCTAGCGCATTTCCGAAGACCTTTTCGAAAAATATTCAAAATTGCCCGAGAAATTGGGAAAATATGGAATTTAATGAGATTCAATACAAAACATCAGAATTTGTAGCCAAAAATGAAAACCCTTAAAACTGAAAGCAATCCCCACATATTTGGTAGCGCCTTGTAGGGAATTTAATTTCTAGCGCATTTCCGAAGACCTTTTCGAAAAATATTCAAAATTGCCCGAGAAAGCGGGAAAATATGGAAATTTAATGAGATTCAATACAAAACATCAGAATTTGTAGCAAAAAAATGAAAACCCTTAAAACTGAAAGCAATCACCACATATTTGGTATCGCCGTGTAGGGAATTTAATTTCTACCGCATTTCCGAAAACCTTTTCGAAAAATATTCCAAATTGCCCGAGAAAGCAGGAAAATATGGAAATTTAATGAGAGTCAATACAAAACATAAGAATATGTAGCAGAAAAATGAAAACCCTTAAAACTGAAAGGAATCCCAACATATTTGGTATCGCCGTGTAGGGAATTTTATTTCTAGCGCATTTCCGAAGACCTTTTCGAAAAATATTCAAAATTGCCCGAGAAATCGGGCAAATATGGAAATTTAATGAGATCCAATACAAAACATCAGAATTTGTACCAAAAAAATGAAAACCCTTAAAACTGAAGCAATCCCCACATATTTGGTATCGCCGTGTAGAGAATTTCATTTCTGGCGCATTTCCGAAGACCTTTTCGAAAAATATTCAAAATTGCCCGAGAAATCCGGCAAATATGGAAATTTAATGAGATCCAATACAAAACATCAGAATTTGTACCAAAAAAATGAAAACCCTTAAAACTGAAGCAATCCCCACATATTTGGTATCGCCGTATAGAGAATTTCATTTCTGGCGCATTTCGGAAGACCTTTTCGAAAAATATTCAAAATTGCCGGAGAAATCGGGAAAATATGGAAATTTAATGAGATTCAATACAAAACATCAGAATTTGTAGCAAAAAAATGAAAACCCTTAGAACTGAAAGCAATACCCACATATTTGGGATTTTAATTTCTAGCGTATTTCCGAAGACCTTTTCGAAAAATATGCAAAATTGCCCGGGAAATCGGGAAAATATGGAAATTTAATGAGATCCAATACAAAACATCAGAATTTGTAGCAGCAAAATGAAAACCCTTAAAACTGAAAGCAATCCCCACATATTTGGTAGCGCCTTGTAGGGAATTTAATTTCTACCGCATTTCCGAAAACCTTTTCGAAAAATATTCCAAATTGCCCGAGAAAGCAGGAAAATATGGAAATTTAATGAGAGTCAATACAAAACATAAGAATATGTAGCAGAAAAATGAAAACCCTTAAAACTGAAAGGAATCCCAACATATTTGGTATCGCCGTGTAGGGAATTTAATTTCTAGCGCATTTCCGAAGACCTTTTCCAAATATATTCAAAATTGCCCGAGAAAGCGGGAAAATATGGAAATTTATTGAAATTCAATACAAAACATCAGAATTTGAAGCAAAAAAATGAAAACCCTTAAAACTGAAAGCAATCACCACATATTTGGTATCGCCGTGTAGGGAATTTAATTTCTACCGCATTTCCGAAAACCTTTTCGAAAAATATTCCAAATTGCCCGAGAAAGCAGGAAAATATGGAAATTTAATGAGAGTCAATACAAAACATAAGAATATGTAGCAGAAAAATGAAAACCCTTAAAACTGAAAGGAATCCCAACATATTTGGTATCGCCGTGTAGGGAATTTTATTTCTAGCGCATTTCCGAAGACCTTTTCGAAAAATATTCAAAATTGCCCGAGAAATCGGGCAAATATGGAAATTTAATGAGATCCAATACAAAACATCAGAATTTGTACCAAAAAAATGAAAACCCTTAAAACTGAAGCAATCCCCACATATTTGGTATCGCCGTATAGAGAATTTCATTTCTGGCGCATTTCCGAAGACCTTTTCGAAAAATATTCAAAATTGCCCGAGAAATCCGGCAAATATGGAAATTTAATGAGATCCAATACAAAACATCAGAATTTGTACCAAAAAAATGAAAACCCTTAAAACTGAAGCAATCCCCACATATTTGGTATCGCCGTATAGAGAATTTCATTTCTGGCGCATTTCGGAAGACCTTTTCGAAAAATATTCAAAATTGCCGGAGAAATCGGGAAAATATGGAAATTTAATGAGATTCAATACAAAACATCAGAATTTGTAGCAAAAAAATGAAAACCCTTAGAACTGAAAGCAATACCCACATATTTGGGATTTTAATTTCTAGCGTATTTCCGAAGACCTTTTCGAAAAATATGCAAAATTGCCCGGGAAATCGGGAAAATATGGAAATTTAATGAGATCCAATACAAAACATCAGAATTTGTAGCAGCAAAATGAAAACCCTTAAAACTGAAAGCAATCCCCACATATTTGGTAGCGCCTTGTAGGGAATTTAATTTCTACCGCATTTCCGAAAACCTTTTCGAAAAATATTCCAAATTGCCCGAGAAAGCAGGAAAATATGGAAATTTAATGAGAGTCAATACAAAACATAAGATTATGTAGCAGAAAAATGAAAACCCTTAAAACTGAAGCAATCCCCACATATTTGGTATCGCCGTATAGAGAATTTCATTTCTGGCGCATTTCCGAAGACCTTTTCGAAAAATATTCAAAATTGCCGGAGAAATCGGGAAAATATGGAAATTTAATGAGATTCAATACAAAACATCAGAATTTGTAGCAAAAAAATGAAAACCCTTAGAACTGAAAGCAATACCCACATATTTGGGATTTTAATTTCTAGCGTATTTCCGAAGACCTTTTCGAAAAATATGCAAAATTGCCCGGGAAATCGGGAAAATATGGAAATTTAATGAGATCCAATACAAAACATCAGAATTTGTAGCAGCAAAATGAAAACCCTTAAAACTGAAAGCAATCCCCACATATTTGGTAGCGCCTTGTAGGGAATTTAATTTCTAGCGCATTTCCGAAGACCTTTTCGAAAAATATTCAAAATTGCCCGAGAAATCGGGCAAATATGGAAATTTAATGAGATCCAATACAAAACATCAGAATTTGTACCAAAAAAATGAAAACCCTTAAAACTGAAGCAATCCCCACATATTTGGTATCGCCGTATAGAGAATTTCATTTCTGGCGCATTTCCGAAGACCTTTTCGAAAAATATTCAAAATTGCCGGAGAAATCGGGAAAATATGGAAATTTAATGAGATTCAATACAAAACATCAGAATTTGTAGCAAAAAAATGAAAACCCTTAGAACTGAAAGCAATACCCACATATTTGGGATTTTAATTTCTAGCGTATTTCCGAAGACCTTTTCGAAAAATATGCAAAATTGCCCGGGAAATCGGGAAAATATGGAAATTTAATGAGATCCAATACAAAACATCAGAATTTGTAGCAGCAAAATGAAAACCCTTAAAACTGAAAGCAATCCCCACATATTTGGTAGCGCCTTGTAGGGAATTTAATTTCTAGCGCATTTCCGAAGACCTTTTCGAAAAATATTCAAAATTGCCCGAGAAATCGGGCAAATATGGAAATTTAATGAGATCCAATACAAAACATCAGAATTTGTACCAAAAAAATGAAAACCCTTAAAACTGAAGCAATCCCCACATATTTGGTATCGCCGTATAGAGAATTTCATTTCTGGCGCATTTCCGAAGACCTTTTCGAAAAATATTCAAAATTGCCCGAGAAATCGGGAAAATATGGAAATTTAATGAGATTCAATACAAAACATCAGAATTTGTAGCAAAAAAATGAAAACCCTTAGAACTGAAAGCAATACCCACATATTTGGGATTTTAATTTCTAGCGTATTTCCGAAGACCTTTTCGAAAAATATGCAAAATTGCCCGGGAAATCGGGAAAATATGGAAATTTAATGAGATCCAATACAAAACATCAGAATTTGTAGCAGCAAAATGAAAACCCTTAAAACTGAAAGCAATCCCCACATATTTGGTAGCGCCTTGTAGGGAATTTAATTTCTACCGCATTTCCGAAAACCTTTTCGAAAAATATTCCAAATTGCCCGAGAAAGCAGGAAAATATGGAAATTTAATGAGAGTCAATACAAAACATAAGAATATGTAGCAGAAAAATGAAAACCCTTAAAACTGAAAGGAATACCAACATATTTGGTATCGCCGTGTAGGGAATTTAATTTCTAGCGCATTTCCGAAGACCTTTTCGAAAAATATTCAAAATTGCCCGAGAAATCGGGCAAATATGGAAATTTAATGAGATCCAATACAAAACATCAGAATTTGTACCAAAAAAATGAAAACCCTTAAAACTGAAGCAATCCCCACATATTTGGTATCGCCGTATAGAGAATTTCATTTCTGGCGCATTTCCGAAGACCTTTTCGAAAAATATTCAAAATTGCCGGAGAAATCGGGAAAATATGGAAATTTAATGAGATTCAATACAAAACATCAGAATTTGTAGCAAAAAAATGAAAACCCTTAGAACTGAAAGCAATACCCACATATTTGGGATTTTAATTTCTAGCGTATTTCCGAAGACCTTTTCGAAAAATATGCAAAATTGCCCGGGAAATCGGGAAAATATGGAAATTTAATGAGATCCAATACAAAACATCAGAATTTGTAGCAGCAAAATGAAAACCCTTAAAACTGAAAGCAATCCCCACATATTTGGTAGCGCCTTGTAGGGAATTTAATTTCTAGCGCATTTCCGAAGACCTTTTCGAAAAATATTCAAAATTGCCCGAGAAATCGGGCAAATATGGAAATTTAATGAGATCCAATACAAAACATCAGAATTTGTACCAAAAAAATGAAAACCCTTAAAACTGAAGCAATCCCCACATATTTGGTATCGCCGTATAGAGAATTTCATTTCTGGCGCATTTCCGAAGACCTTTTCGAAAAATATTCAAAATTGCCCGAGAAATCGGGAAAATATGGAAATTTAATGAGATTCAATACAAAACATCAGAATTTGTAGCAAAAAAATGAAAACCCTTAGAACTGAAAGCAATACCCACATATTTGGGATTTTAATTTCTAGCGTATTTCCGAAGACCTTTTCGAAAAATATGCAAAATTGCCCGGGAAATCGGGAAAATATGGAAATTTAATGAGATCCAATACAAAACATCAGAATTTGTAGCAGCAAAATGAAAACCCTTAAAACTGAAAGCAATCCCCACATATTTGGTAGCGCCTTGTAGTGAATTTAATTTATACCGCATTTCCGAAAACCTTTTCGAAAAATATTCCAAATTGCCCGAGAAAGCAGGAAAATATGGAAATTTAATGAGAGTCAATACAAAACATAAGAATATGTAGCAGAAAAATGAAAACCCTTAAAACTGAAAGGAATCCCAACATATTTGGTATCGCCGTGTAGGGAATTTAATTTCTAGCGCATTTCCGAAGACCTTTTCGAAAAATATTCAAAATTGCCCGAGAAATCGGGCAAATATGGAAATTTAATGAGATCCAATACAAAACATCAGAATTTGTACCAAAAAAATGAAAACCCTTAAAACTGAAGCAATCCCCACATATTTGGTATCGCCGTATAGAGAATTTCATTTCTGGCGCATTTCCGAAGACCTTTTCGAAAAATATTCAAAATTGCCGGAGAAATCGGGAAAATATGGAAATTTAATGAGATTCAATACAAAACATCAGAATTTGTAGCAAAAAAATGAAAACCCTTAGAACTGAAAGCAATACCCACATATTTGGGATTTTAATTTCTAGCGTATTTCCGAAGACCTTTTCGAAAAATATGCAAAATTGCCCGGGAAATCGGGAAAATATGGAAATTTAATGAGATCCAATACAAAACATCAGAATTTGTAGCAGCAAAATGAAAACCCTTAAAACTGAAAGCAATCCCCACATATTTGGTAGCGCCTTGTAGGGAATTTAATTTCTAGCGCATTTCCGAAGACCTTTTCGAAAAATATTCAAAATTGCCCGAGAAAGCGGGAAAATATGGAAATTTAATGAGATTCAATACAAAACATCAGAATTTGTAGCAAAAAAATGAAAACCCTTAAAACTGAAAGCAATCACCACATATTTGGTATCGCCGTGTAGGGAATTTAATTTCTACCGCATTTCCGAAAACCTTTTCGAAAAATATTCCAAATTGCCCGAGAAAGCAGGAAAATATGGAAATTTAATGAGAGTCAATACAAAACATAAGAATATGTAGCAGAAAAATGAAAACCCTTAAAACTGAAAGGAATCCCAACTTATTTGGTATCGCCGTGTAGGGAATTTAATTTCTAGCGCATTTCCGAAGACCTTTTCGAAAAATATTCAAAATTGCCCGAGAAATCGGGCAAATATGGAAATTTAATGAGATCCAATACAAAACATCAGAATTTGTACCAAAAAAATGAAAACCCTTAAAACTGAAGCAATCCCCACATATTTGGTATCGCCGTATAGAGAATTTCATTTCTGGCGCATTTCCGAAGACCTTTTCGAAAAATATTCAAAATTGCCCGAGAAATCGGGAAAATATGGAAATTTAATGAGATTCAATACAAAACATCAGAATTTGTAGCAAAAAAATGAAAACCCTTAGAACTGAAAGCAATACCCACATATTTGGGATTTTAATTTCTAGCGTATTTCCGAAGACCTTTTCGAAAAATATGCAAAATTGCCCGGGAAATCGGGAAAATATGGAAATTTAATGAGATCCAATACAAAACATCAGAATTTGTAGCAGCAAAATGAAAACCCTTAAAACTGAAAGCAATCCCCACATATTTGGTAGCGCCTTGTAGGGAATTTAATTTCTACCGCATTTCCGAAAACCTTTTCGAAAAATATTCCAAATTGCCCGAGAAAGCAGGAAAATATGGAAATTTAATGAGAGTCAATACAAAACATAAGAATATGTAGCAGAAAAATGAAAACCCTTAAAACTGAAAGGAATCCCAACATATTTGGTATCGCCGTGTAGGGAATTTAATTTCTAGCGCATTTCCGAAGACCTTTTCGAAAAATATTCAAAATTGCCCGAGAAATCGGGCAAATATGGAAATTTAATGAGATCCAATACAAAACATCAGAATTTGTACCAAAAAAATGAAAACCCTTAAAACTGAAGCAATCCCCACATATTTGGTATCGCCGTATAGAGAATTTCATTTCTGGCGCATTTCCGAAGACCTTTTCGAAAAATATTCAAAATTGCCGGAGAAATCGGGAAAATATGGAAATTTAATGAGATTCAATACAAAACATCAGAATTTGTAGCAAAAAAATGAAAACCCTTAGAACTGAAAGCAATACCCACATATTTGGGATTTTAATTTCTAGCGTATTTCCGAAGACCTTTTCGAAAAATATGCAAAATTGCCCGGGAAATCGGGAAAATATGGAAATTTAATGAGATCCAATACAAAACATCAGAATTTGTAGCAGCAAAATGAAAACCCTTAAAACTGAAAGCAATCCCCACATATTTGGTAGCGCCTTGTAGGGAATTTAATTTCTAGCGCATTTCCGAAGACCTTTTCGAAAAATATTCAAAATTGCCCGAGAAAGCGGGAAAGTATGGAAATTTAATGAGATTCAATACAAAACATCAGAATTTGTAGCAAAAAAATGAAAACCCTTAAAACTGAAAGCAATCACCACATATTTGGTATCGCCGTGTAGGGAAATTAATGTCCAGCTCGGTTCCGAACACCTTTTCGACAAATATTCAAAATTGCCCGAGAAATCGGGAAAATATGGAAATTTAATGAGATCCAATACAAAACATCAGAATTTGTAGCAGCAAAATGAAAACCCTTAAAACTGAAAGCAATCCCCACATATTTGGTAGCGCCTTGTAGAGAATTTAATTTCTAGCGCATTTCCGAAGACCTTTTCGAAAAATATTCAAAATTGCCCGAGAAAGCGGGAAAATATGGAAATTTAATGAGATTCAATACAAAACATCAGAATTTGTAGCAAAAAAATGAAAACCCTTAGAACTGAAAGCAATACCCACATATTTGGGATTTTAATTTCTAGCGTATTTCCGAAGACCTTTTCGAAAAATATGCAAAATTGCCCGGGAAATCGGGAAAATATGGAAATTTAATGAGATCCAATACAAAACATCAGAATTTGTAGCAGCAAAATGAAAACCCTTAAAACTGAAAGCAATCCCCACATATTTGGTAGCGCCTTGTAGGGAATTTAATTTCTACCGCATTTCCGAAAACCTTTTCGAAAAATATTCCAAATTGCCCGAGAAAGCAGGAAAATATGGAAATTTAATGAGAGTCAATACAAAACATAAGAATATGTAGCAGAAAAATGAAAACCCTTAAAACTGAAAGGAATCCCAACATATTTGGTATCGCCGTGTAGGGAATTTAATTTCTAGCGCATTTCCGAAGACCTTTTCGAAAAATATTCAAAATTGCCCGAGAAATCGGGCAAATATGGAAATTTAATGAGATCCAATACAAAACATCAGAATTTGTACCAAAAAAATGAAAACCCTTAAAACTGAAGCAATCCCCACATATTTGGTATCGCCGTATAGAGAATTTCATTTCTGGCGCATTTCCGAAGACCTTTTCGAAAAATATTCAAAATTGCCGGAGAAATCGGGAAAATATGGAAATTTAATGAGATTCAATACAAAACATCAGAATTTGTAGCAAAAAAATGAAAACCCTTAGAACTGAAAGCAATACCCACATATTTGGGATTTTAATTTCTAGCGTATTTCCGAAGACCTTTTCGAAAAATATGCAAAATTGCCCGGGAAATCGGGAAAATATGGAAATTTAATGAGATCCAATACAAAACATCAGAATTTGTAGCAGCAAAATGAAAACCCTTAAAACTGAAAGCAATCCCCACATATTTGGTAGCGCCTTGTAGGGAATTTAATTTCTAGCGCATTTCCGAAGACCTTTTCGAAAAATATTCAAAATTGCCCGAGAAAGCGGGAAAATATGGAAATTTAATGAGATTCAATACAAAACATCAGAATTTGTAGCAAAAAAATGAAAACCCTTAAAACTGAAAGCAATCACCACATATTTGGTATCGCCGTGTAGGGAATTTAATTTCTACCGCATTTCCGAAAACCTTTTCGAAAAATATTCCAAATTGCCCGAGAAAGCAGGAAAATATGGAAATTTAATGAGAGTCAATACAAAACATAAGAATATGTAGCAGAAAAATGAAAACCCTTAAAACTGAAAGGAATCCCAACATATTTGGTATCGCCGTGTAGGGAATTTAATTTCTAGCGCATTTCCGAAGACCTTTTCGAAAAATATTCAAAATTGCCCGAGAAATCGGGCAAATATGGAAATTTAATGAGATCCAATACAAAACATCAGAATTTGTACCAAAAAAATGAAAACCCTTAAAACTGAAGCAATCCCCACATATTTGGTATCGCCGTATAGAGAATTTCATTTCTGGCGCATTTCCGAAGACCTTTTCGAAAAATATTCAAAATTGCCCGAGAAATCGGGAAAATATGGAAATTTAATGAGATTCAATACAAAACATCAGAATTTGTAGCAAAAAAATGAAAACCCTTAGAACTGAAAGCAATACCCACATATTTGGGATTTTAATTTCTAGCGTATTTCCGAAGACCTTTTCGAAAAATATGCAAAATTGCCCGGGAAATCGGGAAAATATGGAAATTTAATGAGATCCAATACAAAACATCAGAATTTGTAGCAGCAAAATGAAAACCCTTAAAACTGAAAGCAATCCCCACATATTTGGTAGCGCCTTGTAGGGAATTTAATTTCTACCGCATTTCCGAAAACCTTTTCGAAAAATATTCCAAATTGCCCGAGAAAGCAGGAAAATATGGAAATTTAATGAGAGTCAATACAAAACATAAGAATATGTAGCAGAAAAATGAAAACCCTTAAAACTGAAAGGAATCCCAACATATTTGGTATCGCCGTGTAGGGAATTTAATTTCTAGCGCATTTCCGAAGACCTTTTCGAAAAATATTCAAAATTGCCCGAGAAATCGGGCAAATATGGAAATTTAATGAGATCCAATACAAAACATCAGAATTTGTACCAAAAAAATGAAAACCCTTAAAACTGAAGCAATCCCCACATATTTGGTATCGCCGTATAGAGAATTTCATTTCTGGCGCATTTCCGAAGACCTTTTCGAAAAATATTCAAAATTGCCGGAGAAATCGGGAAAATATGGAAATTTAATGAGATTCAATACAAAACATCAGAATTTGTAGCAAAAAAATGAAAACCCTTAGAACTGAAAGCAATACCCACATATTTGGGATTTTAATTTCTAGCGTATTTCCGAAGACCTTTTCGAAAAATATGCAAAATTGCCCTGGAAATCGGGAAAATATGGAAATTTAATGAGATCCAATACAAAACATCAGAATTTGTAGCAGCAAAATGAAAACCCTTAAAACTGAAAGCAATCCCCACATATTTGGTAGCGCCTTGTAGGGAATTTAATTTCTAGCGCATTTCCGAAGACCTTTTCGAAAAATATTCAAAATTGCCCGAGAAAGCGGGAAAATATGGAAATTTAATGAGATTCAATACAAAACATCAGAATTTGTAGCAAAAAAATGAAAACCCTTAAAACTGAAAGCAATCACCACATATTTGGTATCGCCGTGTAGGGAATTTAATTTCTACCGCATTTCCGAAAACCTTTTCGAAAAATATTCCAAATTGCCCGAGAAAGCAGGAAAATATGGAAATTTAATGAGAGTCAATACAAAACATAAGAATATGTAGCAGAAAAATGAAAACCCTTAAAACTGAAAGGAATCCCAACATATTTGGTATCGCCGTGTAGGGAATTTAATTTCTAGCGCATTTCCGAAGACCTTTTCGAAAAATATTCAAAATTGCCCGAGAAATCGGGCAAATATGGAAATTTAATGAGATCCAATACAAAACATCAGAATTTGTACCAAAAAAATGAAAACCCTTAAAACTGAAGCAATCCCCACATATTTGGTATCGCCGTATAGAGAATTTCATTTCTGGCGCATTTCCGAAGACCTTTTCGAAAAATATTCAAAATTGCCCGAGAAATCGGGAAAATATGGAAATTTAATGAGATTCAATACAAAACATCAGAATTTGTAGCAAAAAAATGAAAACCCTTAGAACTGAAAGCAATACCCACATATTTGGGATTTTAATTTCTAGCGTATTTCCGAAGACCTTTTCGAAAAATATGCAAAATTGCCCGGGAAATCGGGAAAATATGGAAATTTAATGAGATTCAATACAAAACATCAGAATTTGTAGCAAAAAAATGAAAACCCTTAAAAGTGAAAGAAATCCCCACATATTTGGAAGCGCCTTGTAGGGAATTTAATTTCTACCGCATTTCCGAAAACCTTTTCGAAAAATATTCCAAATTGCCCGAGAAAGCAGGAAAATATGGAAATTTAATGAGATTCAATACAAAACATCAGAATTTGTAGCAAAAAAATGAAAACCCTTAAAACTGAAAGCAATCCCGACATATTTGGTATCGCCGTATAGGGAATTTAATTTCTATCGCATTTCCGAAGACCTTTTCGAAAAATATTCAAAATTGCCGGAGAAATCGGGAAAATATGGAAATTTAATGAGATTCAATACAAAACATCAGAATTTATAGCAAAACAATGAAAACCCTTAAAACTGAAAGCAATCCCCACATATTTGGTATCGCCGTGTAGGGAATTTAATTTCTAGCGCATTTCCGAAGACCTTTTCGAAAAATAATCGAAATTGCCCGAGAAATCGGGAAAATATGAAAATTTAATGAGATTCAATACAAAACATCAGAATTTGTAGCAAAAAAATGAAAACCCTTAGAACTGAAAGCAATACCCACATATTTGGTATCGCCGTGTAGGGAATTTAATTTCTACCGCATTTCCGAAAACCTTTTCGAAAAATATTCCAAATTGCCCGAGAAATCGGCAAAATATGAAAATTTAATGAGATTCAATACAAAACATCAGAATTTATAGCAAAACAATGAAAACCCTTAAAACTGAAAGCAATCCCCACATATTTGGTATCGCCGTGTAGGGAATTTAATTTCTAGCGCATTTCCGAAGACCTTTTCGAAAAATATTCAAAATTGCCCGAGAAATCGGGCAAATATGGAAATTTAATGAGATCCAATACAAAACATCAGAATTTGTACCAAAAAAATGAAAACCCTTAAAACTGAAGCAATCCCCACATATTTGGTATCGCCGTATAGAGAATTTCATTTCTGGCGCATTTCCGAAGACCTTTTCGAAAAATATTCAAAATTGCCCGAGAAATCGGGAAAATATGAAAATTTAATGAGATTCAATACAAAATATCAGAATTTGTAGCAAAAAAAATGAAAACCCTTAGAACTGAAAGCAATACCCACATATTTGGGATTTTAATTTCTAGCGTATTTCCGAAGACCTTTTCGAAAAATATGCAAAATTGCCCGGGAAATCGGGAAAATATGGAAATTTAATGAGATTCAATACAAAACATCAGAATTTGTAGCAAAAAAATGAAAACCCTTAAAAGTGAAAGAAATCCCCACATGTTTGGTATCGCCGTGTAGGGAATTTTATTTCTAGCGCATTTCCGAAGACCTTTTCGAAAAATATTCAAAATTGCCCGAGAAATTGGGAAAATATGGAATTTAATGAGATTCAATACAAAACATCAGAATTTGTAGCCAAAAATGAAAACCCTTAAAACTGAAAGCAATCCCCACATATTTGGTAGCGCCTTGTAGGGAATTTAATTTCTAGCGCATTTCCGAAGACCTTTTCGAAAAATATTCAAAATTGCCCGAGAAAGCGGGAAAATATGGAAATTTAATGAGATTCAATACAAAACATCAGAATTTGTAGCAAAAAAATGAAAACCCTTAAAACTGAAAGCAATCACCACATATTTGGTATCGCCGTGTAGGGAATTTAATTTCTACCGCATTTCCGAAAACCTTTTCGAAAAATATTCCAAATTGCCCGAGAAAGCAGGAAAATATGGAAATTTAATGAGAGTCAATACAAAACATAAGAATATGTAGCAGAAAAATGAAAACCCTTAAAACTGAAAGGAATCCCAACATATTTGGTATCGCCGTGTAGGGAATTTAATTTCTAGCGCATTTCCGAAGACCTTTTCGAAAAATATTCAAAATTGCCCGAGAAATCGGGCAAATATGGAAATTTAATGAGATCCAATACAAAACATCAGAATTTGTACCAAAAAAATGAAAACCCTTAAAACTGAAGCAATCCCCACATATTTGGTATCGCCGTATAGAGAATTTCATTTCTGGCGCATTTCCGAAGACCTTTTCGAAAAATATTCAAAATTGCCCGAGAAATCGGGAAAATATGGAAATTCAATGAGATTCAATACAAAACATCAGAATTTGTAGCAAAAAAATGAAAACCCTTAAAACTGAAAGCAATCCCGACATATTTGGTATCGCCGTATAGGGAATTTAATTTCTATCGCATTTCCGAAGACCTTTTCGAAAAATATTCAAAATTGCCGGAGAAATCGGGAAAATATGGAAATTTAATGAGATTCAATACAAAACATCAGAATTTGTAGCAAAAAAATGAAAACCCTTAGAACTGAAAGCAATACCCACATATTTGGGATTTTAATTTCTAGCGTATTTCCGAAGACCTTTTCGAAAAATATGCAAAATTGCCCGGGAAATCGGGAAAATATGGAAATTTAATGAGATCCAATACAAAACATCAGAATTTGTAGCAGCAAAATGAAAACCCTTAAAACTGAAAGCAATCCCCACATATTTGGTAGCGCCTTGTAGGGAATTTAATTTCTAGCGCATTTCCGAAGACCTTTTCGAAAAATATTCAAAATTGCCCGAGAAAGCGGGAAAATATGGAAATTTAATGAGATTCAATACAAAACATCAGAATTTGTAGCAAAAAAATGAAAACCCTTAAAACTGAAAGCAATCACCACATATTTGGTATCGCCGTGTAGGGAATTTAATTTCTACCGCATTTCCGAAAACCTTTTCGAAAAATATTCCAAATTGCCCGAGAAAGCAGGAAAATATGGAAATTTAATGAGATTCAATACAAAACATCAGAATTTGTAGCAAAAAAATGAAAACCCTTAAAACTGAAAGCAATCCCGACATATTTGGTATCGCCGTATAGGGAATTTAATTTCTATCGCATTTCCGAAGACCTTTTCGAAAAATATTCAAAATTGCCGGAGAAATCGGGAAAATATGGAAATTTAATGAGATTCAATACAAAACATCAGAATTTATAGCAAAACAATGAAAACCCTTAAAACTGAAAGCAATCCCCACATATTTGGTATCGCCGTGTAGGGAATTTAATTTCTAGCGCATTTCCGAAGACCTTTTCGAAAAATAATCGAAATTGCCCGAGAAATCGGGAAAATATGAAAATTTAATGAGATTCAATACAAAACATCAGAATTTATAGCAAAACAATGAAAACCCTTAAAACTGAAAGCAATCCCCACATATTTGGTATCGCCGCGTAGGGAATTTAATTTCTAGCGCATTTCCGAAGACCTTTTCGAAAAATATTCGAAATTGCCCGAGAAATCGGGAAAATATGGAAATTCAATAAGATTCAATACAAAACATCAGAATTTGTACGAAAAAAATGAAAACCCTTAAAACTGAAAGCAATCCGCACATATTTGGTAATGCCGTGTAGGGAATTTAATTTCCAGCTCGTTTCCGAAGACCTTTTCGAAAAATATTCAAAATTGCCCGAGAAATCGGGAAAATATGGAAATTCAATGAGATTCAATACAAAACATCAGAATTTGTAGGAAAAAAATGAAAACCCTTAAAACTGAAAGAAATCCCCACATATTTGGTATTGCCGCGTAGGGAAATTAGTTTCTGGCGCATTTCCGAAGACCTTTTCGAAAAATATTCAAAATTGCCCGAGAAATCGGGAAAATATGGAAATTTAATGAGATTCAATACAAAACATCAGAATTTGTAGCAAAAAAATGAAAACCCTTAAAACTGAAAGCAATCCCCACATATTTGGTATCGCCGTATAGGGAATTTAATTTCTAGCGCATTTCCGAAGACCTTTTCGAAAAATATACAAAATTGCCCGAGGAATCGGGAAAATATGGAAATTCAATGAGATTCAATACAAAACATCAGAATTTGTAGCAAAAAAATGAAAACCCTTAAAACTGAAAGCAATCCCCACATATTTGGTATCGCCGTGTAGGGAATTTAATTTCTAGCGCATTTCCGAAGACCTTTTCGAAAAATATTCAAAATTGCCCGAGAAATCGGGAAAATATAGAAATTTAATGAGATTCAATACAAAACATCAGAATTTGTAGCAAAAAAATGAAAACCCTTAAAACTGAAAACAATCCCCACATATTTGGTATCGCCGTGTAGGGAATTTAATTTCTAGCGCATTTCCGAAGATCTTTTCGAAATATAATCGAAATTGCCCGAGAAATCGGGAAAATATGGAAATTTAATGAGATTCAATACAAAACATCAGAATTTGTAGCAAAAAAATAAAAACCCTTAAAACTGAAAGCAATAACCACACATTTGGGATTTTAATTTCCAGCTCGTTTCCGAAGACCTTTTCGAAAAATATTTCAAATTGCCCGAGAAATCGGGAAAATATGGAAATTTAATGAGATTCAATCCAAAACATCAGAATTTGTAGCAAAAAAATGAAAATCCTTAAAACTGAAAGCAATCCCCACATGTTTGGTATCGCCGTGTAGGGAATTTAATTTCTACCGCATTTCCGAAGACCTTTTCGAAAAATATTCAAAATTGCCCGAGAAATCGGGAAAATATGGACATTCAATGAGATTCAATACAAAACATCAGAATTTGTAGCAAAAAAAAGAAAACCCTTAAAAGTGAAAGCAATCCCCATATATTTGGTATCGCCGTGTAGGGAATTTAATTTCTACCGCATTTCCGAAAACCTTTTCGAAAAATATTCCAAATTGCCCGAGAAATCGGCAAAATATGGAAATTTAATAAGATTCAATACAAAACATCAGAATTTGTAGCAAAAAAATGAAAATCCTGAAAACTGTAAGCAATCCCCACATATTTGGTATCGCCGTGTAGGGAATTTAATTTCTAGCGCATTTCCGAAGACCTTTTCGAAAAATATTCAAAATTGCCCGAGAAATCGGGCAAATATGGAAATTTAATGAGACTCAATACAAAACATCAGAATTTGTAGCAAAAATATGAAAACCCTTAAAACTGAAAGCAATCCCGACATATTTGGTATCGCCGTATAGGGAATTTAATTTCTATCGCATTTCCGAAGACCTTTTCGAAAAATATTCAAAATTGCCCGAGAAATCGGGAAAATATGGAAATTTAATGAGATTCAATACAAAACATCAGAATTTATAGCAAAACAATGAAAACCCTTAAAACTGAAAGCAATCCCCACATATTTGGTATCGCCGCGTAGGGAATTTAATTTCCAGCTCGTTTCCGAAGACCTTTTCGAAAAATATTCAAAATTGCCCGAGAAATCGGGAAAATATGGAAATTCAATGAGATTCAATACAAAACATCAGAATTTATAGCAAAACAATGAAAACCCTTAAAACTGAAAGCAATCCCCACATATTTGGTATTGCCGCGTAGGGAATTTAATTTCTACCGCATTTCCGAAGACCTTTTCGAAAAATATTCAAAATTGCCCGAGAAATCGGGAAAATATGGAAATTCAATGAGATTCAATACAAAACATCAGAATTTGTAGGAAAAAAATGAAAACCCTTAAAACTGAAAGCAATCCGCACATATTTGGTAATGCCGTGTAGGGAATTTAATTTCCAGCTCGTTTCCGAAGACCTTTTCGAAAAATATTCAAAATTGCCCGAGAAATCGGGAAAATATGGAAATTCAATGAGATTCAATACAAAACATCAGAATTTGTAGGAAAAAAAAAAAATGAAAACCCTTAAAACTGAAAGCAATCCCCACATATTTGGTATTGCCGCGTAGGGAATTTAATTTCTAGCGTATTTCCGAAGACCTTTTCGAAATATAATCGAAATTGCCCGAGAAATCGGGAAAATATGGAAATTCAATGAGATTCAATACAAAACATGAGAATTTGTAGCAAAACAATGAAAACCCTTAAAACTTAAAGCAATCCCCACATATTTGGTATCGCCGTATAGGGAATTTAAATTCTAGCGCATTTCCGAAGACCTTTTCGAAAAATATACAAAATTGCCCGAGAAATCGGGAAAATATGGAAATTCAATGAGATTCAATACAAAACATCAGAATTTGTAGCAAAAAAATGAAAACCCTTAAAACTGAAAGCAATCCCCACATATTTGGTATCGCCGTGTAGGGAATTTAATTTCTAGCGCATTTCCGAAGACCTTTTCGAAAAATATTCAAAATTGCCCCAGAAATCGGGAAAATATAGAAATTTAATGAGATTCAATACAAAACATCAGATTTTGTAGCAATAAAATGAAAACCCTTAAAACTGAAAACAATCCCCACATATTTGGGATTTTAATTTCTAGCGTATTTCCGAAGACCTTTTCGAAAAATATTCAAAATTGCCCGGGAAATCGGGAAAATTTGGAAATTTAATGAGATTCAATACAAAACATCAGAATTTGTAGCAAAAAAATGAAAACCCTTAAAACTGAAAGCAATCCCCACATGTTTGGTATCGCCGTGTAGGGAATTTAATTTCTACCGCATTTCCAAAGACCTTTTCGAAAAATATTCAAAATTGCCCGAGAAATCGGGAAAATATGGAATTTAATGAGATTCAATACAAAACATCAGAATTTGTAGCAAAAAAAATGAAAACCCTTAAAACTGAAAGCAATCCCCACATATTTGGTATCGCCGTGTAGGGAATTTAATTTCCAGCTCGTTTCCGAAGACCATTTCGAAAAATATTCCAAATTGCCCGAGAAATCGGGAAAATATGGAAATTTAATGAGATTCAATCCAAAACATCAGAATTTGAAGCAAAAAAATGAAAATCCTTAAAACTGAAAGCAATCCCCACATATTTGGTATCGCCGCGTAGGGAATTTAATTTCCAGCTCGTTTCCGAAGACCTTTTCGAAAAATATTCAAAATTGCCCGAGAAATCGGGAAAATATGGAAATTCAATGAGATTCAATACAAAACATCAGAATTTATAGCAAAACAATGAAAACCCTTAAAACTGAAAGCAATCCCCACATATTTGGTATTGCCGCGTAGGGAATTTAATTTCTACCGCATTTCCGAAGACCTTTTCGAAAAATATTCAAAATTGCCCGAGAAATCGGGAAAATATGGAAATTCAATGAGATTCAATACAAAACATCAGAATTTGTAGGAAAAAAATTAAAACCCTTAAAACTGAAAGCAATCCGCACATATTTGGTAATGCCGTGTAGGGAATTTAATTTCCAGCTCGTTTCCGAAGACCTTTTCGAAAAATATTCAAAATTGCCCGAGAAATCGGGAAAATATAGAAATTCAATGAGATTCAATACAAAACATCAGAATTTGTAGGAAAAAAATGAAAACCCTTAAAACTGAAAGCAATCCCCACATTTTTGGTATTGCCGCGTAGGGAATTTAATTTCTAGCGCATTTCCGAAGACCTTTTCGAAATATAATTGAAATTGCCCGAGAAATCGGGAAAATATGGAAATTCAATGAGATTCAATACAAAACATGAGAATTTGTAGCAAAACAATGAATACCCTTAAAACTGAAAGCAATCCCCACATATTTGGTATCGCCGTATAGGGAATTTAATTTCTAGCGCATTTCCGAAGACCTTTTCGAAAAATATACAAAATTGCCCGAGAAATCGGGAAAATATGGAAATTCAATGAGATTCAATACAAAACATCAGAATTTGTAGCAAAAAAATGAAAACCCTTAAAACTGAAAGCAATCCCCACATATTTGGTATCGCCGTTTAGGGAATTTAATTTCTAGCGCATTTCCGAAGACCTTTTCGAAAAATATTCAAAATTGCCCCAGAAATCGGGAAAATATGGAAATTTAATGAGATTCAATACAAAACATCAGAATTTGTAGCAAAAAAATATAAACCCTTAAAACTGAAAGCAATAACCACATATTTGGGATTTTAATTTCTAGCGTATTTCCGAAGACCTTTTCGAAAAATATTCAAAATTGCCCGGGAAATCGGGAAAATATGGAAATTTAATGAGATTCAATACAAAACATCAGAATTTGTAGCAAAAAAATGAAAACCCTTAAAACTGAAAGCAATCCCCACATATTTGGTATCGCCGTGTAGGGAATTTAATTTCCAGCTCGTTGCCGAAGACCTTTTCGAAAAATATTCCAAATTGCCCGAGAAATCGGGAAAATATGGAATTTAATGAGATTCAATACAAAACATCAGAATTTGTAGCAAAAAAATGAAAACCCTTAAAACTGAAAGCAATCCCCACATATTTGGTATCGCCGTGTAGGGAATTTAATTTCTACCGCATTTCCGAAAACCTTTTCGAAAAATATTCCAAATTGCCCGAGAAATCGGGAAAATATGGAAATTTAATGAGATTCAATACAAAACATCAGAATTTGTAGCAAAAAAAAGAAAACCCTTAAAACTGAAAGCAATCCCCACATATTTGGTATCGCCGTGTAGGGAATTTAATTTCTAGCGCATTTCCGAAGACCTTTTCGAAAAATATTCAAAATTGCCCGATAAATCGGGAAAATATGGAATTTAATGAGATTCAATACAAAACATCAGAATTTGTAGCAAAAAAATGAAAACCCTTAAAACTGAAAGCAATCCCCACATATTTGGTATCGCCGTGTAGGGAATTTAATTTCTAGCGCATTTCCGAAGACCTTTTCGAAAAATATTCAAAATTGCCCGAGAAATCGGGAAAATATGGAAATTCAATGAGATTCAATACAAAACATCAGAATTTGTAGCAAAAAAAAGAAAACCCTTAAAACTGAAAGCAATCCCCACATATTTGGTATCGCCGTGTAGGGAATTTAATTTCTAGCGCATTTCCGAAGACCTTTTCGAAAAATATTCAAAATTGCCCGATAAATCGGGAAAATATGGAATTTAATGAGATTCAATACAAAACATCAGAATTTGTAGCAAAAAAATGAAAACCCTTAAAACTGAAAGCAATCCCCACATATTTGGTATCGCCGTGTAGGGAATTTAATTTCTACCGCATTTCCGAAAACCTTTTCGAAAAATATTCCAAATTGCCCGAGAAATCGGTAAAATATGGAAATTTAATGAGATTCAATACAAAACATCAGAATTTGTAGCAAAAAAATGAAAATCCTTAAAACTGTAAGGAATCCCCACATATTTGGTATCGCCGTGTAGGGAATTTAATTTCTAGCGCATTTCCGAAGACCTTTTCGAAAAATATTCAAAATTGCCCGAGAAATCGGGCAAGTATGGAAATTTAATGAGACTCAATACAAAACATCAGAATTTGTAGCAAAAAAATGAAAACCCTTAAAACTGAAAGCGATCCCCACATATTTGGTATCGCCGTGTAGGGAATTTAATTTCTAGCGCATTTCCGAAGACCTTTTCGAAAAATATTCAAAATTGCCCGAGAAATCGGGAAAATATTGAAATTTAATGAGATTCAATACAAAACATCAGAATTTGTGGCAAAAAAATGAAAACCCTTAAAACTGAAAGCAATCACCACATATTTGGTATCGCCGTGTAGGGAATTTAAATTCCAGCTCGTTTCCGAAGACGTTTTCGAAAAATATTCAAAATTGCCCGAGAAATCAGTAAAATATGGATATTTAATGAGATTCAATACAAAACATCAGAATTTGTAGCAAAAAATGAAAACCCTTAAAACTGAAAGCAATCCCCACATATTTGGTATGGCCGTGTAGGGAATTTAATTTCCAGCTCGGTTCCGAAGACCTTTTCGAAAAATATTCAAAATTGCCCGACAAATCGGGTAAGTATGGAAATTTAATGAGACTCAATACAAAACATCAGAATTTGTAGGAAAAAAATGAAAACCCTTAAAACTGAAAACAATCCCCACATATTTGGTACCGCCGTGTAGGGAATTTAATTTCTAGCGCATTTCCGAAGATCTTTTCGAAATATAATCGAAATTGCCCGAGAAATCGGGAAAATATGGAAATTTAATGAGATTCAATACAAAACATCAGAATTTGTAGGAAAAAAATGAAAACCCTTAAAACTGAAAACAATCCCCACATATTTGGTACCGCCGTGTAGGGAATTTAATTTCTAGCGCATTTCCGAAGATCTTTTCGAAATATAATCGAAATTGCCCGAGAAATCGGGAAAATATGGAAATTTAATGAGATTCAATACAAAACATCAGAATTTGTAGCAAAAAAATATAAACCCTTAAAACTGAAAGCAATAACCACATATTTGGGATTTTAATTTCTAGCGTATTTCCGAAGACCTTTTCGAAAAATATTCAAAATTGCCCGGGAAATCGGGAAAATATGGAAATTTAATGAGATTCAATACAAAACATCAGAATTTGTAGCAAAAAAATGAAAACCCTTAAAACTGAAAGCAATCCCCACATATTTGGTATCGCCGTGTAGGGAATTTAATTTCCAGCTCGTTTCCGAAGACCTTTTCGAAAAATATTCCAAATTGCCCGAGAAATCGGGAAAATATGGAAATTTAATGAGATTCAATCCAAAACATCAGAATTTGTAGCAAAAAAATGAAAATCCTTAAAACTGTAAGCAATCCCCACATATTTGGTATCGCCGTGTAGGGAATTTAATTTCTAGCGCATTTCCGAAGACCTTTTCGAAAAATATTCAAAATTGCCCGAGAAATCGGGAAAATATGGAAATTCAATGAGATTCAATACAAAACATCAGAATTTGTAGCAAAAAAAAGAAAACCCTTAAAACTGAAAGCAATCCCCACATATTTGGTATCGCCGTGTAGGGAATTTAATTTCTAGCGCATTTCCGAAGACCTTTTCGAAAAATATTCAAAATTGCCCGATAAATCGGGAAAATATGGAATTTAATGAGATTCAATACAAAACATCAGAATTTGTAGCAAAAAAATGAAAACCCTTAAAACTGAAAGCAATCCCCACATATTTGGTATCGCCGTGTAGGGAATTTAATTTCTACCGCATTTCCGAAAACCTTTTCGAAAAATATTCCAAATTGCCCGAGAAATCGGGAAAATATGGAAATTTAATGAGATTCAATACAAAACATCAGAATTTGTAGCAAAAAAATGAAAATCCTTAAAACTGTAAGCAATCCCCACATATTTGGTATCGCCGTGTAGGGAATTTAATTTCTAGCGCATTTCCGAAGACCTTTGCGAAAAATATTCAAAATTGCCCGAGAAATCGGGCAAATATGGAAATTTAATGAGACTCAATACAAAACATCAGAATTTGTAGCAAAAAAATGAAAACCCTTAAAACTGAAAGCAATCCCCACATATTTGGTATCGCCGTGTAGGGAATTTAATTTCTAGCGCATTTCCGAAGACCTTTTCGAAAAATATTCAAAATTGCCCGAGAAATCGGGAAAATATTGAAATTTAATGAGATTCAATACAAAACATCAGAATTTGTAGCAAAAAAATGAAAACCCTTAAAACTGAAAGCAATCACCACATATTTGGTATCGCCGTGTAGGGAATTTAATTTCCAGCTCGTTTCCGAAGACCTTTTCGAAAAATATTCAAAATTGCCCGAGAAATCGGGAAAATATGGAAATTTAATGAGATTCAATACAAAACATAAGAATTTGTTGCAAAAAAATGAAACCTCTTAAAACTGAAAGCAATCCCCACATATTCGGTATCGCCTTGTAGGGAATTTAATTTCCAGCTCGTTTCCGAAGACCTTTTCGAAAAATATACAAAATTGCCCGAGAAATCGGGAAAATATGGAAATTTAATGAGATTCAATACAAAACATAAGAATTTGTTGCAAAAAAATGAAAACCCTTAAAACTGAAAGCAATCCCCACATATTTGGTATCGACGTGCAGGGACTTTAATTTCTAGCGCATTAACGAACACCTTTTCGAAAAATATTCAAAATTGCCCCAGAAATCGGGAAAATATGGAAATTTAATGAGATTCAATACAAAACTTAAGAATTTGTTGCAAAAAAATGAAAACCCTTAAAACTAAAAGCAATCCCCACATATTTGGTATCGCCGTGTAGGGGATTTAATTTCTAGCGCATTTCCGAAGACCTTTTCGAAAAATATTCAAAATTGCCCGAGAAATCGGGAAAATTTGGAAATTTAATGAGATTCAATACAAAACATCAGAATTTGTAGCAAAAAAATGAAAACCCTTAAAACTAAAAGCAATCCCCACATATTTGGTATCGCCGTGTAGGGGATTTAATTTCTAGCGCATTTCCGAAGACCTTTTCGAAAAATATTCAAAATTGCCCGAGAAATCGGGAAAATTTGGAAATTTAAAGAGATTCAATAATAAACATCAGAATTAGTAGCAAAAAAATGAAAACCCTTAAAACTGAAAACAATTCCCACATATCGCCGTCTAGGGAATTTAATTTCTAGCGCATTTCCGAAGA